>KV429057.1:114613-188629 GCA_001632345.1 Daedalea quercina L-15889 | reverse complement strand
TTGCATGGGATCTTGTAGGATTGTGTTCTCGGCGGTAATTTGCTACACACTCTCAGATTTTTCATACCTCTGCTACCTATTGTCTTGGCATATACTCTTGTGTACATTGTCCATGATGTCTTATAAGTATATCAAAAAAACCCGCAGGTGAATGGCTGCGTTGTTATGGCTCGAGCATCGGTTTTTGTATCTCCCCACCCTTTGTATCTCCCCTTCCTGAATAGTAATGACATGAGGACCCCGCTGAGGTTTGCGTTGTCCTTGAGCGTGGATATAAGGGTGTGCAACCAGCTGCGTCCCCTCAAGTCACCGCCCGACCTTTACTATATCGACGTGGTGAGTCGATCATCTCACATTCAGTTGTCTGAAGTTCATGGGCCCCAGTATCGCGTATCACACTTCGTGCGCTATGTCCGACACCAAAGAACAGCTAAAGATGCTAGGATCCTCCATCGTTGAAAATCCACCAGTGTGTTTTGGCACCCTTCCGGTACCGGCCAGTCAGTGTGAGCTCTTCTACGGGAAGCAAGGCGCCGTCCGGGATGCCACTGTGTCCACGATCACCTGCTTGCTACTGACACTATCATGCAGGCGCATGAACTTCGCCACTGCATCACAGGATGAGCTGCAAGCTCTCTCCGATAGTTGTGACAAAGCTACTTTCGGCTTGAACCAGGAAGACGTGCACGACGAGTCGTACAGGAAAGCTGGCAAGCTGTGGACTTCTTGATGCAGTTCGACGCCGTTCAGGCCGGACTCCTCGACGTTGTCAGCACGAAGCTATTCGAAGGCAAGGGGAAAGCCTTGCCAATACACGCTGAGCTGTACAAGCTTAATGTGTATGGTATGTACCCTTAGTGTTTCCGTCCGTCTTCAGCCGCTCAATGCAGCGTTCAACCACGACAGACAAGGGCTCTTTCTTCAAGCCCCACATGGACACACTTCGCGAGGAGACCATGTTCGGCTCGCTAGTTATCACGTTCCCGACAAAGCACGAAGGCGGGTTGCTCACGTTCCGCCGCGAGGGCAAGGAGTGGAGCGTCGATTCCGGCAAGCTCATCTCTGAGCAGGACGAGCTCTCTGTCGTCTACGCGGCTTTCTACAGCGACGTCGAGCACGAAGTTCTTCCGGTCCAGAGGGGCTATCGAGTGACGGCGACGTACAACCTCTACTTCGTGCCGCAGCGCCCGCAGTTTTCCAAGTCAGTCGGGAACCCTATCCCCGCTCACCGCTCCACGCTGGAGGCGGCGTTCACGGCACTCCTCGCAAACCCCACATTCCTGCTTGAGGGAGGATGCCTCGGTTTTGGATTGCGCCACCGGTATCCGTTGAATCAGTCAGCTCGAGAAGGGAGTATCAAAAGAACGGTATTGTCAGATGACGAGGAAGACATGTATGAAGATGAGGAAGGTGGATCCGACGACGAAGATATGTCGACATCTGAGGATTCTGAGGGAGGGTCCAACGACAAGGCGAAGGAAACCCGTCGCAAGCCTCCCCTACCGTTCGTCCCAGGACTGCAACTCAGGGCCCTCGAGCAGTATCTCAAGGGAGGGGATGCTATGCTAAAGCAGGTGTGCGAAGAACTCAAGCTGAAGTCCGTCCTCGGCATCGTCTACCGCGCCAGAGAGTCAATGTGGGACAATGTAACGAACGACGTCCTTTGTGCGCGGGTTGTCAACCTCGAGAATCCCGACCGGATGACTCTGGGTCCCGATGGAGATCCTATCCCAGAGTCCCTTGTTGACTACCTTCGTCGGTGGTATGGGGGCAGGACGCTTACAAATAACGGCTGGAGAAAACGCCGTGACCTGGAGGTGGAATGGGTTACGGACTCGCCGGAAGTCAACTTGGTCAAACAGGAGTATATAGCCTACGGGAACCAGGCGGAGACGATGCACGCGTACTTCCGAGTCTGTCTGTTTGTAACAGTGGGTGCGCCGAGTGCGCGTGAGACTGCGAGCGAATCAGTGGTATGATTGTTCGCAGGACTTCATTGACTCATCGTATATACACTGCCTGAGAAGGCCTTCACTGTACCGATGCTGCTATGTAAACGTGGCTTGTTCCGATGCCGAGTTTGTCGAGCTCTGTCCAGAAACATCTAGTTTGTCAAGCCTCTCTGTACTCCATAATTTCTGCCCGCTTCTCCGAGGGTTTCTTTCCTTCGCCCGATTCATCAACTGATCGTTGCACAACTGTTTCCGGATACTCTACTTCCTGGATCACAGCTGGTGTCGACTCGAATGTGATGGCGTCGGGACTGCCGTCATCTCCGCTCTTTCGTAGCCGTAGTCCACCTGTATAACCAACCCAGCGATGTCTCGGTACATGGGGTCCACGTAAAAATATGACGAAGAGCATGAATCCGCTCCATGCCAGAGATACGGCGGCTGACTGGCGCCAACCGTACTTCGTGAATAGCAATGAGCCGACAGATGTGCCCATTATCTGGCCGATGAACAGCTGCCATGGTGTGAATCAGTAGACGCAAGTGATGTAGACAGCTCATAGAAGCTCACCGCAACGAGAATGATTGCATTGATCCTGGACCTGGCTTTGGGGTCGAGCCCGAACACCCACGCCGTCATCGTCATCTGTATCGTCTGTCGTAGGACGTCGACGCCAACGCAGACGATGACCACGGATGCGATGTTGAGCCCGTCCGCACCGACACCAATTGCGGTGACCACCACATAGAGCGAGATGGATACCACGGCGGCAGACCAGGGCACGAGGTGATCAATGAGCCGTCCGACAGGAATAGCCATTGCGACGCCAACCATGCCCACAAACCCAAATAAACCAATGACCAGTCTGCAGAGCAGATACATCAACTCGAGGGCCGTTCTCACATGGTGGAAGACGTACGTAGAATACTGATATGGAGGTTCACTGAGTAGGAAAGTCAGCGTGACCTGTATTGTAGGCTATTCAGCCAAATTCTCATTGGACAATAATCTTCAAACACACCCAGAAGTTCGCGTATACCGCGGCCGTTGGGATGCATACGAGTACAGCCTGGACAATGAGTGGCTCTGTCACGGCTAGCTTCGCCATGGTCCAGAGGATGCCCCAGTACGTGGCCTCTTTGTTTTTGGGAGGGTAGTCCGGGATGAGGAGGTACAACCACACCGCGACAGCGTACTGCGACGCGAAGGCGATGTAGTAAACGACTCGCCAGCTCACGTACTCGGCCACGATGCCCGCGAGCACTCGCGCTGTAAGGACACCGAACAGCAACCCCGACATCACGATCGCCATGGCCGATGCCCGCCTGTGAGGCGGCGCCAAATCCGCCGCGAGAGGTATAAGGATTTGAGGCACGACTGTAAACATGCCAACGAGGAAGCTGAGGGCTTCGAAAACGCGCAGGTTATTTGTGAAGGCTAGGCCGATACTGAGAGAGGCTGCGATGAGAACAATGGCAAGAACGAGGGGGCGTCGTCGAATCAAGTCACCCAAGGTCGATATCAAAAGTATGCCGACGGCGTAGCTAGCGAAGCGCGTAAGTATTAAGCGTGGATGATATCGCAGAATAATATATATGCTTACCCAACCTGTACGAGTGTCGGGATGTTGGAAACTTCGTCGTAAGACACCTGAAACGAGTCTGCAAGCTGGACTGGCGGTGGAAGAATTCAGCACGCAGTAGACCTCCTGTAAAGAAGTCGGCGGAGACTTCGGTCGGGCGAGCCTTCCGCGACGACTCAGCATACAATAACTCACTTAGTAGAGGCTGACAGTAATAGAGGTTCGCGATTACTGTGTACCCTCGATTGTGAGCGCTAGGATGAACGTGCGTCGAGGAGACGCACCAAATGTACTGGACACGGCGAACGTTACATTCAAGAGCAGGCCAACACGCACAGGTCGAGTGGAATCATAGCGTAGACGAGGTGGTATCGGAAGGAAGCCGAAATCCAGAGTGGCTGTTTCTTCATTGGGGCATGTCTCATCCCATTCCTCGTTTAACGAATGACTAGGTGGCAGCGAGGTTGACGATTCCTGCACAGGGGCATCGGGGCTGCTCATGTTTGCGCAGGCTTAAGAAGAGCCAAGGATACAGCTTGTCGGTGAGGCATATATACTTCTGCTCCAGCGCTCGGGGAAGTGCGCCTTGCCGGTGTCCGCGAAATGAAAGACATTCATAATACAATGTGCGTCGGCAATGTTCTCAACAAGTTGTTTCTTCTCAGGGCCAGTACCATCTGCGGACTACTCAGTATTCTCGATCGCTGACACAACACTGTCACCCACCTTCGCCTCGGAGGCCGTCTTGGAGTATTTGCAAAGTGCGGGAGTCTGAGGCAATAGCCCCCTGGGGTAATCGAGCCGTAGAATTCTGCGGCTGCCGAAATGACATTGTCAAACATGTCGACGAGTAACGGAGCAAGCCTCAGCGCAGTTGGCTATGAACTGGAATTTATTGAGATCGTCACTTCTCCATAACACGTGTCAGATCATAACATGTTGACGCAGAGTGGCGTCCGCACCTACTTTTCTTACTTTCCATATCCCCTCCAGCGTCTATTGATGCGTATGCTTCAGCAATTGGCGCTGCAGTGCGAATGGTATATAACACATTCACGATTTGTAGCCAGCAAGATGGCGGTCCTGCTCTCGGAAGCTTCTGGGAAACGGGATGTTGACAATTTCTTCAACCTCGCAATTCTGGGCGTCCTGCCCGACACAATGTATCTGGACTTGACGGCCGACGTCTCGCATCCCAGAGATTGAGTTGCTGCCCGCTTGACGACCGCCGAAAGAGACGGCGTCGATAACGCGGTGACCCACAGTAACGTCAACAGTGCTGATGAGACTTGGACTGCCAACTCTGACTTGCGCAACAACAGTGAATGAAGAAGCAACCCACGGACGGACAGGAATAGCGCACCTTGAGCGTTAGATTTCCGCGGAACAGAGCCTCGCCTGTGCTTACGCATTGGCTTAATCAGAGGAATCGTAGCACACTTTGAATCGACGCTGCTTCAGGCGTCTACTTGCGCCTGACGTAGTGATGGGTGAAATTTTGAAACTTCGTGCACCCAATCACAAGTGGAGGGCACCAGACCGAGCATCTGCGAACACTATGTAAGATAATGTGTCGAAATACACTTGTGTTTGTAGAGCGGGAATGGTGCGCACCTTCAGAGATTGCAAATCATACAGCCAATGCAGGGTATGTATACTGTAAGCTTGCACAACAGCATACACAGCCTCCGGCCCCGTTGGATCCCGTATGGTTCCACGCGGAAACCGATGGTTCGAAAGACTGGGATCCGCTGAGATAGCATGGTAACGGAGTTCCTCCTTGCAAGCCGACAGACGATGGATTACTGGAGTCGGAGACGGTAGACCTGCCTGATATGCTAGGAGGCTCGTGACTGAATCGGTGAGCCGCATATGTATTGGGTGATTGCCGCTGCCGTGCCCTTCAGCGGATTACACCTTACAATACACCTTACAGCCCACGAATTTGGTGCGGAGATCCCATCCACACAGAATTCAGTGGGGACACCCCGGGCGTGTAACATGCACCATGGCCTGCGGTGTGAAGCGAAGCGGAAGCGCCCGATACGCCCTAAGGCTTGAGCGCACGACGCTTAACGGCGTACTTGCATCTGCAGGTGCGCAGACTTGACATGATTCGGCATCGAGCCGGCTTCCACGCGGCGGTTGCAGTGGCCCCATCTACAGTCGACCTCATCGCGTCGATGGCAGTAGCTGAGATGAGCGTGTATATGGTTATCAATATCCTCCTGTGTGCGTACAATGTGGGTGTTGCAGAGCCCTTCGGGTGTGGTCCACCTGCATGGTATAATGGATCCCGGCCGCCTTGCGCTCGGGTATGCTCGCGAGTAAGCGGGAGGGCGTGCCTGACGGTAGCCATTGCCTGGGGTCTGGTTCATATGGGCTTGGCGGAAACGGACCACGAGCAGCGAGTGAAGTTTTCTCGCCCGTGCAACGCGCAACGGGACGCGTATGAGGACAGAAGACAGCGAGGCAGCGGGCCAAGATCTCCTTCGAAGCGGATGGACTGCAAAATGCTTGAGGCGATTGGCAAGTGAGTTTAACTCGTTAACCGTTGACTCGAGAGGCCGATTCTGCGTAGGTTGATATAGCTAGGACACAATAAGTAAGCGCTTGCACAGCTGCCACATACATGAGTCACTACTAACCCAATCTCTGCCGTATTTGGTGGCTTGAGCTAATGTGGTGGCTAGACTTATTGCAGTTGTTGTGGGAGAAAGCCGGTCCCGAGGGTGAACACGGAACTAAGCATTCTATCGTTTCGACCAGCTGATATAACAAAACTCGCCTATGTTGTTTCTTTTCAAGTACATTATCAGAAACCCCAGTCTCCGTAGTATAACCAGGTACCACAATCACGTGTACAGCGACACTCTTGGATCTGTAATATCGCAGACAACGACCACCGAACATAGTCTGAGTTTCAGGTCGAACATCGGTCTAAGTCTGGAATCGTTTCGTGAGTTCTGTTCTGAGCCGAAACGTTGTGAGAACATACGCCTGCCCGTTTTTGCTCGGGCGGAAAGTTCACGTATTCGCTCCGACGTTTCCATATTTTGTTAGAGGCGTTGGTCTCTGAAAATGTTCTGACAAGGTGCCCGTAGAGTGCCAATTCTAATGCCGCGTTCAGCGGCAATAAGATACGCTTTGCCCGCGATATAAGCTTTCGCTTCCGTAGGGCTGTGTACCAATGAGCGGCTCTCCACGATATCTGTGACTGTCCGTAAGCGTCATCATATTACGTGTAAATGACAAGTTAGCTAGCAAGTTTACACAGCCATGCGTACCTTCCATACTATATGCACGAAGCATCGTGTTGCCCTGGTGAGTACTTGGATCATATCACAGTAGATTGGACACTAGGTGCCTGACCTCTGGGCTAGGATCAAGCTACAGCAGTTTACAACCCTGCGTTCGTCGAAGGCAACAGGTACTCCCGTTCCGAGCCTGTCAGACAAAGTTTGAGTGATGCGTGACAGGTACAAAGTCCGTTAGGAAACGTTACTTTCGGGAGCGCCTCGACGCTGTCAAGGTGCTTGCGGTTTATGTGTGGTGCCGTCAACTTGGCCTTCAGTTGTAACGTATGCCTTTCTACCAGGAACCTGATTCTCGAGGTCAGTAGCGCGTAACGCCTCTCACCGACTGAACCAAAGGACAAGAAATGACCATAAATTCGCCGTGATCCAAATTCGATGAGAAACTCGGATGAGCTAGTGATTAGGCAGAGCAAGCATTGGACAGAGACGGACATGAGGACACGTAAAGACACCATGTAGAGAACGACGGCCTGAAAAAATGAAAAGGCAAGTAAGAATCCCAACAAACAGTGCCACGACTATCACTCACCTCTCCCTCTGTGCTGACGCTCCCCCGCCGTCTCATATGGAGACAACTACGACACCGACTGCAGAATTAAACTCACTCAGCACTGTCCAAGATCACGCGACATTCATACTTGTCAGTTCTCGTCAAGTCTGTTGTAAGATGAAGGCAATGACGTTGGCGGTGAGAAGGTCGCGTAAAGGACGAGTAATAGGGCACGAGTAGTATCACCAGGCTCACACGTGTAGAAGCATGTTTCGCCGACCTTTCTCATCTGGTGATTATGAAGGTGACTTTATCGTGCACCTGGAGCACAAATTGCACGAGTTCAAGCGTTAAAGTCGTACAGACGAGCATCCGATGAGGTAGGTTGGGACAAGAAGCAGAGGCCAGTGAAGCGCCGGTAACTTAGCCGGGAAGTGGAAAGGGCGCTTGCACGAGAGTGGCTGAGATAAGTAGGACGTGATGTGACAAGACGCGTGTGTCACACATTGCCATAGACGCGACGCGACGATTAAGCGCCGATTATGCCGTACGTAGACTCGAGAAATAGTCCGACTTTGAGCGAGTGTCTCTCACACTGACGCTCTGCCAGCTCACCATCATCATCCACCCATCCGCAGTCGAAACGACGGTCTGGTGAAGGCACTGAAAACCAGAGGCTGCTGCAACCCTTGTAAGTCGACATGTACAGAGTTAACGTTTCTTCAGTCAAGTGACTGACGTGGGATAGGTAGCACACCATGACTGCTGCCGACGGCTCTAACTGCGTTTTGCCTATCGCGGACCTCCCACTCGAGCTCCATGAGCAAATCCTCTACCAGCTAGTCGACGACAAGACAGCGCTCGCGCAATGCAGCCTGACCTGCCGCACCTGGGCCCCTATGGCCCGCCGGCATCTCTTCGAAAGCGTCACGTTCTCCTGGAAAGGGCCCTGCATGCAAGCGCTCGACATCCTAGAGATGTCGTTGTCCGTCGGGACGTACCTTGCGCACCACGTCCGATCCATAACACTCCCTTCTGTATGGCTCGGCAGCGGCGAGCGAAGGCGAGAGCGCCTGGACTTGCTTCGCCGACTCATGCGCTCTCTCCCACATGCCGAATCCCTCCGGGTCCCACATCCATTCGACTGGCACTCCTTTATTGAAGGTCTACAGGACGACGCGGGACAGCCCGTCGACGACATCCGAGACCGTATGCAGGCGTTCTTCCCATTCCCGAAACTCGAGATACTGCACCTGGAAAATACCTTTTTCCGCTCCGCCGAGGATCTTCGCGTCCTCCTTTCGGTCTTCCCTCGACTCTCGGTCCTCAAGCTGGACCGTGTAACGTTCGACGACGAGTTGAGCGGGCGAACTGTGACCCCGGCGCGCGTATTGCAGGGCGTGAACGGGACTATCCACATCCGGAAACTCACCGTCCATAGCGAAGGCTCATGTCTTGCGGTGCTCTTGGACGCATTGTCAAGGGCTCCGTTCGATTTATCCCTTTGCGAGCTCAATCTGCCTACCACCGAGACCAACCCCAGCAAGGCGAACGCAACCACCACCACGGCTGCTACAACTCAAACGCCGTAAAGTATACAACGATACAGCGGGGCCAGCACCTACGGGGGCGGGACTTACAAAATAATGTTGTCATTAGTAGCATTCAAATCTGTGTGCCATCTATTAGCGCTACGTTGTACGTGTGAGGGTGCGAACTGGTATGCTTTGTCTCTAGGGGTCTTTGTACAGTAGTCAGTAAAGACGAGAGAATTGTACAATCTATGTAGAATCGTCCATGTCGCTACGTTGAACTCCACTGTTCAAAGATATGCAAGCAGACTAGACCTTTGCCATCCACTACCGCAGCCTCACGGAGACGAGCAGGAGTCGTTTGGAGTCCGTCATCCTCGTCCAGGGTGTCTTCCACCAGGTCTATTCTATGTCGCTTCAGTCGTGCTTCAAGTTCACTGTCATGCTGACTACAGCTCTCCATCACGGATAGTCGCTGCGGTCATCCGCGCCGTACCGGAAGGCATCTCCGCACCACACGGATGGGCCTTTCATTTCCAACATCCTCACTCGGGCAGGACCCACTGGCACCTCGTTGGCTGGCTGCCCGGCTCACACAGCGCCTACCTCCGGCTATTCAGAATCGACGTTCTGGTCCTCGGGGAGGCAGAATATGCTCCGCGTCAGTGCAGGACCCGTACCGCATATGGGGCGTACCAGACTACGCCCTCGTGGACGTGGTGCACTGAATTAGAGACCTCACGAAGCCAGAGGTAGTGACAAAGTGCAAGAGGACGGTTCAGGGGATCAATCGTGTACGTGGAGCATGGATCTCCCAGTTTTCCAGGGAAATCATCGTACGGTATAGCCTAGACCTTGAATTGTTGACAAAGACATTCCAAGGTGCTGCACCGCATTCGAAGCTATGAGTTGAAGTAAACTCAGATGGAGCGGTAAATCCATAGTAAATAGTCACCTCAAGCATACCTGAGTCAGATGGGCAGCGGGTACTTGGGTCATCATCGTGAACGTGCACAAATTTCAACATGATGTAGTGTGAATGAGGCGCTTTTCCCGAGGCGACTTGATAGCTGAAAGTCGGCCGTACTAGCACTCACTGACCGTGTTCAGACTGGCGGAGACTCGACACTGGCACACATAATGACCTCATAGCGTTAAGAGAAATTTGGTTTTCAATAGTCCAATGGTAACAAGCCAGTGCTGGGGATATTGGAAGCGATACATCCTGGTGCCCGCACAGGCTCACGAAAACTGCTGCTGTTGCAATGGAAGTACGATCCAAAGTCGTATGGCATACAACAAGCGCCCATCAAGCGATACCACATTTCGGATTCAGGGCGCCTAATGAACGGCCCGAATTGGAAGGCAAATAATATCAATCTTGCTGGTTCAATATTATTCCTTCTCTCCTCTTCGCTGCAGACAATACCCCGGGAAGAAGGCATCAATCTTGAAGTTTACAGTGTGAAGGCACGCAAGCAGACGGTATGATCTTCTCAATAGACATGCCACTCCGAGCCGGATTGCATCTAGACGCTTTAAACGGCGGCCCAGTCCCCAATCCCGCCTTGGTCCCGCCAGCTCGATATCAAGCCCCTCCCCCTCTCGTGACTGTCTAGGCCCTCCCAAACCCTGTAGATAATCCCTCGCGCCCTCAACGTTGGCAGCAACAACGATGGCCTCCGACAAGCCCATGCGCCAGCAAGTCGAGGAGTACATCTCGACCCTCCAGGACGAGATCGTCAACGCCTTCGAGGTGCTCGACCCGTCCGCCCCCAAGTTCAGGCGCGACGCGTGGGTGCGCCCGCAGGGCGGGCGGGGCGTGTCCTGCGTGTTCGCGGTCCCGCACCCAACGTCGCCCGCGGCGGGGCAGCAGCCGTCCAACGCGACCACCGTGCTCGAGAAGGCGGGCGTGAACATCTCCATCGTGCACGGCTCGCTCCCGCCCGCGGCGGTGCGCCAGATGCGCGCGGACCACGGGAGCCTGCAGGGCCTCGACGCCGACGCGAAGGGCGCGCTCCCGTTCTTCGCCGCCGGCATCAGCCTCGTCATCCACCCCCGCAACCCGCACGCGCCCACCGTCCACGCGAACTACCGCTACTTCGAGATCGCGGACAAGGCGGACACCACGGGCTCGGGGTCTGCGCCGTCGGAGCCCGCGAACACGCAGAAGCCCCTCGCGTGGTGGTTCGGCGGCGGCTCCGACCTCACGCCGTCCTACCTCTATGAGCCCGACGCGGTCCACTTCCACGCGACCCTCCGCGACGCGGCCGCACCCCACGGCGCCGCGCTCTACCCCGTCTTCAAGCAGTGGTGCGACGAGTACTTCTACCTTCCGCACCGCGGCGAGGCGCGCGGCATCGGCGGCATCTTCTTCGACGACCTCTGCGACGAGGACCACAAGACGTTCGCCGGCTTTGGCGAGGTCGATGGCGAGCCCGCGGATAAAGGGCGACCGAGGAGCCCCGAGGCTATCCTGAGGATGGTCAAGGATCTGGGGAACGCGTTCGTCCCGAGCTACATCCCGATCCTGAAACAGCGCACGAACACACCGCACACGGCGGCGGAGCGGCGGTGGCAGCTTCTCCGCCGGGGCCGGTACGTGTGCGTCCCGCTGCTCTCTGGTGTTGGCTGACGCTGCGTGCAGGTATGTCGAGTTCAATCTCGTCTACGATCGGGGCACGCGCTTCGGCTTGCTGACGCCTGGTGCGCGGATCGAGAGCGTGCTCATGAGCTTGCCGGAGGAGGCACGGTGGGAGTACTACAGCGACATGGGCGGCCCGGGGACGCGGGAGGGTGAGGTAGTGGAGGTGTTGCAAAAACCAAAAGCGTGGCTCCAATAGAAGGACCGACTGCGAATGAAGTGTAGCAATAAGTGTACGAAAATACCATTAGCCCAACTCAGGTCTAGCAAGCACGATCTTTCCTTGGACCAGCAAGTTGCTCACGAAAGTCTGAGTGTCTCCGGCCGTTGCCAAAACCAGTCATCTATGATCCAGATCTAGGTCGCTATTGATACAACGACGTGTCCTCATGCGTGAAACACCATCTATCAAGCATTAACCCCAGGTATACTATGAATCTATGCATCTAAGGCTAGTCAGTAATTGCAAAAGCTACGGAAAACGGTATGTCACCGACCGTTTTTCACTAATGACTCTGCAGGCCGCCCCTCGTCCACGACGGCCCGTTTCTCGTCCTCCCCTGCCTCCTCTCTCCGCAGCTCCTTGCAGTCGATCTGCTTCTCCTCGACGTCCGCGCTGCCCGCCTCGTTGGTCGCCACGGCCGCCTCCGCGTCCGCCTCGCGCAGGCGCTCCCGCTCGGCGAGCCTGCTCTTGCGCGCCTCGATCCCGCCCTCGTACCCGAACCAGGTGTACCGGCGCACGTGCGGCCCGCGGAGGAGCATCATGAAGAGCATGAAGCCCGTCCACGCGAGCGAGAGCGCCGCGGCGGGGCGCCAGCCATACTGCGTGAAGACCTGCGTGCCGACGGAGGTGCCCATCACCTGGCCCATGAACAGCTGCGCGGCGGTCAGCGGCGCGCGGGCGCGCGGAGCGGGGGCGCACGCACCGAGAGGAGGAGCACGGCGTTGAGGCGCGAGCGCGCGGAGGCGTCGAGCCCGAAGACGGACGACGTGAGCGAGACCTGCACCATCTGCCGGAAGATGTCGAGCCCGATACAGACGAGGACGACCGCGGCGATGTTGACGCCGTCCGCGCCGACGGCGACCGCCTGGAAGACGAGCAGCCAGAGGATCGCGATCACGCCCGCGAACCACGGCACGAGCCCGTCGATGACGCGTCCGACGACGGGCGCCATCGCGACGCCGAACATGCCCACGAGCCCGAAGAGGCCTATGACCAGCGTGGAGTAGTTGTAGGGCGCGCCGCCGAGCAGGAACGTGAGCGTCACCTGGTGTGCGGGTCTGAGCACGCGGTGGGAGGCAGGGATGTTGAGGGACTCACCCAGAAGTTGGTGAAGCATGCGCTCGAGGCCAGGTTGATGAGCGCGGCCTGGATGAGCTGCGGCTCCGTGACGCTGAACTTCGCCATGCTCCACAGGATGCCGAAGTACGTCGCGCCCGCGTTCTTCGCGGGGTAGTCCGGGATCATGAGGTAGAGCATGCCCCAGACGACGTACTGCACGCCGATGGCCATGTAATACACGACGCGCCACGACGCGTACTGCGCGATGATCCCCGCGAGCACTCGGGCGATGAGCACCCCGAGGAGCAGGCCGGCGAGGACGATGGAGAGCGCGGAGGCACGGCGCTCTGGAGGGGCGAGGTCTGCTGCGAGCGGCATGAGGATCTGGGGCACGACACTGACCATGCCGATGAGGAAGCAAATCGCCTCGAACGCCGCTAGGCTGTTCGTGACGGCGAGACCGATGGTCAGTGACGCTGAGATGAACACCAGCACGAGCAGGAGGCCACGGCGGCGAACAAGATCTCCGAGCGTGGATATGAAGACAATGCCGACAGCATATCTTTTGATGTGAGGGTCAGAGAGTAGGGACAAGGTGCCAAAGGCGATCTGCACTCACCCCGCCTGGACCAAAGTCGGGATCCTGGATACCTCGTCGTACGTGACCCCGAATGACTTGGAATATTCAATTAGGATCGGCTGGCAGTAGTATAGATTGGCGACGACTGATACGAGCAGTCAGTTCCGCCTGAGTTCTCTGCAGGCCGTACGTCTGTAAACTCACTGAATGTACTGGCTATGCCAAACGTCGCGTTCAGCAGCAGGCCAAAATGCGCCGGACGTTTTGGGTCGTAACGTAGTCTTCTGGGGATAGGAATAATCCCGAGGTCCTTCGTGATAGGAATGAATCCGCTCTCGTCCTTCGGGGCTGGGATTGCGAGACCGATTGCGTTCCCTACGGCAAGAGTCTCTCCGCTGGTGCGCGACGAGTGGCCTCCCTGGACGCGCTTTTCCTCGGCCATGTCGTTCGTCGGCGTCGACGCGGTGCTCTGGTGGATGCCTTCGGATAAACCGCATCGGACGGGAGGCCATGAGAGTGACTTTTATAGCGGGGCGTCTGGGTGGTCGGCAGGCCGTGTGGAGACCTTCGAGCCGTACGTTTTCCTTTGTAAGCCGCTGCTTACTCAGTTTATTGAGGTTTGTACGCGGCTGGTAGAGCGCCTTGTCTCGGCCACTTATCTTTCTTGTGAAACCATAGCACGATCGAAAGCTAGTTCGTAACTAACGCCCGTCTCGCACTGAGCAGTGTGCCACAGATCACGGAACTGCCTCTGTTCAAACGTTCACATTCGGTCGAACCGTATCATTCGCTTCCCGGTTCTGGGCAGCACCCTCGACCGACCATCGCACCATCCCGGACTGCAGACTCGACATGGACGCCAGACTCCGTCGCGTGAACAAGGAGATCGCGGGTGCGTGCCAGCGCCGTCTCGGTAGCCTCTCGATGCAGCTCATACGCTCCAGCTAGACTGCAAGAACGACCAGTCCTCCAACATCGACATCGATCTCGTCGACAACTCACCCTTCCACCTCGTGGGCTCCTTTGATGGCCCGGAAGGCACCCCTTACGAAGGTGGCCACTTCCAAGTCGTACGTGTCCCTCACCTCACGCGCGCACCATAGATCGCCTTCATCCCGTGCGCAGGACATCGTCATCCCCGAGTCGTACCCCTTCCAGCCGGTCAAGATGAAGTTCATCACGAAAATCTACCACCCGAACGTCTCCTCCGCGTCGGGCGCGATCTGCCTCGACATCCTCAAGGACGCCTGGAGCCCCGTGCTCACGCTCAAGTCCACGCTCATCTCCCTCCAGTCGCTCCTCTGCTCGCCCGAGCCGCGCGACCCCCAGGACGCTGAGGTCGCGAAGCACTACATGACCAGCAAGAGCAGCTTCGAGGAGACCGCGCGGTATTGGACCGAGATCTACGCCGGCGGCCCGGGCAAGACGGGCAAGGCCAGGGCAAGCGCCCCTAAGGACGAGGTCGCGATAGCGGGACTGGACCCCGCGCATGTACAGCAGTTTCAGTCACTAGGTTTCGAGAAGGGCAAAGTGGTGCGTCACCCTATATTCCTTCTCCGGGGAGATGGCAGCGACTTGCTCAGTCGAATATTGTGCGCTGCGCAATCGCCGCTGTTTCTCCTCATCGCGTAAGCGGAGCTGCCGGCCACAGTTATTGACTACCTGCCTTGCAGATCGACGTGCTTCGGCGGCTGAACTACCGCGGCGCAAATGTCGCAAATATCAATGACGACAGGGTGGTCGAGGAACTGCTGAAACCATAATACCATGTACCATCAAGTAAAATCTGTACAACGCTGCGTGGACTGCTCCGTTCTCCTACTCGCATGTGCTTTTTGGGTTGGCTTTGAGCCTGATCACCGAAGAAGATACGTTGGATTGAGCAGGTCGGCTCCTCATTGAACGTTGAGAATGCGCTTACCCTGCTAAACGCGGGATAGCGTCTAGAGTGTCATACAAGGTTTGTTCTAGTCATACCGCAGGCTGTGCCACACAGCGTGAGGGTCACAGAACTTTCAGAATACTAGCAATAAACCAGTTCGGTGCTGTGAGACAGTCCGTGCTTATTTATACACCGCGATTGCGGTGCATTCAGGACGCGTGTCTGCCCAGCTGCGCTTGCGATCCGACCAGCATATAGAGGGTCCTTCCTCAGAGTTCTGAGCCAATATATCAAGTAGCCTGGATTGCAGTCGCAAAGTATGTACATTGCTCTTCAGCCTGGGTTCAAGCTCAGCCTTACAACTCAATAGCCTATCATGAAACCGCTTCAGGAAATTCTTGATCATCCCTGCGGGAGCGGCGATGTTGACTGGGACGCGTACTATTTCGCGCCGAACCCAAGCCATATCCTATTTCCCCTCCCTCCATCGCTCTCGATACGGGTCCCCTTCGACGTCTTAACCCACGTCATCGCCTTCTTGGACTCTGAGGCGGATCGATCTACAGTCGCGCTTGTCTGCAAAGATTGGTACCGATGGCTTGGCCATCACCGCTACCCGGACCTCTGCATTCGTAGCAGGGAGACGGTCAATGCACTCCTCGGTCTTTACCTACGCAGCGAGCGCGTGCAGCGGAGGCTCAAACACACCAAGACGCTGAAGTGCGAAAGCGGCCGCGACGTTAAATGGCGCCAGGTTGCAGGCATACCACTGCAGGTTTTGGCGACCTACATGCCGGCCGTGCGCAGGTTCGTCTTCCGAGGATACGCAGGGGACGGTCTATGGTCAGAGATGCATGTGCCGGGATTCGCCAAGGTCCTACGTTCGTTCAGGAGCCTCCACAATTTGGAGCTCTCAGGCTTCCTGTTGGACAACTTTTACCAACTCGCCCGCATCATCCTCGCCTGTCCATCGCTAGAAACATTGATTTTGCGTGACGGAGAACTCATCAATTCATATCTTCCAAGAGCTCTCGCAGAAGCGCGACCGACACGCATACCACATCTCCGGCGCCTCGAGCTGTGTCATCTGGAACTCGACTTGCTCAGCGAGTTGGTGGACTCGCTCGTCGAGCGGCGTGTTGCGTGTTGCGACAACGTCACCGATTTGACCATAACCGAGATTGCCGGTGTAGCAGCTGAGCTGCTGACGCGACTTCTACGGGTGATTGGTCCCTCCTTGCAGCGGCTCACTCTCGCTCGTATGCCGTGGACTCGGAACTTGCAAGGTATGTGTTCAGTACATGTGTATGCATGGTACCATTTGAACTCAGAAATTGCAAAATAGCGTACCATTCATTGGAAGCATCGACTCTCAGCTTAGCATGGAATACATCCATCCAATTGTCTCGACATCGAGCTCGAGATGATCGGTAGTGATACGTTCACTGTCGATACGTTCGAGGCCAAGTTCTTGAGGCTCTGGTCACCCATCCTCAGGACAATCCTGCGCGGCCTCCGATTCAGCACTGCCAAGCGCCCATTCCAGCTCACACTAACTCGGATGGCATGGGACATCTTCGCCAAGACCTACTCGAGACCACTTAGCAGGACTGTTGACAATCTCCAGGACCTCGTGGCACAGCCGCCGATATCTCCTTCGAGAAGGTCGTCTTTAAGGAGTGCCCACCGGGAGACTAGATGGGATGTTGTATCGCTGCCAGTGCGATTCGACCATGCCAGAAGTAGAGATGCCGGAGTCGAAGCGAGACTCGGATGTCTGCAGTGATCGGAACTTCTTCATTTCCCAAATCTCAGATCAAAAATGCGCAAGGACATGGTACCCACGGAGCAGGCCAACATTGACGGGTCCCTTGACATTTACGGAGATCTGTTTGAGGATATCTCTGGCACTTCACGTTCGGGCTCGGAAGAGACCGACGGCGATGCTCACAAACGCAGTGACTTGACTTACACGGGACTCCCACAACTGACGGTAAGCGGAGCTGCTATACAGTTACAGTAACTAACTACCTGCCTCCCAAATTGATGGTAGTACCTTTGCGGCTTGACTATCCTGGCGCGAATATCGCAAATATCAATGACGACAGAGTGTTCCATGATGAGTATTGAAGGGATCATAGTTGCTTCCTATAGGCATCCGGTTTCAACGTATTACAGCCAGTGCTCCTAATTCTACACAAAAACCAAATAACAGCGTATTCAAGTGTCCATTATGATGTCCCTCAACTCCTGCTCATAGCAAAGAATTCTCCCAGTAGCCGGGTCCTTGGCACCTAAGTCAGCCACAAAGCCAGATCGAGCATATATCCTCGCCACCGCAGGCTCAGAGACAAAAAGGCACACTATGCTTGCCACCCCCCAGCCCGGAGTGTCTACATTCACACTCACATTTGCGGCGCCTTTCACACTCTCCAAGCCTCCGCCAGGCCAGGATCAGGAGCACCGAGGCATACGCGCGTGACAGAGCGGACCATTATCTCTGCAAGGCCTCGCCTGCGGTGCTCGGGTGCAACGAAGACATTGCGTATCGAGGCACTGCGAGGGGTGTTGCGTCCGAGGAGGAGATATCCCGCTAGATCATACTGCTCTGCCACGGTCTGGTCGCCAGACTGGTATGCACGAATGACGTAGAGAGCTCTGGCCGCAATGGCGTCCCGTAGGTTGTCCAGCACGACGTGCGATGGCGGTGAAGGCCATCGAGAACGGGCGCTGAATGCGCATGCGAGGTCTACTAAAGGAAGGGTATCCCCGTCTCGTGCGAAGCATATCTCATAATGGCAGCCCGTATTAGCTTCGTCTCCAGGACCGCGAGAAGGGGATGAAGGAAGTAGCAGGGTCTTCAGAGAAGCCGAACAAGCAATTTCGGTGAATGTAGGTGGTGCAGCATGTAAAGAAGGCGCAGCGTCGAGTAGAGCAGCAATGGCTTCCTTGGGGCCCCAGAGCTGGCGGATCGAAGCCAGATCGAGGGAAGCAGCGAGAAGAGCACATGCAAGTGCCAGGAGTGAGAGTGACACCGTGGTAGGATAGGAGAGAAGGTGCGGGAGTTCGGTAGTATGTGTTATGGTCAATCTGACGATTAGTTATCTGTTGAGACATTTATGATCAAGGATGGCAGTTTAGCGGGGAAGCACGTACACAAGTCGCTCGCCCTCGAATACAGCGGCAAAGGTACCTCCAGTAGAGTGGGAATTTAATCCTGCACTTCCATGAAAAGTACCTGTCTTGGTGCCTTTGAAGGTGTCCATGACCATCCCCAAGCCAAAATTCATGAATTCATCGTCGAACGGCTCCACTTCCTGGACGAAGTCCTGAGCAGATGTGAAGAGAACCAGACGTAATTCCGAGTCTAATGGGTGAGCGTTGGACACCATATGCGCCCGATAATCCGCCAGGGAAAGAGGAGAAGCTAGAGAGACCTGCTTGCACACACACCAAAGACTAGAGTGGGCGAGTCACAGGCCTAGGAGCTTGAGTCGCGTCCACGTGACCTTGTAGGTGTGCATTTCGCGAGACGCGTCTGTGGCGCATCTCAACATTGTATATACCACAGATATTTGTGAAACCTTCTTGCCACTTATTTCTAAATCAAGCTACACGGAGAGATACAGATAGACACAATGTTACGACTTACGATAGTTCGAGCGCGGCTCGCTTGACGTCATTGAGCAAATAAGGGCCCTCCTTTGTCCAGAGTGGCCACATGCCTATATAAGGTTCGGGCCACCGAAAGCGGCGCAGAGCATCTCTCTACTCAACTTCTCGCTTCCTCTAACTTAATACTCGAGTACCTTGGAATTCGTCCTCTCATATGATCCAAGACATGTCAGCGTCACCTCACAGCCGACCTAACACAACGCCATTGCAGAAGAAAATGTCTGTGGATCATTCGAGGATACATCATGATCCAGCGGCGATACCTGATCACCTGGACCCTCAAACGTTCCAGAGGGTACTGCTACCTCGAAAAAGATCGTCTCATGGTCCATCGCCTCTGGGAAGAACCGCGAGCACACCCCCGAAGCTTGCAAGCTCAAGGCTACAGCAAAGGTCACCTCGTAGGAAATCAAGGTATGAAAAACCGCATATATCGTGGTACGAGGGTATTGACAGGTCGGCTGTCAAAGGCAAACATACGAGGAGAAGTCCAGCGCGGAAATGGTCTCTTCGGACAGCAAGAATTTAGAACCTGAAGAACCGTGCAGTGTAGTCGATGATCATTATCCGCCTGCCACTCAGGGTGGCCAAGCTGCTGCCGCCAGCGCTAACCTCGTATCATACACAAACAAAATGAGCGATGCAGAAGACGAAGACATGGGCGACAACGAACTGGACCAGCTGATAGAAGACTTCCGCGAATGGAAGCATAGCATGAAGACCCTGATGGACGACCTCGAGGGTCAGCTGGACGAACTGCAGGAAGACTTCTCAACGTACGCTTGTCACGACTGAGCAGATGCATGTACTTACCTTGTCCATGTCGTAGGATGCTGCACGCCATTCCGAGAGACATTGTAGCTGTATGAAGTAGTGGACAGGACCCGTCGTCAAAACGGTGTAGCCTGATATGCGTCTGGGGTATTAACACGAGCATGTACAGTACGTGCAAGGAACGTGTAACGAGTGTGCGCTGCATAGCGTCCATGAACCCAACCAATGTGACAGACGACCACAGTACACCTCTCAGTCCACGCTCCATACGTCGCTTCCACGCGTCACACTCAGCGACGAAGTCGGTGGCAGTGGCGGGACCTCGACCAGGGGCGAGTGGCCCGTCCGGCTCTTATCAATACAGAACGACAGCGGCCGCGGCACGGACCTGATCTTGCTCTTCCGCTTCTTCTTCGCCTTCTCCTTCAGCCCACCCGCGACGGACGCGATGCCCACCGTCAGGCTACCTGCAGGCGGCGCTGGGCAGGAGCCCTCGAGACTCGCACGCGTGGGCTCGAGGACGACGGACGGCGTCGGCGAGGCCATACGGCTCAGCACGATGGAAGATGAGGTGACGCGGTTGTTGGTACTGCGGAGCAATGGACTTCGTGTGCGGTCGTCTAGCCCGCACATCGCGATGTCGCTCCGCGCGTCCGGTTCGTGCGTTTGTGCGCTTCGGCTGATGGGCGAGGCGGCGTCGTAGGACAGGGTTGCGATGTCGAGCTCCAGTTCATCCTCGAGAGTGTGCGAAGGGGAAATTGTGCCGGCATCGGGGGTGCCGGGATGAGAGTAGGGCGTTGTAGCCGGTACGATGTATGGGGTGATTATGTATGGCTTCATGTCTTCCATGTGGCCATGGTCAGCATTATCCCTGCGAGTCGATCACTGGAGGTACGCACTATCAGTAACGTCGTCGGGCTCTCCAGGCGGCGCATAGTCCCAAGATGCTTGTTGCTTCCTTGTGCGAAGTAGGTACCACCCCAGCACGAGGAACAATACGCACGCAACTACGCCCACTGTCACGCCTGCTACGATCGTGCCTGCGCCCGGTTCGTTCTCGTCCGTGGTACTTGCAAGTACATGCAGATGTTGTTCCAAGGCTGGAGTAGTGTGCTCGGCGGGAGCGGTCGTAGTGATGTTCGTCACGAAAGGCATGTGCGCAAAGACTAACAGAACGAAGCGCGAGTTGATTTTCAGGTGGTACAGCGAGGCGTGTATGTGATACTGCACTGGCGACACGAGGCACACTGTGGGACAAGAAACTTCGCGCGTTGACTCCCGTGAGCGTGATGCGGACGGTTGACGTTATGTGAGTCGTTTCTGGCTGGAAGGGTGCAATCAGCGACCTCGCATAGCGGTAACACGAGTGCAGCACTCTAGAACGGAGACGTACTGGAATGAAATGAAAGCAACTTTGTTCTGCAGCGGGACGAGTGCTTGAACCGGCTCGGGAGACCTGCTCCTGTAATCCAGTGAATGCGAAATCGAGGTGCTGTGATCCCGAGCTCAGGGGCAGTCGTCGACGTCAGTCAGAAGCAAGAGCTACACTCAGCAAGGAGAGAGGGGAGGAGAAGATGAAAGAGTGGCAGTAAGAACTTGAAAGACTAAGAACACAGGGTCAATCAGTCGTGTTCACGCCATCCCAGCAGTATTCAAACCAACGCGTACGAAGCGAAAGTTGGTCACGGTCATTCTGAGCATCCCAACGGCCCCAACGGGCGCATCGAGCCAGATGCGACTACGATCAGCGCCCAGCTGTGAGGATGATGACGGCAACCAATGGGTTCGCACCAGTCAAACGTAATTTGCACGGACTATCACCGCACGGACAACATGCGCTTAATACTCAGCGGCAGACCACAAAATTCTGAATAACCCGCCTCAGTACAGCCGAATTCTAGCGCCAGAGGAAATGGGCACCATGGCCGAGCGACCGTGTTGCAGAGTCCGAGGTTGAATCAAGAAAGAATGGCGATACATCGAGGTATACGAGACCCTAGGGACAACAACACAGAGTTATTCGAGTACGAGAATGGTCGAGATTACGCCACGAGGCATCATGTATTTCATGTAGGCTTCCGTATAAATTTGTCAGAACGTCTCCTCTTCGTCGACGGCACCGCCCTCCGGTACTTCAAAACCCTCCTGCACAGCAATTAGCGGGATGCAACTTGAGGGAGAAGGGGCAGCTCACCTCGGTGGAGTAGAGGATCTTCTGAATATCGCGTAGCAACGGGTCGTCCTTGCCTTCCGCCTCTAAGGCTTCGAGCTGTTGTTGAACAAGGATCTCGATGTCACGTAACTGTCGCACGTGACGTCAATATGCAGCCACGACCGCGCACGACCGCGCCCGGGCGAGATTCGGGAAGCAGACCAACACGGAAAGCACTGCTACACGGACATCCGTACTCACCTTGGCGAAGTAGAAGTCCCGCTCCTTCTCCAGGCCCTCCAGATGTGTTGACATCTCGCGCAGCTGAGCTTGCAGGTTCTGCACGAGCTCGTTTGGCTGGGTTGAGCCCGCACGGTGCCCACTGATTGGGGTTCGCC
Source organism: Daedalea quercina L-15889 (assembly GCA_001632345.1). Classification (NCBI taxonomy): domain Eukaryota; kingdom Fungi; phylum Basidiomycota; class Agaricomycetes; order Polyporales; family Fomitopsidaceae; genus Fomitopsis; species Fomitopsis quercina. The sequence goes on along the minus strand of KV429057.1, from coordinate 166,369 downwards.
CACCGGCTCGGGACGCGCCGGTGTGCAAGGTGGAGGAGCTGCCGCGAGAGGGTGCAAGTGGCGCGATGGTAGCGGGAGTGTCTGTGGGAGCACCGCGTCGTCGTGCAACAGCATCGTAGCCCTGGCCGCCGTAGTTCGTATCCCAGAAGCGCTTGATCCATTGAACGAACTCAAGGTTGTCCCTAGGGTGAACGTCAATGAATGCGACTAAGAAACGAGACAGCTAGGATTATCAGACGCACTGCATCTTACACTTAACGAGTTTCTCCACCAATATAGGCTTCAACCGCGTCAGATGTGTCTGAGATCCGCTTGGGACGCGACATACTTACCTTGTCGATCTTGTGTGCGCGGAAGACGTTTTGTAGGATCTTGAAGTTGGCGATGAATTCATACTCGTGCTTCGCGTTCATCTTAACTCGCGTCATGGGTACATCGCCTACACGCCGGAGCCATACGCTGACATGTTATCACTCTGCCGCTCACCGGGCGGAGGAACAACGAGACTGACCAAAGATCGAGTCCATAACTTGGCAATACGCGGCGCCTGTCCCGCATTGCTCTACCTTCGTGTAGTTGATCTGGAGAAGGTCGTTCAACCACGCCAGAAGCTCTGTCCTCGACTCTCCCATGTTTTTGCTTGTGTAATACCGGCCGCGCGGAGGTGAAGCAGGCGTAGATGGTGGCTGATGAAGAGAAAGTCGCGGTTTGCGCGCGAGTGGCGGCGTCGCGTCCGATTTCGGCAGCTCGCTGGCCACAGCCGCCGTACTTATTGTTCTTTGTCCTCAACCACCATCCGACTGAGTTATCTCGCAAACGACCAGGATCCTATACGACGCGTAACGATTTCCAGCATTTGCTCTGAAAAGCGGCTGGGCAGTGGGGGTTAGTAGTGTGGGTAGCAGACACTGGTGACTTGCGCGGGCTGACCTACTCTGCCGTGTCTGCAGACATCATGGCCACTCTGCCGCGGGAGCTGTATGGTCAGGTCGCGCAGTTCGCGCAGTGGACGCAGCCACCTTCATTGCTCGCCTTGACCCAGATATGCAAGGCTTTCCAAGAACCAGCCGAGCGTCTGCTGTACCACAACATGTTCCTGCGGGATGCCCATGTCACCTTCAACGCCTGTCTTTCCCTGACGACTCGCAATGGCGAGCGCGGGCCATACGTACACAAATTCTGGTTCTACCACCGAACCAATCGTATTTCCTCGTTCCCGGAGCAATTCTGGCAAACTGTCAAAGAGGCACTGGCCGTCATGGTCAATCTGGAGACACTGTTCCTGCATGATCCCGCGCTCATCAATACTTGGGTTCTCAACGGCCCAGGTATCAAGTTGCAGCTACGGGAGGCAAGCTTCGCCTTGCAGTGGGACAAGACCATGGTTGATTTCCTCGGAACACAGGAACGTCTTATCTCCCTTCATGTCGAGGATAGTGTCGACGAAGGTCCCCTGGTTGCTCTTACTCCAGGAAAGCTACAGACCCTCAAGATCTTGAGCGGACCACCACTCGTAGTGGCCGAGCTCCTTGCTTGTCCACTCATTCGTCTCCAACTTGAAGTCGAGAACGAGACCGCGGCGATCGTGCCAACGGTCCTGCTGGATGTCGGCAGGATCATGAGCGATCTTCAAAGCCTACACATTGTCTATCTACCTGAGAACATGGCCTCGGAAGTTTACCAAATCATCTCATCCTCCGTCTATGCTCCTCAATTACATTTCTTGGGGGCGCTGCCCTATCCTGTACAGAATGTGAGCCCTCGTCCTGATACATTGATGGTTTCAATTAATTGGTTCATAGCGCCATGAAGTGCACCACTGCCTGATGAAGTTATACAGGCTAGAACTACTCGAGTTGGACGTGACAGCCTGGCTGCCACAGCCGCACGAGAGCTATCAACGCATGTTGGCGGCTGAGCTGCGGACCTTCTGCCCCAAGATAAACTACGTCGGCTTTTGGATTGCCAACCACCATTTCTGTTGGTTCTACCAAGACGATGAGTGGACGAGTACGCGTGCCAGTGGCCGTACGCCAGCACACGAGACGTTGTGGCGGAACTGGCGTTGAACGTTGAACATGCACCACAGCCTGTGTGCCGCTGGGATAGTCCCGATCCAATGACGAAACTATGCAGGAGGTGCGATGCGGGGGTCGAAACGGAGCTTCACAGCCTCTTCTGGCCTAGGACGTACGGAGATGAGGCTTTGACCCGCAGCGATAGTTGGTGATGGGTCGCTTCGTAGGTCATGGCGTTCAATAACATCGTCCTCGTGGCTATCCTGCGGACAAAGCGTAGGTACGTGGTATGCGGGCTCAGAACGCGTGTACAGCACATCGCTCCATCGGGGTCGGAACCGGTTCTGACTCGTCTTGGACTCGCCGAATCATAGACCATCTGGCTACGATCGCTCGATATCCAGTGAGATGCCGTGATACCGGAGCTGTCCACATAGCAGCAGCGCTTGTGCCAGTGCCAGTGGACGCGTTCTGATTGCTTTGAGGCTCCCCGACCGAACGACCACCCCATCCGGTGCACGAAGCCGCTCATCATCTCGGATCTACCCCTGCCGCAGGTGCAATCTGTTCAAAGCGGCCTGTGACTGTGCACGGCATCCGCCGCGCAGGTGCGTGCTGGCCATATCCGGCGAGAACAGTAGGCTGCGACCGCCTCGCGCGTGGCGTCTCGCTTTGGCTGCTTATGCCAGCCTGTCCCGGCTCGTGGCAATCATGCCAGGCGTAACAGGTTGTTGTGGCGTCGATTCATACACTTATAGGGCCCAGCCCTGTGCGGAGCCCATTGTTCTGCTGCAGTACTAATGCACCCTTCGTCCACCTGCTCCTCCGCCGCGTCCTCTCCCTCTTCCTTCCACCTGTACCTGTCTGGGCCCGTGCTGAGCATGCCGTCGACGCATCTCCCCGGCTCGAGCTCGTCGCCCTCGACGCCCCCCGCGTCGATTGCTGCACTGCCCAGCCTGGCGCACTCGCTCTCGTCGTTCCCGACGATGACGTCCGTGACAAAGGACATGGTGCACTACGGAATGTCAAGGCATCAGAGGGAGGCCAGCGAGGCGAAGGTATGTGGCGTCGTTTGCTTCGCCGTCGGCACGACTGACGCGTCCTTTCAGTTGAATGAAGCTCTGCTGCGCTCTCAGCAGAGGCAACCCGTACGTTCTCTACTGCCATCCCATGCTTTTGTCGTGCTTACGCCGCCTGTAGGTCACGCCGCCACAGTCCCCCGGACGTGTTACGCGTCGTCCGGACGAGGACGATGAGCCGCCACTCATGATGACACCGCGGAAACGCAAGGTGAACCGTGCTCCTTGATCCAGATACTTAGAACGCCCCATTCATATCTGCGCCACAGGTCAAAACCGCCTCATCATGAGTGTTCTCGCTGATTACCGCCGATGCTGGTACCCGCACAACGCCCGGGGTCCACAGAGGCGATGTTGCCCCGCCGTGGCGCTCGGCCACCGGACAGAACATTCCCTTTCTCCCCCCACCGCTTCGTTTGGAATCTGGGACCCGACTGACATTCTTCACGACCACGTTATGTACCGCACCTCTCACCAAGGCTCGCTCATGTCTCGTCTACCATACCATCTTCGACGCCACGCTGGACGCGTCTGGTCAAGTAATGCGCGCATCTGTATCACTTTCTGACTTATTCTCAAGGGCATGGTGTATCGGTTTTGGTTATGGGCGGACACGCAATCGTTTGTAATGACTTTATGGGTTATTGGGCTGCGTCCCGACGAATAGACATTATGCATTAATATGGAAGCTTTGGGGCCCGGTCCGATGTCCCTCGACGTTTCTGACCGGCTGACGAGTCGCTCTTACGGCCCTGAAGCTGAAGCTTGACGCGCACACAGTATCTGGGGCTGGCGGCGCCGTAAGGGGCACTGTCACCCACACGTGCATGCTGACAGGAAAGGGAACGCTACGTATGGCGGGCCATGATGGTACGGAACATCGTCACTGTCTAGAGCCGAGACCTAGAATAGATGGTGGAAAGATCGTGGTGGCCTGATAAACCGTGAACGGACTCATGGTGGAAGCGCAGAAGCGTATAGTCAAATCGTGAGAGTGCATCCGTTCTCTTCCGTCCTGGATTTCGGGAGCGCAGAACTCGGGATTTATGTCAAATTGACGGGACAGCCATGGTGCATCGTTACACCTGCCGGATTCGCGTGTTCGCGTTCAGTAGAACGAGGTCATGGGATATTTCCACCGACATGTCAATCAGTGGCCCGGGTGCAGGAGTCGAGAGGTGGACGCCGATGACATTAATGTTATCTCAAGTGCGTTTCATAAGGGGCTGTGCGGCTTAGATCCGGTAGGCCACCCAGAGAGTGGGAGGAGAATGTGCATCTGATCCACCTGACAGTTTGAACTTTTCGACAGAGCACTGAAATGAAGGGTCCCTACGGAGCTTTCTCTCGACAGAAGTACCCTTCATGCACGTTCAGACGCCAGCGTGCAGTATGAAAATGAGGGGGTCGAGATCCTTACCTATCCTATATGATATGGAGGGGGTCCAGAGCCGTGCTTGGGCAGTGTACTATTGAGTGAAAGAGCGCACAGTCTGGACTTGTAGGATAACCATCGCAGCTCAACAGAGCTGCAAGTATAACTCAGTTTCTGTTGAACGTGAGCCAGGCTGCTTCCCGGAGCTGTGGTCTGCTGACGCTGCCGGTGAGGGGGGATGAGTGAACGATGGAGATCCGTCACACTGATGCTACAACATCCTCGCGACTTCGGGCTAATGGCCATGCCGGGGAGGGCACGACGTCAAAACGTCGTGACCAACCCAATCCAGCGTTCAGGCGCATGCCTCCTGCACTCAGCACATCTCTCCACTCGCTGGTTAAGTTCCGAGTTCAGATCTCAAGCATCAAAGCGACTTGTAATCGCTAATTCTTTGGTCCTGTGGATGCAAAGAAGAGCATTGCTGCAGTCCACCGGCAAAGGCGAAGACGGTTACGTCGCGGTTACTTTCCCATCCTTCGTCTCTTCGGAAACGATCGAGTGCCTGATTCGATCTGCATAGTCGATCCTAGTCTGCGTTGCGAGGGATTATGGATGGTGTTACACGTAAAAGGTCAAGATGGTGATCTGCGCGGAGACCGTGACTGCCGCTTCACATGGTCAGCTGAAGCCTCCCGGTTCCCGAATAGGCAGGCATAGTGATTCAACCCTGCGCCATCATCAACCGACCTGAAACTCCCGCCAGTCACCGCACAGGTAGCGTCCTGTTTGCCTGCTGGCACCCCATCGAGTGCAAGAGTGGCGTCGAAAGACCAGTCACGATGGACTCCTTGAAGTCTCGCGGACTCTTTGACGTGTCAAATAAGGTGGTTTTAGTTACGGGAGGCAGCCGTGGGATCGGGAAGATGGTGCGTTGATCACCGCTTATACCGCTCAAATACTGAAGGCTCCTTCAAGATTGCCTCGGGATTTGTTGCCAATGGCGCCAAGGTAGGATGATCCTAGCTCCGAGTGTCATCTGCAGGCGGCAGCTGAATGAAGATTACACCAGGTTTACATATCCTCTCGCTCAGCCAAGGATTGTGATGCCACCGCGAAAGAACTGAATGCGACCGGGCCAGGATCGTGCATTTCTCTACCCGCTGATCTGCAAAGTCTGGAACAGGTAGAGAAACTCATGCGAGATCTGTCAGCAAAGGAGGACGCGCTGCATGTGCTGGTGAATAACGCCGGTGCTACATGGGGTGACGACATCGACTCCTTCCCTGTAAGAGTCACTTTAAAACTCATTGCGTCCACGCGCCTCATGCTTATAGGGGTGCTGTAGGATGCGGCGTTCACGAAGGTCATGACACTGAATGCACAGAGAGTCTTCACATTGATTCAGAAATGCCTCCCGCTGCTTCGCGCTGCAGCCGCGCGAGGAGGGATGAACGGAGACGTATACAGAGACCCAGCGCGAATCATTAACGTTTGTCATCTTGCAATGATCGCGATGTGAGATCCACGCTGACTCTAACAATGTGATACAGATCGGTTCTGTGGACGCACTACGTCCTCCGATACAAGAGACATATGCTTACTCTGCCTCCAAGGCGGCTTTGCACCATCTGAGCAGGCATCTTGCAGGCAGGCTCGGATTTGAGGGCATCACCTGCAATACACTCGCATGCGGTCAGTTCCCTTCTGATATCTATGGCTGCTCTACTCAGCTAACTCTGCGCCGCTTCCAGGACCCTTCGAGAGCAAGAGTGATCACCTTTCTCGAATACACATCTTTCGTTTACTGATGTGTATCCGACAGTGATGGCACATACTCTCCGCACTCAAGGGGAGGTGATCAAAGGCATGAACCCGCTGCAGCGCATCGGCACGCCGGAGGATGTCACCGGAGCTGCCATCTTCTTGGCTAGTCGCGCAGGGTCGTATGTGAATGGTGCCACCATAACAATAGACGGAGGTCAGATAGTGGCCATGCGGTCGATGATCCCCACTGCGAAACTGTAGTACTATTACATTCGCAGGCGGTATCTTCAAGTTCTTGTGAACTGAACCATTCCTCCAGGCATGATCTCGTGGACATCTCTTCTATCATTGTTATGGCGCTTATGACTGGCGAGAAATGCATGTCGTCCCAGGTCGTCCCGCAGGAACATGGCAAGGATGCTGAGAGTTTCCAAGAGGAGATCGCCGTGTGCCAAGTATTTAGTGCGATCAGTCCTTACGACGACTTGAATCTATGCGCCGGTCGTTCCTTTAGTTCTGCCTGAGAATATCTCCGTCACTGAGGGCTTTACGAACTGCAATAACCCTCTTTCATAAAGAAGGGCGCGGTGTCCCCACCGCGTCGACATTCAATCCGGCCATCTGAATTGGCTGTGAACTCATTCACAGCTGCGGCACCGTGTGCCGTTTGAACACGTGCACGTGTACGGGGACCTTCCACCTTCAATAAATTCGAACTCAATAACATCGTGTCCGTGAGCCGTGCAAGGCACTGGATCTTGCTAGCTCATCTACATACGAGACTCCGACGAACCGACAAGCATGGTATAGCTGCAGCGTCGACGTCTGTGCCACTGGCCAATCGCGATCGGCTCGTCTGCACAACTTGATCGCGACCACGTGGCCGCGTAGCGTCCCTCCGAGTCGTCGTTGACACGTTGTAGCCTACGTATTGCGCTGGGCTGGAACTTCATCATCATAGTACTGCGATAGGCTCGTTTGGTTATCTCGACGAGGCGAGCGATTACTCACTTACACACTGAGTATAGTCTATCAACAGCACCTTTGCTGCCCGTGCATGTGGGCGCGTGCCAGTGCGAGTTCGTGCGCGCTATTGCTGACGGACGACTCTGTAGCTCATCGGCATTCGTGCGTCCTCGGAAACCAACTAGCCGCCACGCCAGCTCCGAGTCTGCATCCCCGGACTGTATACTCTGTCGTTCTCCCTCGCACAATACAACTCAAGGAACACGGTAATATTTCGAATTAGGTGACATGCTGGCAGCGTCTGCTCTCCGACTCCTCAGATTAGCGTGTGCTCGGGCTCCTGCTGGATGTCCCGGACAATTCACGCATCCATCAAACGTTCGTCCTCTCACTTCTCCAACTCGCCGCAGCCTGAGTGTCCGGCCTCTCCATCTGCTGCCTTCCTCGCGCCCCGACGCGGAAACGCTATTTACTAGCCCGAACATGTGGCTCTGTGACAATGAATTGCGTACGCGTTGTCGTTGAGGTTCCTCTGATGACCTTGCTCATACACCATGCTCCCACCTTGGTATCCTCCCAGAACAGCGAGTCCGGTACGCTCCGTTCAACCCGGATGCTATCGAACGCGTGGCATGCGAGAGCTTGGGTGTTAATCAGTGCACGTCATGGCAGATATTAGGGGAAGGTGTGCTGCCTTCGGCTGGTCTCTGGCATCGCACTCAATCGATTCCTAGGGTCGTTCAATCGGGTCTTCTTGCTCCGGTTTGACAGTGGCGCAGAGGCAGTCGTTCGCATCCCGATGTCACTGTTTGGAAACGTAGAGCGTGCCACGGCCAGCGAAGTCGCCACGATGTGCTATGTCCGTGAAAGGTGGATGGATCATCGCACTCGCAATATGCCCTTCCCTCCCAAGGTCCTAGCTTGGAACGCGACGTACACTAACCCCGCGCAGACACCGTACATCATCCTGGAGTACGCACCAGGTGTCCCCCTATCTACCCGTTGGCCTGCAATTGAGGGCGAGGCTGCCGGAGCAGTTCTCCAGAGCATAGCGGAGCTCGACTGCGCGTTGCTACGTGGCCAAACGTTCGCCAGCTGCGGCTCTTTATACTTTGCAGAGGACGCTCCGGATGGCAGCTCTCCTCTGTATGCCAACGATGAATGCGACCCAGTCGAGCTCAATAGAAAATTGGCTGCTAAATATCGAATTGGCCCGACCGCGAATCGAGAATGGGGACGACCGGGCTACGATCGCGTAGACGCTGACCGTGGACCGTGTGCGCCTTCCGGTTCTTCTAGCCCCGCGCAAGTCTGATATTCTTGCACAGGGCCGGACATGCCGACCATGATCAAGGCTGCTGCAGAGTTCCAGCTACGTGCAATGGACACCGTCGTCGACTTCTCCTCCTCACGCGTCAAGTCGAAGCCCTCCGACATCCCACTCCTGCGTCGCCTCCTGAACATCTGCATTCGCGTCGCGCCGCTTATAGTTCCGTCCGACCCCGCGCTGACTGCCCCGGTATTGACGCACCCCGACCTCACACTCAACAATCTCCTCGTTCCGCCAGAAGGTCGAGCATATGTGCACCACGTGATCGACTGGCAGGGCGCGAGCATTGCGCCGTACTGCATGCAGTGCGGTGTGCCCACGGCGATAGTATACAGCGACGGGGTGGTCCCGATACCACTGGACGGCTCGATGCCGCCTTGGCCGGAAGATTTTGACACGATGCCTCCGGAGCAACAAGAATCTGTCCGCATCCATCATCGCTATGCGTGTCGACACCGGGCGTTCGTCCTCAGGATTCCTAGGAGAGACCCTCTGCGGGCCGATGCGTGGGCCTTGCCTCATTCTACAGTACTCGAGTTCTTGGCTCGATATATCACGCGCTGCATCTCCAACGGTCCTCAGGATCTCCGTGGACTTATGATCTATTTGCAGCAGAGATGGACCAGCGTCGCGGACTATCCGTGCCCCATCGACTTCACCAAGGAAGAAATAATCGCACATAGTGAGGAGGCGAGAGACCAGGAGGAGTATGAGCGCAATGTGAACAAACTCCGCGCTGCAGTTGGGTGTATGAACGACGGGTCTGTTCCGGTGGAGCAGTTCGAGGCCGCAAAGGAGAAGATGGAGTATTATCGGGGGCTGTGGGACGAGACGGACATGAAGGGACCGTTCCCTTTCTACGAGGGTGCACCCTCTTACTACCTGGACTGAAATTTAGTGACAATAAATGGAAGTCAGATTGTGGCCATGCAGTCGATGATCCCCACTGCGAAACTGTACGTACCCTTACATTTGCAAGCGGTATCCATTCAGGTCCCTGCGATTTGAACCATTCCTCACGACATTAGCTCACCGTCGACACTCCTGATGTCATATTTATGGTACTTATAGTGAAAAGTGCATGCCGTCCCAGAGGAACATGGCAGCAAGGACGCTGAGAGGTTCCAAGAGGACCATGTGAGTACTTAATGCGACCAGTCCATCCGCCACGCATGCACCGGTCGCTCCTTTGGTTCCGCCTGATAATTAGAGAATATTTTCAGCGGCTGAGGGATTTAAGGCGAGCCCGTTGTATTAACAATTGTAACGCAGTACGACTGCCAGGGCCTGCTACAACGCGTCTCACCGTGAGGCAGCAGGCAGGCAGTTGGCATCGACGTTCCCACACACCACTTACTAGATTTGACATGCCCGAATGTTGCCCGACTTATGCAGCTGACGTCGAGCTGTACTCCGAGTCAGTACTGACAGATACCTAGTGTTAGCACGACCGCGCACCTTCTCATCGCTATACCGCGATGCTACTCCTAGATGATCGTTTCTTCGTCCCTTTGAGAACACGGGCTTCTATCTGGCTAAGATGCCATCGAATACGAACTGCGACGATATGCCTTTTGCGAAAGCGGTGTCAAATTTCAAGCGCAATGCATTCTCCAGTAAATCGCCGCCAAGTCATCAAGTTACAGTCTCGCCGATGTCACTACCCGCTTTACAATCACGGGAATAAGGGCCAGTGAACATTGCAACTATTGCTCTCTTCCGAAACTGTTTGTACCTTCCCACCTATATTCGCGCATATATCCTAATATGCTATAGCCAGGACTTGACTAAACCTGAATGGAATACTTCCTCCGTTGATTTACTGGCATGAGACTCACGCCATGTTGTTTTCATTCACCAAAGCTCACTGCCGCAATCTTGCATTCCGTCGAACTCGGCATGTAGCGGTGTCCTTGGCATGCATTGCTTGTTTTCGAAACATGATCGACCGCCAGCGCGACTGTGCAATCTGACATGGCTATTAGGCAGGAATGACTGACACATCGGGACACGATACATTGAATAAAGTGAGTAACCCCGGGTCGGAGGGGTGAGTAGCTGCGATGTACGCGCGCTCGACATCATGCGCTGATAACAGGCGATTTGGAGTGACACGCTATCGCGTCGTGGGCGGAGCGCCGTCGTCCTGTAGGTACCGGTACTCCCGCTCACATTGGAACTGCGACCGACGGACGACTTCATGTCACGTCCAGCGAGGCGGTTGGACGGATCCGAACAGGTGTCTTGGCCATCAATACTTATGCGGTCCACACCGGAGCCACGACATAGTTCCTACGAGGTCTTCCCGACCAGACCGGCTCGAAGGTCGTTGTCGCGTAAGAATACGCGGGCTATCGGCGTTCATGTCCATTCCAGCGCCTTGTTTATTGTCCGGGAGAGCAAATCTGACCAGATCTTACCTTTAACAGGTACAAGCCGCCCGTTCGTGCTTCCCTTCTCACAGCTGCCACCCGGACAAAGACATTACGGTGTCTGCATTACGCTCGACCGTAGGGGCGGGTCCGACGATCTGATCCTATGTCGCGGAGACTTACACGAGTCACCGCCCTCCGTCCGCATTCGGAGCAGGCCCATCGAATAAATGTCCAATTTCCGTGGGTCTGGTAACAGTGACAGTCGGCAGGTGCCATACAGGCCACTGTGGTTTGCAAATATATAAGGTGTCACTGTTCGTCTGTCCGTTCTGGCTGGCTCCACGAGCGTACCTCCTCAGCCAATCCGTCCTCTTCACTTCTCTACTCGTAGACATGGCAGACCTGGAGAAATCAGAGGATCGTACCTCATGGCATGCCCCAACTTTCGTGGACGCCTCAGCAGTGTCAGAACACGTTGCTGACCACACCGAGGACGCGGTTGAGGGAGGCACAAAAGGGTGGCTCACAGTATTCGGATCTTTTCTTGCTCTCTTCTGCACATTCGGCCAGCTCAACTCGTTCGGAACGTTCCAGTCATGGTACGCGGACCACCAGTTGAGCCATGAGTCTCCGTCCGTGATATCCTGGATCGGGTCTCTGCAACTATGGGTGTTTTTCTTCTCTGTGAGTAGCTATCGAATTGTGGCACACACTATGTCGATGCTGAAAATATTAGGGTGGCCTGATCGGCCGGCTTTTTGACGAGAGGGGTCCGAAGGCCCTCATGGCTCTGGGGACCGCCTTACTAGTCGTCAGTGTCATGATTACCAGCGTATTATCCTCATACCCGGCGTTCCTTGTCGTCCAAGGAATAATTTTCGGTCTCGGAGCTGGTCTATTGTGAGCATCGTCCTACAAGGCCCCGAGTGTTCTCGTCTCAGACCATCTCATACTTTTCTCAGGTTTTACCCCTCCCTCGCAGCCGTCTCGAGCCACTTCCAGCGCTACCGTGGGAGGGCCCTCGGGACAGCTATGGCAGGCTCCGGCCTTGGTGCGCTCATCATTCTCTGTTAACCCCTTTAGAGACTGACGGTAGCCCGACAGGCGGAGTCGTGTATCCCATCATGTTCCGACGACTCTTCTCGGAGGTTGGGTTCGGATGGGCAGTCCGGATATCAGGTTTTATCGACCTGGCACTTTGTCTTGTGGCACTGGCAACCGTGACGGCGCGGGTGCCGGAGAACAGACAGCCGAGACGATGGTTTGAGTCGAAATTGCTGGAAGACCTTGCGTTCAAGCTGGTCGTTGGTGGCAGTGTCTTCATCTCCTTCGGTGCGTTCATCGACCCCTGCCCAGCTGAATGATGCTGACCGCAGAATCAAGGCCTATTTATCCCGAATTTCTACATCGTAGACTACGCCACCGCACACGGCGTCTCGTCAACGACAGCCTTCTACGTGCTTGCCATCATGAACGCCGCTAGCACGGTCGGGCGGCTCGCCCCTCCCCTGCTCTCCGACAAGCGCGGTCACTTCAATTTGATTGTTCCGTGCGCATTCCTCTCAGGCCTGGCGGCGCTCGTGCTCTGGACGACCGCGCACTCGCGCCTCGGCATCATCGCCTTCTCCGTGCTCTTCGGGTTCTTCTCAGGGGGCTTCAACGCTCTCATCATCCCATGCGTCGCGCAGATTTCTGACCCAGAGACAACCGGGACGAGGATCGGGATGCTGTATACCCTCATTTCGTTCTCGTGAGTACTGATATTGTCAATGAATTGGAGCGGCCCGTTGACAGCGGCCGTCGCGACGACAGATCGATGGGCGGAGGACCTGCCGCCGGCGCCCTGCTCAGACGCATGGGCGGCTCGTTCATAGGCCTCATCGCGCTCAGTGGCTCTTCCATCATCGTCGGCTCGATTATTCTGTTCTGGGCAGGACGATGCAAAAACTCGGGGATGCTTGCTCGCTGACGATCAATTTACGACTCCGCACTTCGTTCTGTATCCATACGTACCCCGCGATTCATTTCTCCCATTCTCTGCGCACTCAATGACCGTGCACGCATTTTGCATGACTCATATGGCACATTTTACTATACGATCTGTAACCCCATGAACTCACGCCACATTGTTCAAGTAGTACCAGTAGACACCTAGTACAGTAGAGTTACAGTAGGTAGACATCATCCGGAAATTTAACATACTCATCTTCACGCATACTAAGCCTCAGGTACTGTCAAGGATACGCCCTTCAATACTTTATTTACAATGAGTTGAGTTTGACCGTCTGCCGTCGACAGCACGAATGATAATTTTGTCTACTCCATTGCTTGCACTGCACACGTTGATGATGCTCCTGCTACGTTATCGCGATTCTATCCCTCTAATGACGGGTCGTTCACGGGACGTAGCGCACACAAGATGCCTGTCATGCAACGCAGGAGGCGGCGTCATGGAGTCTTTATTGAAATACAGGGTATAGTAGCACAGAACAGCGTCAGTCGCGTGAGATAACGTTCATGAGTAAATCAGACATTGCGAGCAGCACAGCAAAGAAGCAGTCATTAAATAACGTTCATGACACCTGGTGCCTACACACACTCAGGCCGCGCGCTTACCCTAGATGATGAAGAGATGTCGTCCACCGTCGAGCCTCTACTCGCCTGCGAATAGCCGGACAAGCATGTAGGTGGTCGATCCAATGAACCTGACGACTGAACGGTATTTTATGAGTAGGCAACGTTAAATAGGATCACAACTACTCACGTGCGAGGCCTGCGACAGAGAACAAGATGAAGGCCAGATAGCCATCGACCGTACTGTTAGCACTACTCTCGGAGGACTTTCCGGTCAGGGTGCTAGACAGGATTGACGCCTAAGAATCATCAAGTAATAAAGTAGTAGGAGATGGGACGCACACAATGATAGCTGCCAAGAGTCCCTGTAGAGACCAGGTCAGACTCGGATGCGTGCGAGACATGGCATTTGGAAACTCACGTTGGACAGGGTCCAAACGAGCAGGACCTGAGGAATTATCATCAGTATTGTCTCATATTATCACCAGGCGGACCCAGCACCCACGCTACAAACAGACAGTCAGCATCGCGTGATGAGGATGATTGATTATGATACTCACTTTGTCCTGAAAGACTTGTAGTAATCTTCTTGTGCGGTCTTCTCATCCACCTTTGCCTCTTCAGGTGGCGGCTTCGTCTGCAGCACGTGGATCGCATCTTCGTACATCGCATTCAAGTCGTCCTTCTGGGTCGGCATCGTTACTTCCACCTCGGTTGCGTTCTTCGCTACCTGAACAACACCTAGGTCGGTGGAGACCTTGTTATCGCCCTTTGTGCCCCACGAGACATCATGTACATTCGCGAACTAGACAAAACAGCCAACAATCAATGAGGATTGAGCGCCAGGTGCCAGCGTAGACATACCGCATAGACATTCAGCACCGCGATGTACGACGGAGCCAGTAGGAGATACTGAAGGAAGGACGTGATCATGTGCCACGGCTCGAACTGAACACATAGTCAGTACGAAGACATCACAGAAAGAGGAACACGTCGCACATGAATGAGCGAGGCGATCACATATAGACCATACGTCGAGAGCAGTGAGATGACTATATCGCGGAAAATTGCGTTGGTGAAGAGGTCGCTGAATGTGAGGGTACCCTTCTCCTTCACAAGGTTCTCAATACTTTGGACCACGAGCAAAACAGCAGCAACCTGGATCAAACATGCCGTAAGCGCACATAATATCGGCTGAATGTAGAAGAGACGTACGGTCATGTAGACAGTAATCAGTGCGAAGCCTACCATTGCCGTCACGAAGGCCCATTTGGATCCTTGCGGGCGATTTCCCAGCGAGAGTAGGAAGCACATGATAAGAAGACCAAGGTAGACGTAATTCAACACGATGTTGAGATACTTGATCCCGTTGCCGAAACTGAACGACGGGTCCTCGAGCGAATCTGTCAAGACGACGAAGAAGATGTAGAAGTTACCCTGAGAAAGCCCGAGAGTAAGTTCGGAGCCTGACGAGATGACGGGGGATCGCTTACGAGAGCGAACCAGGAGAAGAACAGATTGAAGGTCTGGTAGATGAACTCCACGTGGATCCAGAACTTGCGCAGGAACGTGTGTGATGAGCGGTAGATGTAGTGGAACTTGACCGTCCCGTGTATGCTTGCGAAGAAGGAGCCGTTCAGCCATCGCCTCCGCTGTGATATCAGTTCTGGCACCTAGGGCGGACATGAGCATCAGCAGTCTGAGAAATATGTATTACTCGTACTTGATCCGGCACATCCGTAACAGCGTAGGCAGACTTCACATAGTGCAAGAGCCATGAACCGCCACGTTTCGAGACAAGTTCCCAACAGAGAATCTGGAGCAATCTTGTGAGAAATCATCTCAGCTAGCCTAGTACTTGAAGGCACTTACACGATCCTCGGCAAGGTACATGTTCGCAGTGAAGATGTCCGCACCGGCACCATGCTACGAAAGAAGGACTGAGCTAAGCGTATTCCCAAATATTATGAGAGGCTCGGGCAGTACCATTTTCTCGCCCAAGAAGTACTTCTGCAGGGGGCCCTCACCCGTTGGGTCGTTCTGAAGCGCAATGTACCTATATGCACTGAAGGCACCAGGCAACACCGTGATATACCCGAAGACAGATTCCAGAGGCTTGTCCAATATATTCGACATCTTGTATTCGAAGTTCTGCGCCGCGACTACAGCCCAGCAACTGTCAGCACCCACACGACCGTTCCGTACACCGAAAGAGGACGCACCAAGCGGGTTGATCATGTTCCGTCCAAACTTGCCCTTCAACGCCACGATCTCGCCGCACGCGCCGCCGACATTCGAGTTGATATCGAATGCCTTCCACAGGTGGTAGATGGACGTGGGACCCGGCATGGTGCCGACATCAAGCAGCACGCAGACATTCGGCTGGAGGATAGGCCCAAATGCATTGAAGAACCACCGATGCGAGTTGATCTTCTTCTGATTCTTCTCCTTCAGGCAGAAGATGAGCTGCACGGGAACGATGCCGCGATCGGCGCCTTCGAGCTTCATCGAGGGCGAGACAGAGACTAGATGTAAATGCTCAGTATCACCGATACCATGATGACGGTTGTTTGAGACTGACTCTGCGTGGTGTACTCATAGATGTGCGCGGTGACGGGTTTGTTCTTTATTACGTTCTACGGGACATAAGTTGGCTAGACTGCTGTCTTACAGGATTGGCTAACTCACCTTAGCAACACCCTCCTGGTACGCTCCCATGGCCGCAATGACACTCAGCGTCCTCGAGTTGATCTTCAGCCGCCCATCCGACACGATACATACAACCACCTTCTTCCAGCCCTCCTTCCCCCACGTCTTACTCCGGTCCCGCTTGCACAGGTGCGCAATGTTCTTCATCACGCCGTGCATCGTCCGGCAGAACAGCTCCTCGTCTTCGTTGTACATCGTCATCACGATGAACAGCTCCGTCCGCCGCGGCGGATCGTAGTGCACCTGCCGGAGCGTGAACCCCTCGTCCTTGAAGTCGTTTGGGTCGCACGTCGCCGCTGAGTACCGCATGTGTGTGAACTCCCGGTCGCCCTTCAGCCCGCACATATCCAGCAGCCTCGTCGGCACCGCACAGTCCACGACGAAGTTGCCCTGGAACAACCTGTTCCACCGTCAGTGCCGAGGCTGCGCCTGAGCAGATGTAGACACACTCACTCGACCTTCTTGATCGTCTTGTACCGGCGCGGAACACGCTGCGGTATCCGCCCGTATCTGATATTGCTTTCTTCCTCATCTCCCGCGACGGCCTGATAGTCGCCCGGTATCGGCAGGTTCGACGAATGCCCAGTGTCTCTCCGAAGGAGC
Organism: Daedalea quercina L-15889; assembly: GCA_001632345.1. Classification (NCBI taxonomy): domain Eukaryota; kingdom Fungi; phylum Basidiomycota; class Agaricomycetes; order Polyporales; family Fomitopsidaceae; genus Fomitopsis; species Fomitopsis quercina. The sequence goes on along the minus strand of KV429057.1, from coordinate 149,573 downwards.
GGGTAGTCGCCCACATCATTCAAGTCGTCGTCGGGCTCCTCTAGCTGCTCAGAGACTGGCCCTGGGTCATATAGCGACACCGGCGATGGGTGAATGATAGGCCCCAAGTTGCTCGCATGTACCCCTCCATATCCCGCATTCAGATAGTCGGGCTGGCCAAAGGGAGATGGAGACATCGTATGCAGCGGTGGCGACGCCGGGTGTACTGGAGCGGTTATTGAGTGCATTGGAGGTGAGCTGTGCATGTAAGAAGGTTGAGGAGGCGGAGAGGTGGTGTGCATATATGGGTTTTGCGGAGGTGGCGTGTGGTAGAGACTGGGATGCGGCGGCGCCTGCGGCTCCGCGAAGGGATCCACGGCGGTATGCAACGGTTGGTAAGGTTGATGCTCTTGCTCATAGTTCGGAGAAGGGTTCAGCTGGTACGGCTGCTGAGGTGCCTGATGCGCCTCGTATGGGTTTGGTGTGTAGCTCGAGTATGCTGAGGAGTAGCCATCGTTGTAGTGGCCGCGTTGGGCTTCGTCCGGCTGCGATGCGTTAGACGCATAGTGAGTAGAGAAAACGTAGATGCTCACCTCTGGGTAGTGCGACATTGCAGCAGTTTAGAGACGCGTCCGCGCGCGTACACTGTCTGATATCCGCTGCGGCTCGCGTCAAGCTGTGCGAGGCAGTGATGGGAGTGTCATTGGCGTCATTAGAGTCGTCGAACAGTTGCACTGACTACACTCACCAACCGGGTTGACTTCACCGCCCTAAGCTAAGCTCAGGCTGTACTGCGCAGTGGGTTGCCGAAGACACGCCGTCGCAGCGAGTGTTCCGCCGTAGCTTTGCTGCGCGTTTCGCACGGAAGAAAAGGATTAGTAGGTCGTCACCGTGCTGTTCAATATCGTTTGGATGCCGTATATCGTTTGGACGTCGTCAGGTGGGTGATGGTCGTGTAGTGGTCTCTCTGGCAGAGGCTGCTACAGTTATGCCCCGCAGACCATAAAAGGCAATTCAGAGCTCCTGGTTACTACCGCTAGGCTAGCCCATGCCTCGGACTTGCCACAAAAGGATTTTGAAGATTAAAGTCAAATTCCTGGTGCTCATTCGCACTCCTCACTCAACAGGTTGATGGATCCACTGAAACGGCTCTGCAAACTTACAAGGCGTAGGGTAAAACCACAAAATTTGTCTGATGCTCATGAAATTCACTGGCAGCATAATAAGTAGTGCACGCAACTTCGTCAGTTCAAGACTGCTCGCGGCGGGCCGCAGTCACGTCTTCTGTGCTCTCGCCTTCTCCGCCTGTGCCGCCAGTGTAACTGCCGACGTATCCTCCGCTTCAGCAAGGCTCAAGCTCCAATAAACCAGCTTGAACGACAATGATTTCCCTGCAATCTGAAAGATGTACGGTTAGTGAAGATTCCAGTCCGAGCCAGTATTGGTTGCCAACGCAATAGAATCGTTACATGTGGGGCAAAAAGCAAGCTGCCCCAGTGAGGCTCGAACTCACGACCTTCCGATTGCACATCACACAAACCACGCATGCAGTAGCGCGAAACATCGTAACAGTCGGACGCTGTGACCAACTCAGCCATGGGGCACCATTTTTGATTTAGCAAACGTAATGGGATAACTATACGTTTTGTTAGCAACCGGACGCGAGTCCGGCCGACAGCGCCCGCTCACTCCGAGACGTTCATCAGCGCCAGCAGTTCACTCACCCTTCGCCACCATGCAGCCTACGCTCATCCGTCGTCAGCTCGGCGGACTCGTGCCTCCCAAGATTGCGACTCCCTCTATTCTGGTTAGTGTTCTTCTTTACCTATAAATTCTCTTCGTTTCTTGCTCATTTGCATGTGCTGTAGTCTTCCGGCCAGGGTGCAGGCCTAGGCCCCCTGGTGAACTTCTACTCCAAGCTGCCCAAGGGCCCTGCTCCCGCCCCAGCTGTGCGTGGCCTCAAGGAGCGATTTTTCAACGGCAAGAACGCGTCTGCGGGCCCGTTGCTTTGGGGGATTCTGGGGATCTTCGGTCTGGGTTACACCCTTGACTACCAGAGTGCGTGACTGCTGTCTATGTTGGTAAATATACACTGATCGCGTTAAAATCCTACAGTGCACTTGAGTGCGTATGAGCCTTCCTTGACTTTGTTTGGTTGCTCAAACCTTGGTTGTAGAGCACCACAAGAACCACCCGCACTGATCGTCGAGCGAGAGGACGCCGGCTGGTTGTTGGATGAGTTAGATGTGAACATATCTTCGAATCAATGTCCTGTTTCTCTCCTGAAACACCCCTTGATCTGGAAAGCAGCAGATTTGGACAGACCTCACCGTGTTATTCGTAACAGGGACATGTACGCCCACCCAGTTTAATTGGCTCGTCGAACTTTTTCTACTTCGTTCGATGCCTCATTCCCTGGGAAGAGAAACTCTTTTCAGTCCCACCCGGGTCAAATCTCGCGGACGTTGGTCGTTCCACTGACCACAAAGTCGACGGAGGGCTGGGGAGCACACGCATATATGACTGTCGTCCAGTTCCCAATGCCCATCTCTTCCCACTAGCCCAACCAGTTGTTTTTGAAGCTGCCTACAGGAGACAAACGCGTCGTGCTTCTGTATGCATGTCCGGGTTCATCGTGCACCCGCGAACGTTTAGTCGGGCACAGTACGAGTTATGTACATTCCTGTTGGCCTTGGGTGCTAACTACTAGACACTCTCAATGTTTTATGAGATTGTACCACGTTTGGATCTGCATGCTTGACACCGGTTTCCGTAGCTCCGTAATGTGGTAGGTATTGGTCAACATTGCTGTGATTTGGATGGCATCAATCGCTTATCGCAGTCTTGTGTTGTATAGCGGTTTCTGCATAGCATAAACACAAAGTGGACAGCCTTGACCGAGCCACCTCGATGATATGTACTACTAGTCTTGGCGGCGCAAAATGCGTTCGTTCCACAGCTATTCCTGCGCACCGTACGAAAATCGCTGTACGAGGGCGGCATTGCAACTAATCCCTGACCGATATCGCAGGAACATTGACAGTCATCGCTTCTTTAGACAAAGTGAACATTGCGAATACATACCGGAGTGGCATCGTTTGCATCTGCAAGCCGACAATAAATGCGTAAGTGGTTGTTACCTCCGGCGGTCCATATCAAGACTGATGTGTGGATCGACTGCTTAGCCTCCGCACGTACATGCGACAAGGAGCCTGACACGATGGTCAGCAGTTTCGCCAAGTTATTTGTTGTACGATGCACGGGAGCAGTCTGTGCTTGGTACTCTTGTTCTTGGTGGGTCTTGTATAACACGGTTATACTTGTTGGCTGTAGGAGCATGAGCACACTTCGCAGTATGTTGTCCCGGGACCGCTCGCCGGCTGCGATGTTTAAACGTGATACTTGACTTCGGGTGTGCTTCCATGTTGGTACTGCTCGCCGTTCGGTTCGCGTGGAAGTTGGACGTGCTACAGGTGATATCTCACTCTCGGGACTAGAACATGGCGGGAACTATGGCCGGATTTTTGCGAATTCGCGTTGGTCAAGACGCTGGTATTAGGGGCCGGTGGCAGACTACTTTCCACCAACGTCAACTCGCTCACGTTGTCGATGCCTTCCTGAACCTTACGGAACTGCGTCTTCCTGGCAAACCACTCCCCTTCCTCCGCCCTCCACCGAGATCATGGGACACCGCTCTACCAGCTGTGTTTGACAGCTCTGACCGTCGGCCTCATGCTGGTCCTCAGTGGCTCTTCGCTCAGCGGTAGATCCCCGAGCAACCAACCACAACGTCGGCCCGATTCTGCTCGACTGTGGGTCGGCCTTGCGGAGTCTCACATTGAGGGTCGGGGGAAACGGCGCACGGCGCATGCACCATGAGCACGGCGGGTTGCGCCGTAACTGGCAGGCGATATCAGGCTACTTGGCATGCCTGTACACACGCCCATTATCTCACCATGGAAGAGATGGACATCAAGCTGTGCCGGTCAGTGTGTGTCTGCACTCAGGTCTTCGTGAGGCACCTACGAAACCTCCATGAAGGGTCCCAAACCCGGATTCCTGCATGACCCCCAGCGTTCGCGCGACTAGGGGAACATCTTTCCGGGTGTTTCCTCAGTGATCGGTCGTGCGATGCTTCCTTTCGATCCGGGTGGCTACAGACATGAGCTCTCCAAATGGACGACTTTCTTCTGAGCGCGATTCAGGATTCATTCCAGTTCTTTGCGGTGTTGTTCAAGTTTTCGATAAGTAAGGCACAGAGCGCGCAGAGTCAAGGGAGATGATCTATGGGTACTGATACAACCTTCGCTTACACATCTAAGACACAACTTGAGAGACGAGCATACCACTAGCCTGAGTATACGCCAAGAGTCACGGAAATCCATACAACAGATCGCCAGCAATCGTCTATCGAAAGCGAAATGGTTATGCGGGATCGGGGTCACTAGTTCCCTGTCGCCGCAGGCTCAGTGTCGTGGGGAATCGCGCGATCCAGATCCATTCGGACAGTTCCAACTTCCTCTTCGTGTGGAATCGTCCTTCCTTTCGACAGATGCAGTTCTGTGTCCGCAAAGGCTTGCGTTTGCTCCGTAGATACGCCGTTCCAAATCCGTATTATGATGAGATCGAAGGATATTCCCGCAGCTTCAAAGCTCTGTGGGACATCAATTAAGTAGAGGTCTGTTCCATAGCCACAAGGGACTGTTACGTACTAAGTTTGTCGCACAATAGTACGCATTTGAGCCCACAATGTCCAATGCGATACAGACGATGACAGTCGTCGTGTATAGCAGGGCAGACTCGACGATGATAAGGATCATTCGAACCAAGTTCAGTCGGCCTCGTCCTCGCCAGTTCTGTGTGAAGACTTCCGCACTGCGCCTATGAAAGTTCCAGAGCCTGACGATGATGAGGCCTGTATCGACAAACGAAATGATCAGCCCGCATTGAAGGCCTGCGGGATCCTATGCATAACAGACATACCAGTTGAAAACACGTTGATGATCAACGTTATGGAATAACAAGTGTAAATGAAGGGTTGTATTTCCCGAGTTGCAGGGATGGACGTTGCATGGTCTAGGATAGCCTTATAGTAGACGAGTAAAATCGTGATCGCTAGCCAACCCAACCACAGTATGAGTGGCGCGATGGCGACGATAGCTCTTCTGCGGGAGTAGGCATGCACGAGCCAGCAGCGATAAATCTGAAAATACTGTCAGCACGTTCTTTGTCCGATGTCTTGCACTGACCAAGGCGACATCAGAAACGGCTTCGTTGACGTCATAAAATATGTTCTATGTACTTGTTCAAAGCGTGAGCAATGACAAGTAGTTGTAACGGCACATACCCGTATGAAATTCACCCAGTTTGTGAATTGGTCGAACTCCTCGTTCGCCCCTCCAGGGCCTCGATAGAAGATGAATGCCACGAGGTTGTGGTAATAGTTGAGGGATACACTGCAGGTGCTGATAAAAAAGAATGTCATAGCAACAAGCATCCAAAGTCGACGGCCAGCGACCCCAGCATTGGAGTCGCTCGGGCGGTAAAACCAAGTATACAAGCATGCGGCAAAAGTCACCACGTGCATACCGTACGCAATGCTTTGCAAGACCAGAGCGGTGAGTTCTGCCTCTGCAATAGGGAAGTTTGCCATCGTGCAACGAATCGGGGATACAGTGAGTAGGAGATACATTGGCCATTATAACAAGGTGAGCGGCGCTAGGCCACACTTCCGCGACAGGTCCTGTGTAATCCGTGCATGGTAGCTGACAGCAATGGAAGGCGGAGCAGTCAGTAAAAGCAATGCTTCTGATCGCTCGTTGAGCGCACAGAAGATCATTCACTAGACGGGCTGACCACTGGGGCAATGTTAGTGAGGTCTTGATATAGTTTCAGCGATGTGGCAGAACCTACTAGATTCTTCAGTCGGCGGCCGAGGCACAGACGGATGTTGGCATACCTAAATGCGGCGCTGGCAGAGTAGTGTGCTGTATTAAGACTATCACCATAATGACCAAAAGGCCAGTGCAATGTATGGCGTTGGTAGCGAAGTCCGCCTGACAGCTATGCATACCGGCTGATTCCGAGACTAGCGATCCGGGCGGCACCGAGTGGACGCCTGGGACTCACGATTAAGGTGGCAGTGAGTCCCTTCCTTGATCTGGGACACCGAGAGCCAGTGCTCTTGTTATGATGGTGAGAGTCCGTGTTATGCTCGCCAGGCGAAATCAGCTTGTGGATGCCGCATTGTTCGCCGACGAGCCGCATTGAGCCCTACGAAGATGAAGAATTGTATGAGCAGAGTGACCACGCTATCAGAAAATGAATGGTAACATGGCTAAGTCTGAGAACGGGGAATACATCATCGATTCATTGACAGTCACCTGGAGTGCGGGATATATTACGGGCTCGTCTTGCAGTGTTATGTCGTCAGTGCAATGCGAGCAGATGCACTTCCCCAGATTTGGTGCGATAGCTGCCAGATAAAGAAGGTGCCCGCGGTGGCCACTGGCGGCGCCACCACGTCCCCGACCTTGACGTCAGGACGGTCATGGTGACATCACGTCCCCACATCCCCAATCGTCGACGCGTATAAGAAGGGACCCTCGCCGGACATCGTTCCCTACAACTTGTTACACGTTCTTCACCTCGCTCTGATTCTTCACCATGTCGACCCAGAACTTCGTTGGAACTCAGCCTGTCGACCAGTTCCCATCCGACGCGACGTCGAAGATATCTGACTCTGAACTCGACAAGCGCGAGGCTCGGCGCAACCCCGTACAGGAGCCAGGTGCGAACAAACGCGCCGGTGTCGCGTCCAGGGACCCTGCAGGTACGTTCTCGGGTCGTGATCAGTAATGCACACACCGTGCTCAATTTCTTCCAGAATTTGACACCGTAGGACGATCAGGAGGGCCTCATGGAGATCCCAAGCCGACAGCAGGTATATTCGCCAGTGTCCATTGATTATGAGTGATTGCTGACCTGGACGACGCAGACCCTGTATTGTAAACGCACGGAGATAGTTGGGACATTGAGCATTGACAACCAGCAGAGGCAATTCTTATATCATTACATCACATTTGAACCGCAATGCTATCACTCGCATCACGTTAGCCTATGAGAGGTTGCATAATGAGGGCTTACCCACGCAAGCCAGCCATACAATGGCCATAACCCACGTTTACTAGAGGGGAAGTTGTACGGTATCCCTTGATGCACGAGAAAGAAGCGCGCCATTCCTAGGCTGGCCCAACGCCACTTTGTTCCCGCCAGCGTTCGTACTTGGCAATGACATCAGGCGTAATCTGCCTTTTTAGTGACTTCGCTGATTCGACGAAAGCGCTGTGAGGGACCTAGGGGGAAAGTCAGTGTACAAAGTTCTGCAATTAAGAGTCACGTACGAAGGGTGCATTTATATCACTCTTCATTGTATGCAGCGCTGCCTCTTGGCAGAGGGCCGCCAGTTCTGCACCAGAACAACCCTCAGTCTGCCGAGTTGTTAGCTTCGATTTGCTAATTCACCACAAGCAATGCATTACCATCTGTGAGAGCTTCGCATAGTCCAGCCCCAGCTCAACGCTCATCTTCGCCGTCCGTATCCGCAAGATCTCCTCGCGTCCCTGCGCATCAGGAGGGCCTACATAGAGAATGCGGTCGAGCCGACCGGGACGCATCAGCGCCGAGTCAATCGCCTCTGGCCGGTTGGTCGCCGCGACGATGGTGACGCCGACGAGCTCCTGCACACCGTCCATCTCGTTCAGGAGGGAGGTGAGCACGCCCTCGTGAGCACCGCCGGAGGTGTCGGAGGCTGTGCGGGAGGTCGCAAGGGCGTCAATTTCGTCCTGGAACAGTAAAGTGAGAAGGGATGTGAAGGGAAGGGTGTGGCAGGGACATACGAAGAAGATGAGAGCGGGTGCCGCGGCGCGGGCTTTGCTGAAGATCTCTCGGACGGCACGTTCAGATTCACCGACGTACTTGTTCAGGAGCTACACAGCGCGTCAACCCGAACCTTCACGATAGTCATGGCAACGTAGTACGTACCTCGGGGCCCTTGACCGCCAAGAAGTTCACCCCGCTCTCGGTCGCGCACGCGCGCACGAGGAGCGTCTTGCTGCAGCCGGGCGGGCCGTACAGCAGCACCCCGCGCGGCGGGTGCACGCCGAGCCGCGCGAACGCATCCGGGTGTAGGAGCGGCCACTCGACGCACTCGCGCAGTTTCTGGATCGTGTGCGCCTGCCCGCCGATCGAGGCGTACCGCACGGGCGTCAGGTCAAGCAGGAGCGAGCGCAGTGCAGACGGGCGGATCGTCGGAAGTGCGGCTAGCAGGTCTGGAAGGGCGAGTTCTGGGGTGGAGGGCGAGGTCGAGGGGGGAAGGGGCTGGGACTCCGAGGGGGCGGAGATGGAGGAGAGCCAGCGCTTGATGGCGAGTGTGCCAGCTTCGCGCACGACGGCGCTGAGGTCTGCGCCGACGTACCCGTGGGCCTTGGCGGCGACGGTGCGAAGATCATCCGGAGAGATTGAATGAGGCGTTTTGATGAGGAGAACTGTGAGGATATGAAAGCGTGCTTCTGCATCTGGGATCCCTATATGCGCACACAGGCGTCAGCATCTTGTCGTACTTCGCAGAAGCAAGATACGCAAACCAATTTCAATTTCGCGGTCAAATCGGCCGGGCCTGCGCAGCGCAGGGTCAATTGCGTTCGGCCGGTTGGTGGTGGCGACGACGACGACACGCTCCTCGCGGCCCTCTACTTCCATCCCGTCCATGATCGTCAAAAGCTGCGCGACGACGCGCTTCTCGACCTCTCCGCCGGGCCCGTCCTCGCGCCGCGGGCAGAGCGCGTCGACTTCGTCGAGCACGACGATGCACGGTGCGCGTGCGCGTGCCTCCGCGAAGACGTCCCGCAGCTTCGCCTCCGTCTCGCCGTGGTACGCGGACGAGAGCTCGGGCCCGTTCACGGTTAGGAGCGACGCGCGAGTAGAGGCGGCGATTGCGCGCGCGAGGTGGGTCTTGCCGGTGCCTGGCGGGCCGTGGAGGAGGATCCCGCGGGGCGGTTTCAGGCCTGTGGGGAGTTATTGTACCGTTTCTGTGATCGAGGGAAGGGTACTCACCAAAATGCCGGAAAAGCTCTGGCCGCGTGAGGGGGATCTCGATGAGGTCGCGGATCTGCGCGATTTGCTTGTCGAGCCCTCCGACAGCTGAATAGGCATTTGGGTCTACGTCGCGCTCGATCCCTTTACCAAGTGCCTACAGAGGGTCGTTAAATTCAACGAAGGTAATGTGCAGGAGAATCGACGTACCGCTTCTGCTCTGCTATCTTCGTCGGATTGTTCTTCCCCATGTTCTAAGCGTACAACGACGTTCCAGTCCACAGTCCACAGGCGTGGTAGTGCCTCTTTTGAAATCAATAGCGTAGCTAGTCCCTTAGTCAAGTCGTCTGTTTTGCTATCGTCGCCTTCTTCGCTCACCGCGGAGACGGCAAACCGCCGGCTCCGGCCTTCGTACGACACCTCCACTACTTGTGTGGGTGTGAGGTACTTCTGATCGACTACGTACGCAGGGAACCAAGATTTTCAGCACGGCGTCCGTCAGAGAAGCACCCATCGCGGGAGAATGGGCTGTGAGAAAGATCGGGACGCACCAAGCACCTCCCTGACGAGGAGTGTTAGCCAATCGCGCCGCTTTGCCGGTCCCGCTTCCTGAGCCTGATTCTTTGTGTGCGACCTGCGCTGAGGATCGACGAGAGTAGAAGACACTTCGGGAAGAACCTCTCGCATGCGTATCGTGTGCGCGGCTTGGGCACTCTTCAGTGGCGGAAGGTGCGGAGGCGGCTTGCCGCCGGTCAGCGGGTGCAGTTGGGCTTTTGCTCCGGGAGTCAGATGGACGGTCAAGAGCAGTGACTTTGAAATAAGGATAGCTATTTTTTCCCAGAAAGAAATGAGCACGTTTACCGGGACGGCGAAATGACTATGACGACTTACTGTCATGCGACACCTCCGTTGAGGGCCACACTATGCCCACGGCGAACGTCTGTCACGGTAAGAGGGATAGTCAGTCGTAGGTCTAAAGAAGGCGCGAGGCTAATTAGCTGCACGCCCCCCCTGTGAATTGAGATATACCCACTGTTTCGTTAGGTTCATTTGAAGACATGGCGATTGCATCACCTGCGCATAGCTTTGTTGACTTGACTATATCCGCATTGATAACAATTCGTCTGGCTGCGCGCCCGGACAAGTCACCCGTCTGAGCGAGAAAAGTCTTCGCCGAGATAGTAGACATAATGAACCGTCCTGCCCGACGCAGCCGGAGATAGTGCCTGTAGACGAGGTGGAGGTGTTTCGTAGAATTTACGTTTTCGGTAGTTCGCTACGCCACGTGGTCACAGTTCCCACGACGCCAGCTGCTCCTCCTCATGCTCGACGTCGACCGTGTCCTTCTCATCGCTGTTAACGACGCCGTTCTCTTCATTATACAACCTGATGATGCACTGGTCTCGCTAGGCGGCAAAACAAGCTGCACCTTCAACATGCGGTATTCGTTCAAGTCCTTTGTATGCACTCTCTGCCTCGGGGTGACTGTCGCGGCGCTGTCGGAAGAGTTCCACGAAGAGCTGTTCCTCCGACCTCTACGAGATGGAAAAGTGTCCGCTCGATTCTCATTCAGCACACTCCTAAACGGCGCGGTACCGAGAGATCCGGAGACCTTAGGCGCTGAGGACGAATGTGAGTTACTGCTCAATCACGACTTCGGCATTGCAGAAATGAATTGCAAGGTAGCACAGCTCTACACTCTCTTCCCCCTCGCCCTCGGTCAAATTCTCCGAGAATATGCTGTTACCGAGCTGCACCTCACCCTCAACGCTGGGAAGTGGAACTATGACCGCTGGGGCTACCCTGATGAGCCGGGAGTGGGTACGGGGGCTGAGCTGTGGGCATGGATGGGAGAAGGTGGAATTGCCTCGTATGCGTTGAAGTTCTCTCCCTTCAGGCGTAGCTAACATCGCCACGCAGGGTTGACAACCGATGGCTAGGATTACGGAATGCCCTTGCCGGGTTATTCTGCGCGTCACTGGGATCTTTGGACGAACAACGCACGACATCTCCTGTTTTAACATTCCAGCCCGAGGGCTCCCTGCCTAACAGCACAGTGAATTATCGACTTCGGCACGCCACGCTTCCGTCGGAACATGTTTGCACGGAGAATCTGACACCCTTCCTGAAGCTTCTGCCGTGCAAGTCGCTATCCGGCATCGCCAGCCTCCTCAACCCACACAAGCTGTTTGATGCCGACTGGCATGGGCTTGGTATGCACGTTCGATACCTTGAGGGCGCTGGGGTGGAAGTACGTCTTGCCACCCAAGCCGTCTTAGACCCGGTCCGGACCTCTTCGGACAAGCGGCGAGGTTGGTGGACTAGCCTGTACAGCCTCTGTATTCCAGCTGATCCTCGGTATTGATTTGACACTGTTAGACTGGTCGTTGAGCGCTATATTTGATCGCCGTATCGAGAAAGCTTGCCCGGTGGCACGCTCGAGCGTTATTCGCGTGCGCCTCCCTCAGAACGAGACGTACGCAATCGTACCGTCACCGTCAACGATGGATTCTATTTACGCAACATATCTTGTGCGCGAAAGTACGTCACTGGTGATCACGCCATGGACATCGGTACTAATGGTCGTCATGCAGTGGAGAAGCCTCTCGATGTCGCAATTCTGTGGCCAGAAGAAACCAAGTTTGTGTATCGTAAGCGTTCTGGGCATTAGCTCGCGTCTCGTCGCTGACATGGGGCGATCTAGCAACCGCCATCGAGCCGCAGACGCACATATCTGTACATCGCACACTGAATGGAGCTAGCCAGCACGCGGGCCATCTAGCGCTAACGGTCACCAACAATCACGATACTGAGCTACAGGCAGGCTATCTTGAGACCATGCCGTGGCTATTGCAATTCTACTTGCATACTCTTCACGCTGAAATAGATGGCGTGCTTCGGGGTGCGTTTGCCAGCTAGTTCAGTCTCAAGCAACCAGTCTCATTTTGTGTGACTCTGCTATCCAGATGACCTCGTCAAGCTGATATCGTACACGCCCGCTCTTCCGCATGTTCAGCCGGCGCTCCTCCAAGCTGTCTTGACACTCCCGCCCAGAAGCACGATGCGGCTAACTATGGACGTCGTGAAACCGTTCCTCGCCTACACGGAGCATCCTCCAGACGCACAGCGCGGCTGGGACCTACCCCCGGCTGTCTTCGTCCCCTTCGCGAGCCAAAATGCCAGCCAAATAGGCTCTGATCCGCAGCAGGGTGCCGTACTCTCGGACGTGCGCTCGACGCGGATGTATACCCCCGTCCTTCTGGTCGACCTGGCCACGCCTGACTTCAGCATGCCGTACAACGTCATCATCATGAGCTGCACGCTAATTGCGCTCATCTTCGGGATGGTATTCAATACGCTGACGAGAAAGTTTGTAGTAGTACGTGTTGACGAGAAGAAGTCGTCTTGATCGGACATATCTCCCTGCTTGGGCCGCGCTCGATCTGCCATGAATGAATGGACGAATCTGAGAATCGCAGGCACCTGTCATAACCCTTTCATCATGGTAGACCATGGTGACCAGCTGACTACAGGTAGACGGCAACGTGGACCAGATCCGCGAGTGTCCCCGCGGCTACTACGCGTTACATCGGACACGTCGACCACTCTCGAGAACAGGAAAGCAACAATGGCCCTAGAACGCGGCCAACGCGCTGTGGAGTGAGTGACACTACCCTTGTTTCCTGACGGTACGTCTCATCGCCCTCCATGAGGTGGCGTCTTTGCTGACGCTTAGTCATTCCGCTCGGAGGTTTGAGTGCTCAGTCTTGTGGACATGAGTCCTACGGATTTCAATTCGTCTGCACTGATCCGAGTAACGAGTGCTGAGCCCCCATCTCGTCATCCAAGCGTGCCGCATGGGCTTGTCCGGTGAGCTCGAATGTGTATCGTAAGCCGTGACCGACAGTTCCTCTTGCTTGCCTCTGGAGCTGATAATGTATGGAGGAGGTCCTCCGGAATCTGATTCCGACGGCTAGCACGATAGCGTCGCCGAGATAGCAGATCGATGCGCATCATTCTCCACATTTGTAGAACGTCGCATCGATGGCGAGCGTCGGGCGGCAGCAAATGTTCGCCTTTGCACCTGAGCCTTGGCTTATCGACGGCCGGGAATTTTTTTCAACCTCCGTCGATTGAGGTAGGGATCTTACTGGGAGCTCCATGAATTTGCCCTAGGTGGACGGTTGCTGGGCTGGTTGAGCCTCGTACGGTCGTCCTCGGCGCACGGGTCCGGCGAGCGTCCTCGGTAAGTTCGATGTTCTGTGAATACATCGCGCGTACGTGCGGTACCAGCGAAGTTGCCGCGGCAACTTCTATATCGACGCTTCTACAGAGTTCACGGGGAACGACAACCGATTGACAATTTTCCTGACTTTTCAGGTACACCGCACGTTTGTGAATTGGATCGCTCGTCATTCCACGTCGCAGCGTGTGACTCACCAAGAACGGTTCCTCGTTCTCATGTTATAAAATTTGGACGCTGGTGTGCGGCCACCGATAGAGCACAAGGTAGATATGGGAGAAGCCCTTTCATTGCTTCGGCACACAGGGACGGTATGGGGGTGGATCTTCTCAGCCTCATCTACGATCGGGTCTTTTGAACGGTTACGGAAGCGGCCAGTCCCTCGGGCAGTGCCTGTATAACGAGAGCATTAGGTGAGATGACACTATCCCTCAGAAGAAACATTGAAGACGCGTAGGAGGTAACCAGTGACGAGCGATTTTCAACATGTGCGCTATCTTCGTAACACCGATGGCGACAGCGTCCAACTATCTGTCTCCCTGCCTAGCCCGCGCACCCACCTTCGTCATGATAAACAAAATAGTCGGCTGAGTCACATGATAGTAGCCCCGAAGATCTTCTGCGTGGACAAGAGTATGGTTCAGAACCGCCTGCGGGCAAGGGCAGCGTAGATATCTCACGCGTCGAATTCCCGACAGCCCAATCAATGTGGTGCTTTCATGCGCCGCTCGTTGAGTTCTGATCATGCTGGGGGCCTATTAGCCCAGCGCTTCGGGCACGCATGTTCGCATAAAAAGACAAGAACTTCTTGAGTGGCACGTCCCGACATCTCTTCGCCCCCTCCCGTGTGCTACCGTATCAGCCACCTCTGACTCACTGGGACTCATCCCCGGTGTGCCAGGCGCCGAGCTATATCTTGAGCTTGCTCCCCTTGTCATCTTCCTCAGCTAGCTCCGTGTAATGTGTCGCCGTATCGCGTATGTTCTTTCATGCACATATTTTGGGTCACCACTCCTGAGCGTCTAAACAGTGAAGGTACACGGTGGTCGAAGTGTGGGGTATGCCGTCCCAAGCCGAACAAAGAGGTCAGCTGAACGAGTGGCATGTTTGTTCTTGCAGCACTTCCAGCGTCATGGCATTGCCGCCATCATGGACTGCAACTCCCGGCAGTGCGAAAGGAGTATCCTGCACCCTCGCAGTTGCAAAGACCCCAGCTGTCAGAAAGTGAGTGGACGCGCGTAACCGTGCTGTCAGTTGTGGCGTTTCCCCCAACCGATGAACTGACTGTTTTTCGGCGACTTGTGTTGGCAGAATTATGGTCAAGAAGTCCAGAAGGACATTGACGTCGTGAAAGACTACTGCTTTCAGTGTCGGGCTACCGCCGCACGAACGGTGCCCACTTGATGTGTGGAGCCCGACTCGTACTTGTATTTGTCTCCTCTCGTGTCTCCCTCTGCTGTTTCGCACGCATGGACAGGTTGTATCACGCACATGTCTTCGCTTTCGCTTCGCACATCCCGCCGGTAACCTTGTATATTTGTAATCGTAATACAGCAACGATACTCTGTCCTGACGTGACTCTGGGCCGGCCCCGACTGAGAGCCCACAAGAATGGCCGCCGATAGGGTTACATATACAACGTAACGTCACTCTGAATGAGTTGGTGGACTCATCATCGGGATCAGTTGGTTTCCTTGCCTTTTCGGCCGCGGCCCTGCAGGGTCAGAAGTATCCACCTCGACGATGGCCTTCGGCCTTGCTCAGTGCTCACTCGTCGACCGGTGACCGGCGTACCCGTGATCAACTCGAGAAGTTGCGGCGTCATCTTCTGTTCATACGATCCAGCAATGCTACTTTGGGATACAGAGTTCTGACGGACATGGACATCGGTCTGACATGCGGCGGACGCGAGGACGACCGTCGTGTATATCAAGCTTCCCGCGAAATGAAAATCCCGGGCCCGAGAGCCCTCCATGGTCACACTTGTACGTTGAGGCAGGCTACAGACTTGAAAGTACCGGTGCGCTTCTTAGGGTGTATGGCGCGTGCTTCAAGGGAGCGATGACGCGTGTGCCCGAGCCACTTCAAGATACATCGAGGAGCAATATAATCATACAGGCTATGTATGCACCAAAGGAAGTGAACCACATCGCCTTCAAAGCGGCATCTCCGCAAGGCAATATAGGTCTCGTACGAGGTGATGTGTAGCCGGCGTACAATCGAGGAGCAAGAGAACGAACCTTGTGGCAACAAGTTTGGAGACATCTGATCGAAGAAGATCTAGTAAGATGTGTGCCGAAATGAAACCCAGGAACATAAGCGAAGGAACCATGACGATACCGTTGGGAAGAGTATCCGATCGAGGAAGAACTCGAGGTAAACAGCTCTTGTACGTCAAGATATGCTCAGGCGCTCTGCCTAACACGTCAGAGAACTTAGCTCGACAACGCGCACGTTTCGCGATAAGATTCAGGCTGCAACCCGGAGGTGGACCTCCCTCTCTTGTAACGATGTAATACGCCAAGGAGAGCATGGTTGTCATGGGTCTATAAGCAACGACGATCAATAACGAAGTTGTCTGTGCAGGGAATATTTTCACTGGCCGTGCGCAGTTGAATATTGGAACCTGATAGACACGGAGTGTACCGGTGCGTAAGCTGATTGGCCAAAACAAGGCAGCAATCGATCCAGATGCTGAACAAGATAACAATAGATGTCAGGGTACGATGACGATAGCCGAAGCTGGAGAGTAGAATCCCCAGAGGCGCCTGAGACATGTGGAACGAGCAAGTTCGAATGCATGCCGATGTACGTCAAGAGGTTGTATTGCATACAGTCCACTATCGCCGTAGATAGAAGCCGTGGTTTTCAGGTATACGCATCCATGCCTCGACGGAAGCATAGACGCCTCAACAAGCGCGGATAGTATGACATCGTAGCCAAAGGTATAAGTAGTCTGAGCCTGAGCATTTGCTGCCACCCACCGGTGCAACCGCCCATTGTATCCGTCGAGTATGAGCTGATCATAAGGAAATAAGACGGCTGCTAGCAAAACTGATCAGAGCACTACAAAAAAGGTGTTCTGGGTTGGCGATCACCTTTGTCCGGTGCAGGGATCCTTGCCGACGAGCCATACCTCGCTTCACTGCCTCCTACTGGGTATTGTTAGCCAGCATAACTGTGAAGAAACTTTCTAGCAGTTTCTCCGGGCAATAGGATTGAAAAACAAACGGAAGACCGATGGTGCGTAGCTCAGGTAGGTAGTTGGCTTATATGGCTAGTAGTGGCTAGTAGTGCATGGTAGGACAGCTAGTTACGGTGCACAGTGGTGCACGTCATGAGTTTTGGGTTCGGATAAACAGTAGACGCGTACTTACATACGTAAGCACGTACCGTTTTCAGAACTCACCATCCGGCGCCAAAACAAAGGTGGCCATCGTGTCGTGGGGAACTAATAGTATTACTAATACACGGTTGTCTCGTACTATCGGTCCGCGCAGGGTCAGGATGGTCGCACCCAACCACAGCATCAATTACACATCGTGCTTGTGTTGGTGCCTACTAGACGCGCGCAGTAGATTCTCCAGTTGGTCCCAAGCTATCAGCTTCGGAAGGGTGTGGTAATATTATAATCACGCTACTTCTCTCAGGCTGCTTGACGTTGTGCGGGAGTTTATTATTCAACACTCACCAATCATGAAACAAATCCTGGTCGAAGTAGAGTACGCTCGCTTGCAAGCGCAGGCGCTAGTACACCCTTATGTCATTACTGAACAGAAGTACTGCACTACAGCCGCATTCATACAGGTACGCAAGTGGACAAAGAGACACAGAAGGTAAACCGGGAGAGAAGCTGACACATACTAGTACATGTACTCCGCCGCCAAACAATCATTGCGAATGCCACAGGGTGAAATGGATGAGGTATTGCTACATGACGGAAGCGCTCGTAGAGGGGCCATACGGATCGAAGGGTATGTTTGCGCATGTGATATCCTGCAGACGTTTCGCAACGCCACGGCGAGGCTTGAGTTTCCCTATGACTCGATGTAAGCTTCATGATTGATTGTCAACGAACGTCCATACTCACGTCTTCCATCCTTCAAGCGCCGTGGCTTGCGCTTCTCTGCGAGCACGTCATCTTCGCCCTCAACCACCTCTGGGTCCTTTTCATACGCGACCGTGCACCCGCATGTCGGGCAGGTGCAGCGAACGGGAGACGACGAGCCCAGCTTCTCCTTCCAATACTCCCTCCTGAGCTCCGTGATCTCTTTTGTGTACATTCGTGTACAAAGGGCGGCGTCGAGCGCACCACAGCGCTTTCGGAGGAGTGGCTCCTTGTCGAGCGCATGCTCGAAGGCGACGACGGCATCATGGGGGACTGTGACCTCTTTCTGTCCAGGTTCTATGTAGCCGATTATCCTGAGGTAGTCGACGAGGACGTTGTGGACTGTGAGCTCCTTGTGTTTATACATAACGGAAGCGATCGCGAGCTCGATGTTGGTGGGCATTGCGCACTGGCTGCACCGAGCAGTGGGTAACAGGAGGTTTGACTGCTTTGTGTAGCGGACCAGTATGTGGTAGGAAGAGATGAGGTCGAGGAACGAGTCCAGGCGACAGAGGGGCGCCAGTTATAAGCGGAGTGCCGATTGTGCCACTCCGAGACGCACGCGGGACAGGTGCGGTACACCGAACCTCATTCTAGGCAGTGGCCGGAAGCTCCGTCACTCGCTGCAAAGCTGCCGGTGACATGAATTCGAAGCGGCGCGCGACTGGGCTGGTGGGAGTTCTCTAAGGAGAGCCGAGTACCGCAGAGGTTGTCGACGCGGTCTCGTGCCGTATTTCGCGAGACGAGCGGGGAGTCACAAGCCACGTGCTTTTCATCCGCGATATGTCACACTCGCTCGCCAGCAGTCAGTGTCAGAACGTGTTGGTGAAACCATTGGTTGGCTTACCCATGTTACTGTATAGTAGCTTCGTCCACTTTGGTGTGTACATGTAGGGTAGCTCGGAGAGTGAGTTGGTGGCTCGATGACAGATGGAGTGCATTCAGGAGAGTAGATGCATCTCCAGGTTGAGTGCTAGAGGCAGAAACGAAGAGACCGTCCACATATGACCACTGCTACTGCGTTCGAAGGAAGAACATCCTCCTAGACCTAGGGCAAACGGGAAGTCATGCACTGGTTGCCGTCTCTTCGAAGAGTGAAACACTGGCCGCAGTGACCGATTCTTGCCACCCTGGCTCCCAAACGTGCGCTGCCGGATACGTGACGAAATCATGGACAAATCGCAGTTGTCCTGAGATGACTGCGAGCCACGGCAAGCTGGGCCTCAGGTGCTTCGCAATCGAGCGTCACGCGATCCGAGCATCCCGCGCATGACCACGAACATGGAACGTAATGACGAGTTTGGAATGCTCGTGAAGAAGGCGAGTAATCTGGTGGCCAAGTGGCTCCTGGTGCTGGCGTCGCGGACGCTGTAGGAGGTGCTCGCGTGGCTGCAAGAGCGGGTAGATGTTGACTGCGCGGAGAACGGAGAGCGTGGGTGGTATGCGGGCGAGGATGGCGGACGGTATATCTGACCAGTTCCGAGTGTTCATCCCACTGAGTCCAATGTGCAACGATGTGAGACCACTGTTCTGCGAGAGATCCAGTAATTCCATTCCTTGCACTATCCGGGCGAAGTTATGTTGCAGTCCGTTTGGGAGTAATAGGGAGAGTGTCGTCAGGGAAATGTTGGTGTTCCGCATCAAGAGGGATGCATCCTCGAGATCTGCCCCGACTGAGGAGTACGGGGAGGCAAGAGTGACTTCACACACGGTCCCGCAGATGGGCGAGGAAAAAAATAGTGCCGCGACATTTCGGGTGCCTTGGCGGTAGCCACATATCCATGATAGGCGTTCCAATTGGCAGGGTGCGTCACCAAATGGGTTCGGAGGGATAACACCGGGTGAGTAATGCTTTGGCCCGTACCACAAGCACAAGTCGTCCGTTCTGTTTAGTACTGACAGGTTGTTTGCCCGAGACAGGAAGGTTCACCACAGTTGAAAGCTCTGTTACCTCAATCCCACATGAGGGGGAGCTAGAAGTCAAGGAGTAGGGAAACGTTCGGCGTATGGGCTGTACACGACACTAGTAACGCAATACTGAGTGAGTCGTACTATATCGCACTGGTAGCCTCGGGCTGGCCTCGGGGACGAGCAAGCCTGGGAGTCCTGTAATTATGTAATCTTGCCCTATCAATCTAGGATCTCGAACGTAGTGGGGTGACGTACTTATACACGGTACACTGCGCCAAAGTTGATTCAGTACGGTCTTGACATCGGTAACCTACACACTCAACGAACATAATCTCGAGTCTGACTGGGTTATCAGTTTGCTTCTCGCTGTTGCTTCTGTCAAATCACTTCCAATTGAGTCTCCAAATGCCGAAGATATGCCACTGGTGAGGTTGGAATTGCGGGCTGGCCGTGTATCTGGCGAACATATGTTACCTCGCTCTTTGATACTGGGGTTGGAACCTCGCAAGAGGCTATACTCCGCCAACAACTTCTTAACACGAAGTGAGAGTGCTAGGTAGAGGTAAGTGTCAGGAGTATGTCATCGGAAATCTGACGCGGAAAGAGCAAGTAGGAGATGAATGGGCAGTATCATCCAATGCGAAGGCATGCACATGCCTTAGCAATATCTATGGGCGACTTAACATCATCATCACTCTAATATTGTCAAAAGGCAGATGCAGTCAGTCGATCAAATGTCGGTTGCCACGGTGAGTCTGTGCAACCTGTCATATAGGACACTGGTTCCTATGAGCATCTCATCTGTTTCTTTCTGTTGCATGCCCATATGTCCTTCTCATTTCTGAGCATAGCCATACACACGCCTGTGTCACTGAGTCCACATCTATTTGGACATACGCCGACTCTTATTACCTGATGCACGGTGCACACTTTTACGCACTGCTGCCAGTGTCCATTGCCTGACGAGAGTCTGGGATTCAGCGACTATCTCATCTTTGTTGACATCCGAGAAGCACGCTATTTATCCACACCGATGCACGGTCCATGACTGAACTCAACCGGACGCATGAAGTCCTTATATGCTTGTCAATCTCATCGCCGTCCCTTGTCCCGAGTGCCAAGGGTACATTACTTCTGTCCTCGGGGCGACATATGAATATCTCCGCCCCAGCACCCCATCTACGTGGGCTCCAGCATCCTCAGGCTCGCCCCCGCACGGCTTAATGCAGCTTTTTGACCCTGCCTCCATCATTGTCGCCCGAAACATCACAGGTGCATCGCTCCGTTTCCTCGCAGGGTCCTCATGTCTGACAGCATTTCGTAGCGGTCGCCCTCTCACTCACGCTTTGGGATCATGTCTTGACATTTGGGCGAGAGATCCAGCTGCTATGGCGCCTCCGATGGTCTCCTTTGCAGGTGCTCCTGCTCTTGAACCGCTATGGAGCGATAGCGAGCATGATCTTCATCACGAAAAGTGAGTCCTCTGTAGCAGTGTGTCTCTGGAGAAACTGATGACATGGTGTTGTACAATAACTTAGACGTTGCTTCGTTTTCTCACATGTCCTGGGTTACGGTTACAAACGAAGTGCGTTTGCCGATCTTCGAACAATTCGTGTTCACTGACGTTCGACGCACGATCGGCTCATGCAGGGGTCCGTACTTGCTCTCGTGTACTTCCTTGGCGTAGTTACTCAATACCGCTCCTTCTCAGATGTCAAGCTATGATAATCCTCATCACGGTGTACTGCATCGTAAACAGCGCGAGTTCCCAGTGTAAGCCTCTACCCAGCTGATTGTCTGGACGTCGATTCATCTCTCGGCTCACTTCAGTCGCCCTGCTTATTCACGTTCACAAGCTTTTCGACGAGAGAAGCGCATACAGAAGCGCTCTTGCGGTGGGATTCATAGCATGTTTCTCCGCCTCTATAACGTTCGGTGCTCTAAGCATTAAACAAACATTCGGTACGTCGACGCCTCATTACCAAAGCGAACGGGCTTAATGCAGGGCGCAGCCGCAATTCAGAATCACGTACCTGGGTCGCTCTGTGTCAACCTCTTGAGACGTGACTTTGAGATAGGTATGTGGGGCGCTATGGTGAGTGGTTACCCCGTCTCGTACGTAGCTCAGCATCCGCTAATGACGGATCCGGTAACAGGTTCTGTACAATGTATATGTTTTTCTTTTGCTCGCTATCAACGCGATGCACAGGCCTCGTAGGAGTGACTCTGAGATTGTCGCTCGCTTGCTGCAGGAAGGCGCATTCGTATTCTTGGTGAGTCTGCGCACAATATATCTTTCACCGTCAGTACTTACATCATCCTCAGACATGTTCCGGTAAGTTCAAGATGGTAGTGCCGGTGACCGCGGGAGTGTTCTCATCTCCATCCAGCGCTTCGGCTGTCTCAACTTGTGTCAAGTGTGCTGACGGTGGTACGTCGTGCTGTTGGACGTTGATTGTGCCTCTCAATGCGATTCGCTTATCTAATTTCAGGGAGTACAATCGATTCTCGTTCCCTTGTGAGTAGCCACCATGAGTAATCCCAGAATTATCTCACATACAAATTAAAGGGTGGCATGGTCAATAGATGGAATCTTGACGTACCGGCTGCTGCTCAAGGTGAAAGCAGTCGAAATGGTTACAGAAGGGCGGATCGCGCAGCTGGTGAACTTGGCAGAAGCACCCTCCATTCAGGTGTATCATGAAGTATACATGCAAGAGAGATGAAGGTATAATTAGTCGTTACATCAGGCGTCCTTTCATATGCACGCTGACAGCCATTCAAATATTCAGGGTCGGTCAACGCTATCGGCATTCCAATCGACGAGGGCCGTTGCAGGTCAATGAACCAGGACGTTAGCTGTACACCTACTTGTCACATTTTTGCATATTCTGGATCAGAGAAGATGGTGAGAAGATGGTTGGAAAATATGGCATGGGCCGGCTCACGTCTCAGGCTAGCGTGTATTTGTCTTTTGATTGAACAACGACTGTAGCTATGGTGAAAGATATGCCCATCGTCGTGTAGGTTCGTACCACTGTGAGACATGTCAATTAATGAAACACGCAGCAGCGCGAGCGTGCGGGTGGTCGGCTAGTAGCGATGATCACAGGCCTCAGTGCACGCTCGTAGAGCAAGACTGATGTATTATAGCATACCTAGTAGCGACGATCACAGGCTAATGAATGTATGTGAGCTATGGTATGCGGGCACGGAAAAGAAATGTGTACTCACCCTCAGTGCACGCTCGTAGAGCAAGACTGAGGGTGACCGAGCGAAGGCAGCGCGGTATATCTGGCAGACGGGACAGGGACAGGAACGAGAGTAATACCGTAAATGGTAAGTCAGATGATAACGCGATGGCGGGTCAACAGAAGAACGGCGGGACGGCGGGATGGCGGTACCGTAAGAGTCCGTGATAAAAAGGTCGAAATGGTATAGTAAAGCCGGAGCCGGGCGGACGTACAGATTGTATGCTCCAACATCAATTCCATACCGCAGATACTTTGTAGGAGTATACCCTAGATCGTAAGAGTTGGCTGCCTCAATGTGGTGCGTCGATGTCACCCGGCCCTGGCAACACATCGGGAATTTCCATGAGTATGTTCTATATCGGGTCAGGATCTCGGACAGCCTAGGTACTCGGACGCCGCGCCCTCAGGAGGCTTGTACTGCTCCTATAGGCACCGTTTAATTCTATTATGTAGCTATATGTGCATTCTTTCCCTGCAGAACACCGGAGGCTGGTAGCTTGAGATTTGAGAGCAGGAAAAATCATTCTTCGCGAGGGTGCCCATATCAGGTAAGTATCAGCTAAGCAGCCTCACCCCTCGACTTCTTTGGGCTCAGCTTACTGATATCTTGGGGAGGACACCTGGCTGAATATCATAGACAGCTTTCTAATTGCTGGAAAATATGCACCAACCTCAAGGATTAGTTTTCTGTGATGTACAGGGCAATGTACTGTGCTGTGTCCAACTTCATGGTCACTTCGGGTCTATGTACCCTCCTCGTTTCTCTATGCTCCTCACTAGTGCATCCCCATAATTTTTTTTGATATTTTTATCATGTTCTTGAGCTGATTTAGGATGAGTTTAGACTCTCAGCCAGGCAGTTACACCAAAGATGACATTCAGGGGACTCGTCGACTGCTCGGTGTCCGAGATCCTGACCCGATATAGTAATGGAAATCGGCCCGCCGCGTCCACTGAGGTAAGCGCCCGATGGGGCGCCGGCTCTGCAGACTGGGTTCCTTCCCGCTGGACCAGTTTCGTACTGTGGTCTTGACGCACCGTCCGATCTATGTCTCACTTGTCACCAGAATGCTAGCGTCAAGCTGCGCAGCAGCGAAGAACTTACTAGTCTTCGTCTAGGCGGAACCGTGGAAAACCGAGAAGGACGCTATTATGCTCACCACGCTGGCCTGTAACGATGACTGCTCGGATTGGCGGAGCGTCAGTACTTCTGTCCTCGGTAAGTATCTGCCTGGTAGCGTTGAGCTAATTAATTCAAAGTCAATCCAATAGCTTACGAAGCTTACAAAGTCGAACGTCGTTCTGCTTCAGGCATTCATGCACTGGTCGTATTGAGTCCGACGTTGAGCATTCGCCACGGTTATGACTGGACGCGATTGATGCCTGGGAGCGCAGCGCAAGCTTCGGCCTGCTTGAAGTGAGATGCCCCGGGTGCTGGGAGGAGCTGCTGGACAAGGCTTACAGTGCCGGGAGGTCGCTGGGAGCTTGGGTGCCATTTGTAGTCTCAAGTATACTCCAATCGGATACTCTCGCTTTCGAATTCGACGACGGCCTGGATGCCGACATACGTAGTAACGGGAGCGAGCAGAGGCATTGGCCTTGCCATCGTGAATGAGCTGGTGCGTAAAACGCCTCGATCCATGCAAGGAGAAGCCAAGTCTCAGTCGATGCTCACAGTTGAAGGACAAAGACAACGTCGTTATTGCTGTAGTACGAGATCGCGCTGCTCATGGCTTGCAGGATCTACGCTCGAGCTATCCTGATCGACATCTGGAGACGGTTCACCTCCAACTCAGAGAGCCTGCTAGTATTCGTCGCGCCGCTGCCGACGCCTCGGATCTTCTCCGGGGCACTCTGGATTACCTGATCCATTGTGCTGGGGTCAGCCTTGAGGACCTCATGCCGTTTGAACAACTGTGAGTCAAGCGGTCATTGTCTATGGAGGTGGATCTGAGGATCGGTTGCAGGGATCTGAAGCTGCATGAGGAGCAGATCCACCTCAACAGGATTGCACCCCTTGAAGTGACCCGCTCGTTCCTCTCCCTCTTATCAGGAGCGGACAGAATCGCAGTGAAGATGAAGTGCAAGAGGGGAAGCTCGCTTGCCCGATGCGGACGCGCGTCATCGTGTAGCGTCACGCGTCGTATCCACGTCTGTGGCTCATGCCTGCCGATATCCTCCGTTTCGCGTGCACAAGGGAGGAACTGGGTCGAACGGCGCGCATACTCAAGTTGGGGAAGAACGCGGGGACACCGACTGGGAAGTACAACTGTTGATACGATCGTTCAGGTTCGCGTCGGTGTGGTTTGAATTGCATGCTGGAGGGAGACAGCAAGATCGTGCTTGCAGCGTGGCTGAGTTGGTGTTGTTCAGTTGTCGTGTGATGAGCTTCTAATTGAAGTCATCCTCCGATAAACGTCCTGCTGGTGAGTACGACGACTAAGCTCTTACGTCCAATGACTATTCACAATCCGGAAGGCTGCTTCACATGTCGCTATGCTGTCCGAACTGTCAAAAAATCATAACGAGTATCCGCAAGAAGAGTCGCCATGTAGATCACACTGCGTAAGTTGTCTGACGCCGTTCCATATTGCTCAAGTCTGTTTCTTCGCCTTCAGTGTCGGCGCCACCGCTACTATGACATAACACTCAGGTAAGTGGCCTAGGATGCAGAGTCCCACGAGCATACTGATACCCTTTGCCTGCAGGCGGACATGTGCGTTAGCACTGACTCGATAGGAACTACGTTGGGACCAGAATTACACAGTGCAGGTAGCGGCCTGGGTTCTCGAGGCTCCTAATACCGCAACAGACATGTAACCGAAAGGTTGTTGATGCAATTCGGGACCTTTGCCGTTTAGATGAGGCAAGTAAGCTGCCCGCTATATTGCAGTACTTTTAACTTTGGCTCGACACATGCCTGTGCCTCGAGCAGCAATGGCCACGGGTCATGCCCACTCAGCAAGCCTTTACAGCATCCCACAGGAGATGTCAAGACTGTCCGCGCAAGCGTTGCGCGGATGGTCTTGGATCGAGAACTCACTCGAAAGGGGAAGGGCGCGATGTGGATGCGCGGGTACAATGGGGATGACATATCTGAGCACGTTAGCTTCGTGCTGCTTGTCAGCTTGATCGACTATTCGTAAGGCCCAAGGCGGGGTAAGCGCCGACGTACATCGCTCAAGCGCCCATTGCGCATACGAATATTCCCATCCATTTCTTCTTTTTTCGTCTCGGCTTACTCAGATATTGGATATATTAGATTCCTTACATATTCGACGCTGCTATCCTCCGGATGGCAACTCCTGAGGAGGGCAGGACGCAGTCGACAGCAGTCTGACGACGGCGTCGGTCCCGGAGTACGGAGCAGGCTGCCTGACCTGAACACTTGCTGGTGGCACGAATCCCAGCCGATATCAGCCTCATTTATCGGCTGACAGATCAATGAGTAAGCCCCAAGCAGAGCGGGAAAAGTATACAGCGCATATGCAAGGTATGAACGGATGCAAGCAGCTAGTACGCTCGAGAGAGCAGCGCGGAGTCACAGACGTATATAACGCGCATTTTTTCGTATATCGTGTGCCCTCGCAGATGGCTGCTCAGCTCCCGGAGACGGATGTGATCATCTTCTACGATATCCCGAGTATCGTTCCCGGCAAAGCCTGGTCACCGAACACTTGGAAGACGCGGTCAGCCCTCCTGACCTAACGTGGTGCCGTACACTCGCTCACCCGATCTCTTCTAGGTATCTTCTCAGCCTAAAAGGCCTGCCCTACCGTACGCAATGGGTCGAGTACCCCGACATCGCGGGCTTGCACAAATCCTTCGGGCTGCCACCCATCCAGCCAGGCGCGAGCGCGGAGTATACGCTCCCCATGATCTATGATCCCCGTACGAAGTGCGCCGTCGCAGACAGCATGAAGATCGCAGAGTACCTCGACGAAGAGTACCCCGAGACGCCTGTGGTGTCACCAAAGGAGCTACGCGCATTCCAGGTCAGCTGGCCCCTTTGGCCGCGGTGATTCTAATGCGGCACTGACGGTCTCACTGCGGCAGGCGACCTTTGACCAAGCTTTCATGGGAATGTTCTTGCCTGCAATCGCGCCGCTCTTCGTGCTGCCGGTCCACCTGCTTCTGCAGTCGCCATCGCAGCCCTACTGGCGGCGCACGCGCGAACAGGCGCTCGGCAGCAAGCTGGAGGACGTCTGTCCCCCGGAGAAGCACGCCGCGCAGTGGGCGGAGGTCGAGCGTGCGCTAGGCGAGGTGGCGAAGTGGCTCGACAGCGCGGGCGACGGGCGGATCACGTACCTCGGCGGGGACGTGGAGGCTGCGCCCCGCTTCACGCAGACGGACCTGTGCATCGCGAGCTTCGTGCTGTGGATACGGATCGTGACGGGCAGGGAGAGCGAGGAGTGGAGGAAGGTCGAGGGCTGGCATGGTGGTCGATGGAAGAGGCTGTTGGACCTGCTTGAGCCGTTCGCCGACTACAGCCGGTAGTGATATCGTGGAAAGTATGTGCGCGTGGACAGCTGCAGCCTGTGTATCAAACAACGCCGTGGGCATTGAGCATGAGTGGAACATGATCTATTTCAATTCACGAAGGGAGTCCCCACAAGCAGATGCAAGCCCTGTTAGTGGTACCCGACAAGACCTAGGAATGTAACTGATCTAGGAGTCGCGGGCAGCTCCGGCTCAAGAGTCATTATCACCATACACTCTTCCGAGCTTCCGTCAAGATCTCAATAGGCGGTGCGATCACACATAGAGGTAATGTTACAAGCGCACCGATTCGCCTTGTTTCGCAAGATAGCCAGCTAACTCTTCGTACATGGCAGCAGCAGAGCTAATACCAGAACCAAGACTACGAGCGCTTACTTAGAATGCTGTATGATGCTCGTCCGTGCGCCAGATGCTCATACATCTATGCATTCGTATCTGAAATACCGCAGCTAGCATACATTTGGTTGTTGTGGCATTCTTACTCCTGGGACGCCTCGTACTCCTGCGCGATGCCGTTCAGTACCGTACAAGAGGGATGACCCAACGTCTGCTTCGCACTCAAGTCCCCGCGACTGGGCAAGGTACGCGGCCCCGGAGTCCGCTTAGACTTAGGCATCCGTGACTTTGCCCTCATCGTCAAAGTCGAGCATGTACACGTACCGGGACTGGCCCTCGCCAGGGCCCTCGATCCACGTAGACTTGTCGTAGCAAAGTCATTGAGGCACAGAGCTTATAGAGCTCAGGAGGACTGTCGCTGTGCTTCTCCATCAGCCACCCTTCCGGCGGGTTTGGACTTTCATGTGAAGACAATAACAAGCTGTTGTTACGTCCGATCAGCCAGGTATTCACCCATTTATCAAAGACACGCCGCAGTTTATCCCGTGCAAGAGTCATTGCCGCAAGACGCAGTAGTATCGAATTGGCGGGAGACGTTGCTATCCCGAGGTGGTTACGTGAGAGGGTACGATCTCCGTTCTTTGGCTCAGTGGCACTCGAGGACTAGCCCGGAATCATTCAGTGGCCCCAGTCATTGTCCATCTTTATCCATCCATCGTGGCTACTGTCTCTTCTTCCAGATGTTTCAATGGTGTACCATGTAGTCGCCGCGATCCGTTGTTCCCCATCGGCAGTGGACGACGGACAGGAGATCGCGATGGGCAAGATGAAGCAGCTTCTGTTATCGAACCCCTGCGCGGGCACGTCCGTGAACTGTACGTCTTGTCACAGCTTTGCACTAGAAAAAATGAATAGTTAACGCGAGACGTAGTGTACGTTTTGCGTGATACTCACTGCGCATACGCCTCCTAAGCCTCGGTACGGTTGCGGGTACGACGTCCACCTTGAACCGTTTTGTCGCCCGTAGCACACTATTGTCCCCAATAATGCCCTTGATCACCTCCGACTTGTGTTTACCTCTCACGGCCAATGCTTGACAATCGTGAGACGAAATGAGATCAGAATGCATGCCTCAACAATATACCACGCACTGATAACGGTCAGCGAGGCTGGCGACTCTTCAGAGCTAGATGACTTGCTTGTTGATTCCGTGGATGTGTGCGACACCGTCGAAGAAGGCAGAGAAGGCAGAGAAGGCGACCTGCTGGGAATGGGGCTCTCTGGATGGAGCACAGCCCCAAAGACATCCTCGTCGGCATAGGATGAGCTAAGATCCGGTTTAAACGAGCGTCAGAAGGCATTAATGCGAACGTGTCGCTTACTTACATGGGAGAATCGTCACCATCTGCCATGACTTGCGCTCTGACGGGCATATCGCATGGGTATATTCCTGGTTCATGGGACCGGCTTGTCCCATATAAGCTATTTGAGTGATTGCCAGGCGAGCTTATGCTCAGTGCAACCTCTTGCTGCGCGTTCAACAGGCTGGGATCTTTGAAGACGAAGACTGCACGTAACCCGTCCTCGGTAAAAGGACGGAGGCTCGAGCACAGTAGATCGAACAACGTGTAAGAGCTACGGCCATTCGAGTCTCCCGATGCATATTCCGGACCGAGAGCAGCTCGAGAGTCATCTTGTATAGACTGCGTCGCCAAGACATCAGCATCGTCGAAAACTAGCACCAATATTGGAACTGTGCGGCGCTCGACATATCGCAAGTATAAGGGTAGAACGTCGAGACCGAGATCCCTGTAAGCTTGGAATGTCACATTCTCGGCTACCTCAACGTCACCGCGATTTGAAGAGAATTCTGGAAATACGCGACGTTCTTCCTGCGAGTCATTGAATAATGCATGAGTTATGTGTAATAAATGGCGATACTGTACTCACATACATCGCGCTTGCGTGAGCGTCTACGATAGTTCGCTGTAGCTGCTGTCTTGACTGGTGATCTTCCATCTCCTCCCACCAGAGTCGCTGGGCGCCAAATTCGGAACCGCTTTCCTTCTTCAAATGTTTCAATATCTTCAGCGTTTTGCGGAAGACGTGCTCGAAAAATCCGAGATAATATATGTACGCCGAGATCGGAGCTGAAGTCTGTGCGCACGCAAGCAGGTGCTCTCGGAGTCCTGAGCTGCTTGAAGAACCTTCCGATCCAGCGTTTGAAGCTACCCCGAGATCTAATGGAAAGATCACAGCCGAACCGAAGCGAAATCGCGCGAGTTCGTGAGTAATAGTGGGATCTTGGCTGGATAACACCGTAACAACGCGCGTTTCTAACTCCCGTTTAAGATCAATGGTGAGCGTAGGGCAGAGCTTCGAGCTGTCAGCGCAAGCATCATGCTTGCCATTTGACTTACACTCCCACGACCGAGCATGAGCTATATCGCATCAGCTTCTAGCTCTGTTAGCATGAGACAGACATACCGATCTCTGACAAAATGAAGACAAGGAACGATGAGCATATTGCCTCCTCTCTAATACCAGAAAGTTCACGTACCATGCGTGAAATCGTCTTCGATAGGCTTCACTTCGTACAGATTCAAAGACCTGATGAGACCTTTGCGAAGGCCTGACATGCACATTCAGTCGCATCAGATTCCTGTGATCCTCGTGACATCCTACCCAATCCCAGGTCATTGAATTGTTCTTGAGCCTCAGGCAGTGCTTCCCCGCGTCCAGATGCTGTAGGACGCTTTGACTGATGCTCGTCAGAACGGGATAAACTGCTTTCCGGGGAATGGCACGGTATACGTGTTGTACGGCTTCCGAGTGTAGATCCATGCATGACCTGCTATGGAGAAAATGATGGTTTCGACAGCAGAGTGGAAGGTGTATAAAAGCTTGACGCCGCGCTACGAACTCGTGGATGTCCTATATAAGCAAGCGAGGCCACATTCGCACAGTCGGATGTCGATCGTGGTCAAGGCGTCGCGGATATGCTGACGAGAGCTTACGAGCCATGACGAGTCCTTCACTTGATGGTGCCTCGAGGTAGCTGCGTGTTGAGAATGTTGTGGTTGGTGCACGTAATGCACATACCAGGGTCCTTGGATCGATTATCATGGCACAGCTATCTGCATCTATCCGATGGCTGACAAGCAGGCGAAATGACTTCGTAAGTGAAGATTCAGTGTTACCCCAAGCTATAATTGGGCATTGGCAGTAACCTAACTGTGGAGGAGAAAGATGACTGCACCTCATACGAGTTACGGCTCGGATGTCCCGGGCACCAAGCCTGGAGTCCAACGTCTAACGCGAGGTTACAGCATCCGCATTCTGCATCTTGTTTTCTATGCAAATGGCCTCACAGACAATGAACATTTACAGTGACATGTAGAGACGTCTGCTCGCCGCTTATAGTCGAACTTGCCCCCGGAAAGTCACTATAGCTAGACTCGGAGGGGCGACCGAAAACATGCAACTTGAGCTTCGCATCAAAAGCGGGCTGCCTTTCAGATGATTCGACGAGCTGGAGACACAGAGTCAAAATCCTGAATATCCTAGAGCGTAACCAAACGGTGGATGGGAGCAAGCTGAGGACGTCGACGATGACACGACTGAACTCGCGCTCGTCAGGATGCCACCGCGACATTATTGTGCGTGGGAAATCCGCGGACGCTGCCAGTCCGCCACGATTTGAGCATGACTCGACTGCGGCGAATCAGTTCATTCGTTCATTCAGACTATTGTACACAAGTTGGTATCGTTGCATCAGTATCCACGTTTGCCACGCGGGAAAAGCCGTTCCTGTTCAACATAGATGGGAAGACTGCCAGTGAGCGACTCGCTGTTTTCCGGCACTTTCGCAACGAATCCAAGCGAACGCCAGTGGTGCACCATGTCCGTGCTCCCCGGGAAGAACGCGGAGGACACATCTGGGATATATTATCAGTCAGAAGCACCACACTGACTGTGGATTTGACGACCAACCGTCCGGAGTGTCCCGCAGCCCTTCCGTCCATCGCACACGGCGACCGTCTATCATCTGCTGAGCTCCGCCGCGATCCAGAAGAGCAACATCATCCGGCCGCGCGGAGGGCCACCTAATGATCAATAGCATGCATATTAATAATGTGCATCGGCCACGAGCGTCCCTTCTCGTACCAATGCGTGTTGCACAAGTCGAAGTCGCTCTGCCACGGCAAGCTCAAGCCACGCGAGAGGAATCCGGGCAGCACTTTGTCGTGGTCGATCCGGAAGGGCGGGCGCATTCCCTGAGGGATGCCGGCACCCTGGTAGATCTTGGGATCCTTGGCGATCCAGTATGTCTCTATGCCGGGGTACAGCGGGTCCCCGATCGTCTGGTCCAGCATCGCGCGAGCGAGCACGACAGTCTGCTCGTCAGTGGGATAATCCTCGACGCACGTCTTTGTACCGTACGGCACGCCCACAGTGAAGTTGCCGTCCTTCCAGTCCTCGAAGCGACTGTACTGAAGTGCCGTCAGCGCAGCAAAGCGCTGGATCGGCTCACCCGGGACGTCTCTGATAGTGCCGGGTTCGATGGCGTCCCCTGTGTACGCATCGCAACATAAGCTCTCAGCCTTGAACTGAGGCACTG
This sequence comes from Daedalea quercina L-15889, assembly GCA_001632345.1. Lineage (NCBI taxonomy): Eukaryota > Fungi > Basidiomycota > Agaricomycetes > Polyporales > Fomitopsidaceae > Fomitopsis > Fomitopsis quercina. The sequence goes on along the minus strand of KV429057.1, from coordinate 117,528 downwards.
CTGACTGAAGACATACCATTGTCTCCAGACAGACGAGGCATGAATATAGTGTGAGCTTGATCTTGATTCTTGAACTCCGGCTTCCGCAGCCTGCCAAAGATGAAGTCGCGCTGAGCTTGGTATTTAGTGTCCTTCGAAGACAGCGCGGCTTCTTGCGGCAAGAAGTTTCCGTACCCGCCGGGGCCTGTTGACAGCATCAAAAAACCATTAGTAGCAGCGGTGAAGGCATCCGCAAGCCGTACCGTGGCCCTGGTACGCCTTCTCGTTCACCCAGGCGAGCTTGTATGTCCCAGCGAGGACAGGCCAGATATCCTTGTAGAAGTCCGTTCCCGAGTGATCAAGGTACACCCCCTTGTAGATGTTCTCCATAATGTCGTAAAGAGTGGTTGGAGAGTCGATCCCCCATGCGAACTTCGGCGGTGCACTGAGCACAGTCGCTTTGCGCGGCTTGACGATCCTACGTCATTGCGTTAGCAGTCTGCGGTTACCATAGAGTAGAGATATTCCTTACTCTGCGTCCATGCTGGGCCTATCAGGGTGGGTGACCGACACGTCCACCCAGCCGTCACAGACGTCGTCAAACCAGTCGATGCTGTCGAACTCCGAGATGATCTCAGGCTGATACAGACGCGAGATGTCCTGAACAGAGCGCGCCTGTCCGGTGCCCGGGATGAACACGAGACGACCCTGGTCATCGGTGCGCATCTCGCCGAGCGTGACCGGGAGTGCGTCGTCGGCATCGGGCAGCGAGCCTTGGAAATAACCGACGAGGGGGACCGGCGAAGGCGTTCCGGTGCGCGTGATGGACTGCGCTCCTGGGTCGACAATAAGTTTCTTGCGAATCTCAAGAGACTGGTCGAGCGGATCTCCCTTGAGATCCCCGTACTAACAAGCCGCGCATGAATGCTGAGTCGATGAACGAGACAATCTTTTACAACGTACGATGGGATCAGTGTCCGGGTTCCGAAGATCAGTCGTCGGGGTACGGTATTTGCCTGAGGAGCCCTGAGTCAGCTTGCATGGAGAGAAAGAGGAGAAGACAATACCGTGGAACAAGTAGTATGCTGCTTTCTTGTTAGCGACGTGGACAGTCCACTTCAAATTATACTTGTTGTAATTGTTGATCTCGCCCAAGTTCTTTCCGGCCGAGTTATATGCGTAGACGCGGAACCTGGCCGCCTAAAGTGTTCAACAGATCGTCAGACTTGGTAAGATTATACACGATGGCAACAAACAGACCTGTCGCTTGATACCACCGCGTTGGTCCCGAAACGTTCCGAACGGGTGGTCTGTCAAGCCAGGGACCTCGGGGCCGTAGTAGTACTCGATGTCGATGCTGGGGTCCCGTTCACCGTTGGACGTACCGGAGTCACCGACGCGAGCAATCCCCACGGGCGGGAAGATCTCGACGCGGGCGATGTCCTTAGGATTGATGGATGGGTACGTTTTCCCTGCGCTGGGATCATACGGGCTGAACTTTGCCATGCTTGGTAGTGTGCGGCGCGGCGATGCACTTGTCTGCGAACGAGAGGCTATATGGACTGGAGGATGGCGCCAGATACAGCTTGTTCTTATCGCAATGGGAGGCACGCACGCACCACTCAGTGTTGTGTTCTTCGAGCAAACCCCTCCGAAACGTTCTTGAAAGGGTCGCACTCATGGAAGGCCACATGATGATGCTATGATAAACGTGCTCCGCATTCTGGGGGACCGCGCAAGGCGCACGAAGGCACAGTGAATTTCTGGAGACAAATGGAGAGAGACATGGAAGCCGGAGAGACGTAACAAAGCAATATCATGTCCGCGGAGTAGATTGCCGGACGCTCACCACCCATCCATTATGGTGAAAGTGTGGTTCTATGCCTCTTTGAAGCCAATCAGATCCTTCGGGTTGCAGAGCGATTATGGGAACGTGATTAACAACGAGTGGAGCGAGTGATTGTCAACGCCAACATTCCAGGCACTATTCGAACAACGGCTAGGAAGAGCGAACAAGAGACCGACTACTCACAGATCCCCGTGGACGATAAATACATCCTTTCCGAAAACAGAGACCGGGAGTAGGGAACAACGTATGGCTGTGTCGCGCATGTCAGGCCCCAGGAACGTTGGCCGCGGATGCATGGTATTCATCCGCGGAGTAATTCGGTCATGAGAACGGGCTAGGTGGAACAAGAAGCGAAGAGAACGTACAAATAACTATTGTCCTGCATACTACGCGAAATGCGATGCATAGGAAGGGCGGACAGTCATGAATGGAAGGTATTCATGTATTGTGCTTCGCGTCCAAAGCAAGGCACTGAAGAGAGGAGCGCAGCGGATATTTGACATTCGAGGGTACCATCCCGCGGATGCGTTGATACACGCGTAATGATCGCGTGGTCATACTCGTCACTCCACGTTCGCTGGACCTCAGCGATTAGGCACGTAGATAGAAGTATATGTCTCTGAGTAGGCGAAGAGCCGGTCAACCTGCTGAAGAGTATCATCACCCACCGAACATGGCTTCCGCTGCAGCGCACCGTCACAATCAGCCATATGAACCCGTTCGAGGTATCCCCGTCAAGTGGGACAAGCAAGCACTTATCGACCATGTGAAGACTGTGCGTAGCCTCTCCGTCCTGTCCATGTCTCGAGAACTTGAGTCTCACGCGTTCAACGCCGCGACAGGGCATGCAAGTCGAACTGGGTACACTGCCCATCTACTTCTGCGCTCTATACAGCATCAAGCGCGATAACGGCGAGTGGGGTACCAAGGCCCGCGCGAACATTCTGTGTGAGCAGCGGGTCGCTGAGCTTTGACGGAACGTGAACTCACTATAGCGTCTCCAGCTGTCGCCGAGCAAGAGATGTTGCACCTCGCTTTGGCCGGAAACATGCTGCGTTCCCTCGACGGGACCCAGTTACTGTACGAC
>KV429057.1:32451-99910 GCA_001632345.1 Daedalea quercina L-15889 | reverse complement strand
GCTTTGAGATCTATTGTAAGTCCTCTATTCTATTGGAGTATTTGTTTGCTCCTTTGCAGTTTTGCCTTCAGCTGCGCCACACTACTCCTTGTTCAACAGCTTGGGCCCCTAGGAGAAGACCCCGACACGCCGAGCATGGACAATATGCCTTTCCCCTCCCTATCATTGTTTCTACTGTACAGGCTCATAGGCCAACCTATGCGACGAGTCCGAACGAACACCACACTGCGTACCACTCCCGCAGACCCCGAAACCGATGCCTAACCATTACTACATACACCTCAGGACATTACTACTACCCATAGAGCCCCGAAGAGGGCGCCGTTCCAGGTGGCGCGTTTAAACGCCCACTATTGTACGGACCGGCGCCCGCCGCGTCTTAGCACGTTCTGTTTGCTTGCTGCGGTTGATAAATGCAGAATCCATCATCATCATCATCATGTTCATTTGTGTGTAACAGATGCAAAAATGCATGTCGTATAAGCATCCATGCTAGTATAAACCACCCTCCTTCGATGCGTGCTGACGCGGAGCCGTTTACCAGCAGTGGAGGGGGCTTGATGGTGGGAACGGAAATCATACGATGATAGTACTCCCCTTGGAGCATTCAAAATATTCAAAGCTCGAGTTGCCTTGTATAGCTTACCTAAGCAATCGACTGTGCCGTCGTGACCACTGCCTTTCCCTACTTACAATCACAAGGTGCAGCTTTACGTCTGACGATTGTCGTCTTGCTTGGGCCGCCGAGGCACTTTGACTGATGCGACAACAGTCCTTAACGCTTTGACCCCAAAGCACCCATGCTCCGGTATACTTTATGTTCTGTATATCTCCATATCACTTTGCTCCGACTCCATCGCCGTGCATCTGATTCTCAACTCATTACTAGCTGCACTCAATCTTCTCACAACTGGTATGTTGCCATTCGGTCTTCTAGCATGTTGTGGTTACTTTTCTATACGACGACAGTGTTCCTATGTGTGGCGTTAGACTTCGCCAAATCAAATGCATACGACGGCGTCACGGATATCGTAAGTGGTGCACAACACACTCAGCTATGTAGTATTTGATACTATCTGCATAATGCAGAGTCTTGAAGCTGTTGGCATCTCATTTGATCTGCGCATGATACATATCGGAACCGGGAAATCGACGGAACTAATAGACACCGGTTTTCGCAAATGTGGTGCAGGGACTATGGACAGTGAAAGCGGGACAGAGCGACGAAGTCAAATGCATTGAGTCGAACTTGACGGGTCTGAACAAGATGGACTTCGTGTCTCTGGTTTCCCGGGATGATGTCTAGTGACGGGCAAACAGTGAGAAGCTTGTTTGAAAATATGACAGTTGACGAACCTGGTTTCGATACGTTCTAAGACCACTCATCGGCATATGTGCTGAGACACCGCTGTTTACCAAAAGGAGGAGTGCGTTCATACGGAAAACCAGAGACAACAACCATGATCGATTGATCCCTGGCCCAAGACGGAGAAAGCTGGTGCCTCCACAAGCGCTCTCGGACTCCGAGTCCTGCGGCTGGATATGTCATCATGAAGTCTACTGGTACATACTCTACCCTACGACTGGGTCATTATCGTTGCGCGCATGTTATTCACTGTGGGACGTGTGCTAAATTAAAGCTGTTAGTTGTGTCTGTAAGTGGTCCATACCAGTGCAGGCTGTGTAGCAAATTGACATGCGGCGTGCTCCTCGACTTGACGGCGTCATCCAAACAGGAGGATCAACGGAACACACCCGAGTCGCTGCGGATAAGGTGGAGCACCTGTCGAGAACAAAGCACGTCCGAACGACCAGATGCTGGCGTTGCCGGCGGCCCCGGCACGTCAGCTGGAAACAGACGCACCGTCCGAGTCCATTGACATCCAGCCCAGCTGGCGAGACCAACGGCGCCTGAACTTCGCAGGTGCTAGTGTGCGCTGCTGCACATAGCAATTGTCGTCTTCTGCATGATGTTGGACCGACGCGTATTGGGGCGCCACCGGTGTCGTAAGTTGCCTATGTATGCCCGTCTCATCTATTCAATGACCGACGTGTCCCGCGCGCCGCACGATGCAGTCCCGCGCTGGTATATATTTCCATCTGATCACAACACGCATTAATGGGTGCCATGAGATGTTCAGCTAGTATCGCCGCTATTCGCTCTGCTACTACGCTGTATGAATCATAGAATCACTGCGATTGAACACATCAGATTCGCGTTGAGCAGCTTAAAAGGTGAATGAACTTACTACATGTGCGCTATAAGCTCGCTTTTGCCTCTCCTAATGCCGCTGGTAAAACAAACTGCGAATCCGTCGGAATCCCAGCGGGATAGCAAGCCATACTTGACTTGTACATGATCAGGCTCTCGTCAGTTAGGACTTGCGCCGAAGGATGAGACGGCACGGCATCCTTTAGTTGCTGCGAAACTAGTTGTACGGATATTTTCTTGCGCGTTGCGCGTCCGCTCGAAGGGCGGATGAGGGTATCGAAGATCCTGATGACACCTTCCAACGAGAGAGCTTTGATTGCAGACGCGTCCCTTTGTTCTTAACTTGTCGTGAGCAAACAATCTTCATGGACTCGCAGTAACACGTACTGCGCAAGAAATCATAGTAGCCCTGGCGGATCTGTGCCCAAAATGACAGTGTTTCCTCGTACAAGTTCTTCGGCCGCTCGAGCAACTTGACGATCAGACCATCCTTCTTGGCTTCAAAGTCCTCTGGGGACATCCCCGCCAGTGTGTCACGGAATTGCTCGAGGAAGGCTTCGACTCGCTCTTCAAGGTACCATGGGGCGCGCGTGCTCTGGATCTTGATGCCGAGGCCCATGGAGGTTGCTGCGATCGTAGTGGAGGTGGAGACGACGTAACCTAGCTGCTCTTGGGTCCGCAGCTGGTCAAATGCTGGTTCGTGGATAATATGCACAAGAAGAGACAAGATAGGTCGGAGGGCATCGTTGGCGAACTCGCCAAACTGGCAGAAGTAAGATAGACTGCTGTTCTGTTCTTGTGCATTGGCGTGTCGCTTCCGGAAGATGATATTGGCGCCTCGAAACAAACGTCAGGGTGGCTCGCGGACATCATACAAACATCGCATACCTGGAGGAATAATGAGGGCGCGATCTTCAAACTTCTCACTGGGAAGACATGGCCGAGATTGTAGACTGCTCTCAGCCGCGCTTATGAGCGCAATGGCTCTCTATATAGTTGATATAAGTAGCACCAAATTCGTCAGCATTGTCATATGGCCCGTAAGACTGACCTCAGGATGGAGATTACCCGTTACCAGCGCTTCGATATACACTTTGCTAAGTAATTCTCGGTGATGGTTCTGTACATCCTCGACGCTGATCACTATAGTGGTAGAAGAGATACTTGAAGGTAAGCGAGTTTAGAGTCACGCAATAGAAAGGGGGCACATACAAGGTAGTTCAGGCTGTTTGTCTGCAGGTGTCCATATGGTATCCGTAACAGCCCATTCAACAAACTCCTCAGATAGGTTGCTCGGCTGCCCGAGATAGAAATTCTCATATGCACGGGTGACCTGTGATGTATGCAACGTTAACTCTGTGTCTTACAGTATGCGTTTCATCTGAATCATACACACCTGTTCTTTGACAACGTGTAACTTCTTCGGGTCTACTTGTAAGGTTCTTAGGTACTGTATCACTGTGTCCACGACGACGTCGAGCTTGTCACTGTACCCACTAACAGATACGCGGATGCCCTTCTTGTGGTTGATGATGTCATAGCTGAACCCTGCAAGATAGGCGTCGTAAGCCACTTCCGACAGCGACTCTTCTACGAGATCCGCCATTATTCTGATCCCAACGATCCTGGTGAGAGGAATTGCACGCGTGTGATTTAGAGACACGAACCTAGTGAGAGCACTTTGCCGAGGGGTGCCGTAGGCGAGAGGGCTGCATAGCGAGGTATTGCATGAGCCTACATCACTTAGTACACGAGTGTAGGATGTACCTGCGAATATCGATTCTCGCAGATGACCTCGGCACCCAGAATTGGTCGTCCTTCTTGTGCCAAAGCACGGACAAGGAGCTGCGATATATGCAAGTAGGAGCCGGTGCTGGCTGGAGACCATTCAGTAGTGCTGCCAGCAGACAATTTCCGCGACAACGTACTGCCGGTACATCCCGTTTCTCAAATGGAAGATTGTCCGGAATGAATCGGTTAGGGCCAGGCAGATACAACTCCTTGTTATCATCTGGACCACGCGTCTGCCACAACCTTGAACATTCGGCCCTCCAAACAAAGAGTCAAGACTGACCTTCTTCAACAGCTCTTCGTCTATCCTCCGCACGCAATACTCCGCTCCGTACCATCTCTCCCGCAGCCATTCGCTCTGGGCCACGTCAGGATGTTCTCTAGCCTCGAGGATGACCCTGCCCTTCTCTGGGAGCACATATTCGTTCAGCAGATCCTGAACCACCTGCGGATCCCAATCCAAGAACAGCTCCGAAGCGCTCAGAACTTGCGAGGGCAGATACGGGCGCGCGAGTTCGCCCGCAAGCCAGCCGACGTACGTGTGTGGCTGCATCTTCTCTTGAAAGCGGAAGTTGATCTCGGACATCCGCCGCATCTCATCGAAGTGGTATGGTTTGATGCTGGATGATCGGAGGAGTGCGATGTAATCGTAGAATGCTGCAAGGATGTCCTTGTAATGTGCTGCTCAGACAATCACAGCACGCATAAACCTGACTTGGCGTGCGAAAAAATGCATGAGAACGCCTCACCATAGCCGTCCTTGGTCAAGTAGCAAGTCACTCGGAGGTACTGTACACTCGCATGCTCCGAGCTCACGAACGCGCCCACAGCACGGTGGTCGACCCAGCCCCTCTGCCGCAGGTAGGCGCATACGCTCCCAGGACCTTCGTGTCCCAGGAAGTGCGCCAGGACACGCCCCGGCTTCGAACGGTAGCGCGATCGCTGGTCGGGAAGCAAGAACTTGAGCGAAAGTTCAGTGTTGTCCTTCACTGTCTTGATGTATATAAGGGACTGTGTGGATGTGCAGGTCGTAATGAAACCTCATCAGTCGTCGTATGCGGTGTGGACCACTTACACCTTGCTCGGACGCTCCCCAAAGGGGCATATCGATCACCGGTCGAGGCTCAAGCCCGAGGTTCTTGATTGGAGAGAACAATGATACGATGGTGCTGGTCAGTTCGTCTAATGTTTCTGTGAAAATAGCTGTAAGCAATGAAACACCACCTCTGCTGGGCACTAACCTGTCCCGAGGACTGCGAGAGTCATCCGCCCAGCACAGTATTGCGCGTTCCACCACTCGACCAGCCGGTCACGCGTCTTTTTCCAAACAGGCTGCTCGTTATCTACATCACCCGCCACCCGAGTTTCATTCACACTTCCCAATCCAACCTCCCTCCTAGCAGCCTCTGTAATGCTTTCGACGCACCCCGTCTGGAACATGGTATAGGGATGCCCAGGCGTGCCGAGCATCTTGTCTATCATGAGAACTCTCCGGCCGTCGTTTTGCATATTGCGCCTGTGTTCGCTATCCACAGCGTATATCTCACGCTTGGTGAGAGATTCGGTAAACAGAGGGGCATGAAAGAAAGCAGCCAGACGCGCGAGGCCGCCAGAAAGGTGAGAAGAACCGATGGAAAACCAGTACTTTGTTATGGAAGCACCGGTGGACGCATTTTTTGAGCCTCCGTGCGATGACACATACTAGAGACTGCGTCTATAAACGCCTTACAGGAGGAGGGAAAGAACTCACCGCGTAGAAGTCATTCTCCTCTGGGAATGGCACCGTTCCCTGTGCAGGCCAAACTCAGTTCACATCCGGCTGATCTCTCGCTACACCGGCAGACCTTCAATAACATGTGTTCACAGAAGTGAGCCAATCCGGGTACATCTGGCTAAGGAGTGGACCAGACCGTGGACCATTGGGCCGTTATTATCTGCTCAGATTCAGAGATTTTGTGAGGCTCACCGGGTCAAACATGGCGCCCACTTGCACTGTCAAGCACGCCGCCGCCTTCTCCGCTCTTGCGTCATGAACTAGGATTGCGCGCAGGCCGTTGTCTAGCTCTATTACTCTGTAGTCTCTATCATCAAGATCGGGCTTCTCGATGGCTTCTTGTAGAGTTGCATATCCATTCTCTCCATCACTGGATCGTAAACGAGACCAACTGGCCATGTTAGCGATGGGGCGGCGGGTAATGAAGTGTGCACCGAGAAAGGCAGGATGAGTTACACGGCAAGGGCAACCGAGTGGGTGGCAGCGACTAAATGCCCAGCGAATAATGATGAGCAAAACAGCTTGGTGTTGTTCAAAAGCGACAACTCTTAACTACGACAATGAAAGCGAGATGGGTGCAAGTTCTTTAGAGTCAGCGACCAGCGAGGCATCCTCGCGGTGGGCGACATGGTTGTCGGCAGCCGCGCACCGTGTGTGGGAGTTGTGCAAATTTGATTACGACATCCAAATTCGATATCACCTTTGGTGGCGCAACTGGTGCGTCACCGGTTCATCACTTTGATGATTATATACTGTACATGTATGAGTACTTGTGAGCTCGACGACGCGGAAGATTTAAGTCAGAGAGAGAAGCGATGTCAACCTTGTTATTTATTTATATTGACAACGACAAGTAAATGACAGTGTCATGATGCTCCACACAAGGACACAGATGTATTGATACAACGTAGCCAGTATAAGTGTAGTACAACTCCAAGTAGTGACCGCACGGCCTGCGGTGTAAAGCTCAGTAGTATAGTCAGTACAGTAGCACAGCAGTACTTTCCAACTAGGAAACATGGAAGTATACTAGTACAGGTATAATCGAACCCCCATTCAAGAGTCATTCTTGTCGACAACACTGATACTAACAGTGTGCAGATGGACAGCGATAGGGGAAGGCACCAACCCGCTGTGGTCATAGGACTCCTCGTCCCTCGCGTCCCTCCAATCCGCGAACTCTCTATCCGACGATGCTGCGAACACCGGCTTGGGGATGCCGATAGTGGCAATGTCCAGACTATCAACGGAGATTCTGCCTCTGGTGTGTCTCCGAGCTGCGCGTTCTCGGTCCAGCGACTGTACGAACGCTGGAGTTTGCTCTGCGGTGATTCCCCGCCAGATCCGTATGATGATCAGGTCAAAGGTAATGCCGGCAAGCTCCACGCTCTGTATGAAAGATCAGTATCAGAATGAGCACGAGCGATTGAACAGGAGACGTACAGTGTCGCTGGTGCCATAATATGCATTCGACTTTGCGAGTTCGACGATAACACTGACAGCGACCGAGACGGTATAGAGAAGCGCGGACTCGACGAATATGCGGATCACATTGGCGATGCGATCTGAACCCAACCAGTTGTGCCGGACAAACGCGGTTGTTTGATGATGTACGTCCCAGATACGATAGACGATCAAGCCTAGTAACAGTCGTGTGGATATGAGCGCTAGAGTCCACATCACAGGCCTTCAAAATCAGCGTACCGGTGGCCAAAACGTTCAACACAAGAGTCATGACGTAGTAGCCAGTTAGGTATTGCCGAAGGCTGGGTGTGTCGGGTATCGAGCAGGACGAGTCGAGAGTCGAGAGCATCACGATATCCCCGATCGCACATGCAGTCGCCCCGAGCCAGAGTAACACGGGCAAGCCTGCGACGGTCCAACGCAGCACGAACTTTGCATCGACTTGCCATCTTTGCCCGAACTTTGCATAGACGATGTAACACCGACATATCTGACCTCTAATCAACGCAAGCCGAAGAGGAAACACCAAAAATCTGCTCACAAGGGCAGCATCAGAGATCATGGCGCTCAAACGAGCCCATACGCTCTGCAATGCAATGGCTGAATGAGTGCAGAATGATTACAATGACAAAAAAGTACATACCCGCATGACATTGGCCCAATTGGATTGGCGGTCAAACACGGCTTCTGCGCCTCCCGTCCCCTTGTAGAGCAGGAACGCTTCGAGATTGTGATAGAAGTTGAAGGAGACATCCAAGGTACCGATAGCGAACAGTATGACGGCCACGGACATCCAGGGCCATGACCTTGAGTGCCGTTTGCGCCGGTCTGTGAACCACGTATACATGCACATGGTAAAGGTGACCGCATGTATGCCGTATGTGATGGATTCCATGAACAGGGAGACCAGCTGAGCCTCATCGATTGGGAACGCGGAAGGAGATGGGCACGACATCGTAGGATGGGTGCTTGGAAGGGGTCAGCGTCGAGCCATGAAGAGTCGCTATCGCTGGCTGCGTCGTTTACTGTCGTTTACTTATGGGCGCCGCCACGTTCTGCGGAGATGGCACGATCCTTGGCGCCGCTGCCAACCTTGTATGTAATGCGATAGATAGTGTGTGGTTCCCTGTGAAGGCGTCAATACCAACATATTCGTAGGGCTACTGCACTTCGGTGAACTTTACTGAAATGATTGCACCCGTACTTGGCGTCTCCCGATGCCATGCGCGCCAAACGTGGAGATGTGGCCTTCGCTAAAGTACAGGCACAGGGGTTCCGCAGGAATAAGCTTATGTCGATGGTAGTGCGCGTTGTGTCGTGTGCATCCTTCGTGCCCCACGCAGTAGGCACCATTCCGCGGCGCCTATCGTACGCTGGATGGGAACGGTACCGAACCCGGGACACATGTCAGCGCCAATAGGAATGCAGTGTCCGCTCGTGAGACCTCACCTAGCAGCGCAGAACTAGCGTCTGACCACTGTATATACTACGAATTTTGACCAAGGGACAGATGAGATATGGTCGCTATGTTACTGTGCCTTGTGAGCCCCTGCAGATACGGCGGAATGACGGGGGATGCGATAATTGCGAGCGAAGCGAGCATATCTCAGCTAGGGGGTGAACCCAGGCAACAAACATATACAAACATTCCGTTCGCAACAATATTTTTCGTTGAAGTGCCCTAATCACGCTCGACGCCGTGCAGAAATGCATGTAAATTCACATAAAAATCGTGAGAATACTCTATGAGTGTGACTTCACTAGAATATTGACTCTATCGGATGAGCACTTGGCAGAGTAGTGTGTATGAGCCTCTGCAGTACCTTCGCGCAGAGGTGGTCATAGGCGCCCAATAGCCCGGCCACCGACGCGTCGCAATCGCTTTCTCTCCAAGCAGATGTGTGGCCCCAACGTTCTATTTCGCTCACCTCTTGTGTGATGATCTCAAATGCCCCCCGTCCTCAGCACTCGCGGCCTCCGCCTTGCATGGGCAGTCACAGTGCCTAAATCTCAAGGCTTGACACTCGACAGAGCATGCATAGGACATTTCTTTATTTAATTCTACATGTTTAGAGCCACATGCATAGGACTTGGAAGCAGAGAATTTTGTTTGGGCCTGACATTCGTTGCATTGTCTCGTGCACGCACACAGGAGTCTCTTATGCTGCTTAATAAGATTGACTATACTAGTGTACAATTGCTTGGAGGCAAGGTTTTGGAGCAGTGGTTGGAAGACTGGCGGCATAGATACCCAGAGGATGCATAGATGTATCATACTGTGACCTTACTGTATCAGCTACTGATTTCTACGTATAGAGCCTGTGACACAGATTGGCGTCTCTTCCCACCTGCTCTGCTTCGTAGCGAGCCCCTCTGTGTCACAGAACGTTTATAGCCCGTCATGAACTTGGTCATGAACGGGCGGCTCGAACCTACGCCGCATCAGCCTGTCGCAGCGGGCGCTGAGGGCACTTGTGCCACGCCCTGGCATGGGCCGCCGCTTTCGAGGGTGCAGAAACAGATAGCATGGCGATGTTCGCAGTCAATGATAACGCCGCCATCTTGCAGTAACATCCCAGCAGGCGCATCATGGGCCGCCGCACTATGGCTTCGTCTCAGCGAGGCAATCTGCAACTAAACAACACCGACCCACCTCATTGAAACGCCTTGTACACCATGTCGAACCTTATTGTCATCCACAGGACAGATCATCAATGTCTTCTTTGTTAGCCCGGGTCAGGGCCGGGAAACCCCTCAGCGAGGAAAGGTAGAACAACGTACGTCAAGTCGAGCGGATGCAAACCAGTAATGGATCTGCGACGCACGCTCCCCTAGGCATGTCAGCATCTGAACTGTGGTTGTCGCGCATTCATAGGGAGCAGCAACGTGTAGTGCGACGCTCAGCGCAGCATCCACGTCCTATATATCCCCATTTAGCCAAGCACCCCGCCGACTGCGTTGACTGACCTCAGACCCAATCTGTGGCGTCCCCTACACCTATCTAGGCAATTAGTCACTGAGTTGGTTCGCACAACAAACATCAATGATGCTGAACATTGACAGCGACAGACAGGGTCGAGGAAAATCACCGGGAAAACGTGGCACGGAACATGATGAACGCACTGTGCGCGAGAGCTGAGTCGCCCGGGCCCGCGTCTGCAGCGCATCGCCTTGCCCCGAGTTCAGTCGACTAACGGAATCCAACGCAGCGACATCCCATCGCGGTGGGTCGCAGAGTCCGATAGCTGGATGATTTCGCGATACACGTGCCCTTCAGTTTCGTTGGTTAGGGAGAAGTCGATCCGGCGCAGCGACGTGACAGGTAGCCGAATCCAAGAGTCTGACATTATTAGCAGCCACCAAAACTACATCCATGCGACACTGGCATGCGACCTTACTATACCTCCCTCAGCCCTGCTCACTGCTGCGCAGGTGGCGCGACCTCGGACAAGTTCGCACCCATGTTGTCCGGGAGCGCGAGCGTTGGGTCCGTCTGACTCTTCATGCGGCCACCGAACAACACCGTCCCGTTCTCCGCGCGGAACTGAGCGATCCGCTTCTCTACTTCCGGGCGGAAGTGGCGCATGAGGCCCTGGATAGGCCACGCCGCGGCATCGCCCAACGCGCAGATCGTGCGGCCCTCGACCTGCTTTGTGAGCTCGAGCAACATATCGATCTCTCGCTGGTGCCCCCGGCCCTCGGCGAAGCGGTCCATCATGTTCATCATCCATGTCGTCCCCTCCCGGCAGGGGGTGCACTGGCCGCACGACTCGTGCTTATAGAACTAGGGGTGGTGATGAACTTAAGGGACGTAATGATAATGAGGTATAGGTGCACGTACGTGAGAGAATCTTGCGATGGCCTTGACAATATCGGTGCTCTTGTTCATTACAATAACAGCACCCGTGCCGAGACCAGAATGCAAGTCCTTCAGCGAGTCATAGTCCATCCTGTAATAGATAATCAATTTCGAAGACACAAATGACTTCGCATGACAACTGACAATGCTTCCTCGCACTGCTTGATAGGCAGAACGGGGACAGAGCTGCCACCCGGAATGATTCCAAGTAGGTTGTCCCAACCGCCGACCACACCACCACAGTGCTTCTCGATAAGGTCCTTGAGCGGGATGCTCATCTCCTCCTCGACAACGCATGGGTTGTTGACATGTCCGCTAATGCAGAACAACTTCGTACCCTGGTTCCGTTGGCGGCCGAAGCTGGCGAACCACGGCGCGCCGCGCCGGCAGATCGTGGGCGCGACCGCAACCGTCTCGACGTTCGCGACTGTCGTTGGGCAGCCGAACAAACCAACATCGGCGGGGAAGGGTGGCTTGAGGCGCGGCTTGCCTTGCTTCCCCTCCAGGGACTCGATCAAGGCTGTTTCCTCACCACAGATGTACGCGCCTGCACCCCTGTGCAAGTAGACATCGAACGAGTAGCCGCTCCCGCACGCATCCTTGCCAATAAGGCCCGCCGCATACGCCTCGTTGATGGCTTGCTGAAGGTGGGACGCCTCCTGGAAGAACTCGCCACGAATGTAGATGTATGCGGCGGTTGCATTCATCGCACGACCAGCGACAAGACAGCCCTCGACCAGCTTATGAGGGTCGCCGCGCAAGATCTCGCGATCCTTACACGTACCGGGCTCACCCTCATCGGCGTTTACAACGAGATAGCGAGGTCTAAGGTAAGTCAGTACTGGGTGGGAGGTGTAGGGAAACGGGACGCACCTTGGGTCCTTCTCCCAACCAGGCTTATTCATGAAACTCCACTTCAAACCACTCGGGAACCCAGCACCTCCACGACCTCTCAACCCAGAATCCTTAATGGTCTGGATAATCCACGAGTCGCCTTTCAAAACGATTTCTTTGGTTTTATGCCAGTCGCCACGGGCCTAATACGTCAAAGACAGTGTTCAGCAGAGGGTGTGGAGGAATAAGGGAGAAGCTGCCGTACCTGTGCACCCTTCAGCCCATGGTCATGTCTGCAATACGCATTTGTGAATATGCGGTCCTGGTCCTTCAGACCCCCGTATCGTCTCGGCGGCGGGTCCTGCACCGTCGCAAAGGATCGCCGCAAGTTGGGCTTCGCCCGAAATGGCCTCGCAATTTCTGTTAATAACATGCAAATCGAGTCGGTCTATCAAAGTCTGGTCTAGTGACAAAGAGGCGGGTTACATACGCGAGGAGGACGAGGGTCTAAGCATCGTCGTGGTCGATGAGCAAAAGGGGGCTGGCTATTGGCCCAGGTATGGCAGGCGAACTACCGCGGGCGCTTATCCAATGTACCCGGGCAACCCCGAGTTCCGTCACCGTATATTTCCGGCACGTGTCTCAGCCTACGCAGTGCTAGCGTCGAGCCAACGTCGAACTAGCGTTCCGTTAAAAACTACTCAAGTGTGTACATGGGGCCATCTGTTTTACAGGTTCAAGCTTCAAGTCGCATCGCGTGGCGACCATGCGGGGTTGTTTACAGCAATTGGTCCTACACCTCCCTCAATCACGTCATCGACGACGAGTTCAAGAGTGGGTGTTACAGGCTCATCCTCCAAAGCCCATAGCGCAATAGCAACAGTGCTGACGAGCCAGCATTAGCCGCCATTCATGCGAGCGCGGTGTGCGACACTCACTTGGTTCCCTGGTAGTCTAGAATCCCTTGAGGAACAGGGAACTTCGTCTGTGGTCCAATGTTCGCGACACGCTATGGGGGACGCGGTCAGCCTACTGAGCAATCTCCCGTATAAAGGAACGTACTTTGCCGTATTGCCAGCCGTTGACGTACAACAGCGCCCTATACGTCTGGTTGGTCGTATCAAATTGGAACGACAGCAACGTATCCGTCTCCTCGGGGATCGACAGGTCGAACGTGGTGACGAAGAAACCGACGCCCGGGCCACCTGACGGAAGGCCCTCAGACAGCTCGCGAGCAGTCCAGTTGGACGTATCGTATCCAGGGAGATGCCATCCCTGACGTTCGCCGTACAAGCCTCCTTCGTTCAACACACCGCGGACCTTGTCCGGATAGCTGCGATGGCGGTCAATCGGCAATCTACGCAAGACATTGAGGCACTTACGCAGTGTAGCCACCCAGCTTGCCTTGCACACGCCATTCCGTGAAGTTACCGGTATTGAGCTGATATCCCGGGATGCCACGAGGGGACTTCTCTGTGGTCAAAGTGGTTTGAGCGTATGCTACTGCAGTATGCAGTATATAGCAAGGGGACTGTCGAACGCACCATCCGGAGACTCGTCATTACCTTGTCCATCCTGCAGACGCAGTCAGCTGACAATCAACTGCGTGTCTGATATCTTCGCTCACCTGAACAACCAGGATCACGTTGTCCTGACCGACCAGCACGGACCCCTCGGGGAACGTATAGACTTGGGTGGTCTGTTCATCATCGGTACTCCACGTTGAATCCAGGAATTGGCCATTCAGGAAAACAGATCCGGCGAAGCCTGCGCAGGGCATATCAGGATGCGGGGCAATGCAAATTACGGGAAAGTCCTCACCGTCGCCACCGTTGATAGTCAGATTGACAGAGGTCGTGGACTCGGTCCCATCGAAATGGCCTCGCCAGAGAACAACATTCTCGCAGCTATGGACAGGCGCCTTAGCGCACAGTAGAGACATCCTCATCGGTTACTCACTATCCATAGTCACAACCTGCAGCATCGTCAGAGACGTCGAAAGCTATGTCGAGTCTGGAGCACTCACCGAACAAGATCCGTCCGTCGCCATACAGGTATCCAGGGATGTTCGTCGTCGTGTGGTTCGCAACAATCCACTCGGCGTCCGAGTAGTTGCTGTACGCCTCCGGCAGACTATCAGCGTACTTCCAGCCAGTGAGCGAGGGCACGCTGATCGAGCTCAACGACGTGCTCAATTCCAGATAGCCGCTGAGTATGCCACCCGAAGACGTGAGCGAAGACGTCTGAACCTCCTCGCCGTTCCACGAGACGGACGTGACGTCCTCCGGCGCGACGACCGTGAGCATCACGCTCTGGTTCAGATCGCCCCTGAGCGCCAAGGTACTGCCGGAGATGCTAGCGTTGCGGACGAGGTATGGCCCGCCGATGAGAACGGTCTCGTTCGAGCCGAACTGCCAGTAGTTGTTGAACGACGCGGCCGTGCTGGACGGGATGACGGGCGCCCAGAACGTCGCCGCGGTGACGGAGTCCGCGTAGAGCACGAGCTGTGACGCGGACTCGAAGATCGTCACCGCGCCCTCGATGCCAGCTTGGAACGTCACGGTAGTGAGTCCCGTCGCGCTGGCGTTGCCGGAAAAGGACGCGACAGATGAATTTGCACGAGTGTCGGGGGTGCCAGACAGCGTGAGGGAGACCTCGGCAGCCTGGTCGGAGTCGCCGTATAGGAGGAGAACGTCGCGGCTGCCGATGGCACCAGCATACAGAATGCTTGCGGTCGAGTAAAGAATCGACGAGTTGGCACCGTACGAGTAGTCGGTCACGAGGATCTTGCTCTGGCGTCCGTTAAGCGCAATCGACGAGATTGTCTGTGGGATAGAGAGCGTCCCAGTAGAAGTGGGGACGGAGATGCGGAAGGACACGTCCGCGCTAAACCATACTCAGTAGGCACGGTGTTTGGGAGATAGCGAATGCTTACAGAGAGCTGGCGTTGGTCTGGCGCGCGATGAAAAACCCTGACCCTGTATCGGGGTTGCGTAGATAAGTCACATAGACTCCCGTTCCGTTGACCGTCACCCCTGGCATAGTCGTGTTCGTGTCGCCGACCCAGTCAGTCTTGTAGAACTCGGGCGAGCTACGCAGGAAGAGCCCCTGCCGCTTGAGCTCGTCGTACTTGTCCGATAAAGCGCGGTTCTCACGAATGGGAGAGCCATAGTCGTAGCTAGATAGCTCGTGAGCCATGCTTCAACGCACGCGGAGTGCCCGAATTACCTAGTGTACACACCCGGGTAAGGGAGACCACCCCAACTCGTCCCACTACAGTCGACATCGTCAGAATCGGCATGTGCCATTCGTGAGCGGGAACTGACCCGTAGATCATGTAGAACGAGATGAGCTTGACGTTTGACGCCCAGTTCTGCTTGTAGAAAACGTCCATAAAATCGGGTCCAGTCAACGTCTCGCACGCATTATAGCCGGGCCCGCCCCAAGGATCGAAGGAGCCACCTGTGTTTGTCTTTAATATACAGAATCGCCAACTACAACACTCATCCACGCACCTTGGAACTCGGGCATGTACCAAGGCTCGCTGGGGTTGGTCGACTCGTGGTAAGAGTGATAGTTGGTGACCAGAGGGCTCCAAACATAAGGGTTCGAGCAATCGAAGCCTTGAGGGTAAGAATCCTGGTGAGCCAGTACGTGAGTTTAAACGGGATTTACAACAAAACTGGCCAACGGGACTCACCAGTCCATAGATGTTGACTGCGCCGGTTCCGTTGACGAAGTTCTCCCCTTCACCAGGGTCATTGTAGGTTCTGGTGCAGGATGAGATATTATGCATCGAAACGCCCCACACACGACTCACAGAGGTATGACGACACCAGCATTGCGGTAAGCTGACTCTAGCTCCTCGAAGTAAGCACCCGTTTCAGCCGTTTGCTCATATTCGTTGTCTGGATGATATTGAGTCCTCCATGTCTCGCGCACTCGCGTCACTCTTCACTCACCGATCTGCAGCACTACGGAAGCATCAGCGCAAAAACACGTGTGGGGCCAGTCTGATGTACTTACGCAAGATTGGTCCACCGTCCGTGACTTCATTCCCGATAACGCTGGAGGCAACCTCTCCGACGTAATCCTGCCATGCATCGTAATAATCCGTGGCGTTGGTCCGCAGCGTGCTAGCGACCTGGCTTGTCGCCCAGAGAGCAATACCGCCAGCGGTCGTTTCCGCGTTGATCTACGGAGAGTTGGCATACGCAGATATGGACCCAGAGTCGTAGTCAAACCACTTACGTACGGGCCTGGAGGACGACGTTAGCGAATGATGCGCAGAGTTCGAGATGTATGTACCAACCAGGACGGAGGGTGATGAAGAGACCCGCTTGCTTGGCGGCATCATAGATCGGCTGCAATGCACGCCAGTCATCGAAGTCGAGAACGCCAGGAGCGGGGTTCGTCAGTGCCCAATGAATGTACACACTAGCGCCATTCTGGCCCGCCGCTGCCAACTTTTGGAAAATGTCCAGCCAGAGATCGGGCACGGGAAGACGCCAGGTGTGGAACTCTCCAAAGCTATGATGACGCTTGAGCCTATGTACCTGGTAACCACGCTTTGACTTACTAGAGGAACACACGCTGATCATTGACGAAGAGGGTGTAATTGTCCCATTGAACGAAATCGGTATAGTTGTCTGACTGAAGCGGCGGGTCTGCGCGAGCGACGAGGCTCCGGAAGGCATTGGCATTGCGCGGCTTCACCGCACGGGAGCTCTTGGTCAATGGAGCGGTGAGTACGACCAAGACGAGCGACAGCAGGGCAGGCAGAGCCCATGGCGAGAACCGTTGCCACAGCATCCTGGCAGGACGTCGATCATCGTGTCCCGTAGGCAGACCGCTTTTATGGTGTTCCCACTTGGTCTCGCCATCTACTGATGACGATAGGCTAGGCTTCTCAGTGCTCCTTGTGCAGCGTGGGGTCATGCTGGGAGCGGTCCGGGAGGGATCTATTCTCCCGCGTTGCTGGTCATACGTGATGCGAATAAGTCAGTTTGCGCACCTCGACGGAGTTACCAGGACCGTGAGCAACCCTTTAAACCAAATAATTGCTTAGGCTTCGCGATGCAGACTGCCGGTGGTTTGGAGCTCAGACGACGGAGAGAACAGCGGGCTGCATCACATAAGTAGACAAGCTGGGGGCCATCAAGCCGCCGAAGACCACTGAAGTTTAAGGCGGCACCGGCGGGACGGGCGGGCCACGATGGTGATGCATTATGGGCAAGACCAGGGCAAGACGCTGGTCAATTCAACATCAGAAATCGGCGGCTATGCAATCCCACACGTGGTGCTACGCCTGACCCAGTCTGGGCCGCATGACTCGGAGTATAGTCCTCCAGGACGCGAGCCGTCGTCCTAGATTTACTTTTCTTGGTAACGAAATAGCAATATATGTGTTCAATCACCCTAGCCGCAACGATCGCAGGACTAGTACTTATAACGTCTGTTTCGGAAAGACGCCTGTTCACCGTTGCTGCGGTGCGCATCGGTACATACCTTTAGTACATAACCGTCAACTTCCGGATCTTCAAAATGGGCTGAGCTTGGGCTGAGCAATGTCTAGTGACTGGTGGATGATAGTATTCATAGCGTGAGGTAACATGGACGCATTGTACTGCTTCAGCATTCTTGACATGCTGCGGGTATGCGGGACGATCAAGCGAGTCGAAGACAGTGGCGCGCACGTCTATTAGTCTGTAGACAGCTAAGCTAGTCAGTCCTTTAAGTTCTGACTGACTCCTGTAGGATGGTACGCGCATCCCATGCCTCATATGCGCCACATTTCTGGACTATCGCGAGCTCCATTCCAGACACAATATTCACGCACGCTGGCTTCCAATTCCCGGCACCGGGTACCGTCTCTTCACAGTCTCACAGACGTGGGTATGCTGACCCAATCCGAGGTCTGAACTCTGTAGGGCGTTCGCATGCACGTTCGACTCGAAGTGTGGGTCTGGTGACCGAGCGCGAGCCCACGGCATTGACGATGAAGGCTCGCGCTCTGCTATGACGCAGCATTTGGATGAGGAAAGATGTGGCCAGGCAGCTCGAGACAATAGAAATCAAAATAATTGGAGGACGCAGTCAACGACGGCGCACTTCTTCTCGACCTGGACCACCCTGGCAGCCTCCTCGAACACCGTGGAAAGATCAGAGGCAGACTCCACTCGGCGGCCCCAAGCGTCCCCAGCTGCGACAGCGATCTGAGAGTAATTCGGTGCCTTGGGGCCAAAGCTCGTCGTGAGACGATGTCCTGAAGCCTTAGCGCCGTGCCCTTGGGGATGGACGACCGCCATGGACCGCCCAGGAGACTACGAGAGAGGGTCAGCTACCATTCACCATGCATCATAGGCCGACCTACCAACCATCCCCCATTATTGAGTACGATCGTCAAGAACGGCTGGCGCTCAATGTCTGAGGCAAGGATAACCATATACGAAGAACGCGGCACATACCGTCTCGTACCTACTCGCGATCCAGTATGCGGTACTCGGTGCGCCAAACAGGAAGTCGCCGTCACCCACAATAGCGACGATCAAGTCATACCGCCTCTGGACGACGACGCTACCCATCTGGGCGCCGATAGCCGCACCGAGAGCATAGCCTAGGCTCGACCCTCCCGACATGAGCATGCTTCCCGGTACTTCGGGCTGAATGTGGTCCCAGATGTGGCCAGCATTACTGATCCCTTCGTTCAGCCACAGGACGTTCTGGCCCTTGCTGGGCGTATGGTCTGCAACTGCAGACCGGAGCGCACTGAGGAGGTAGGGGACCGTAGGCAACGCTGCCCCAGGAACAAGGGCCCGCTCAGCCTCAGCGAGCTGGGACGTCCAGGTAGAGTGCAGTGCTTCCAAGTGCAGCTTCCGTTCAGCGACAGTCGCACGCAAAGGCTCCGACAGCCTCCGCTCAGCCGCTTCCAGAAGCTGCCCGAGCGCCTCCGCCGCGTCCGCCTTACAGAGCATCTCCGCATCTACGTGAGCGTATCCCACACTCTGCTTCAGCGGATCCGCGTCGATGACAAAAACGCGCGCGCCCGACTTAGGCTGCGTACCCATGATAGGCATCCATGGGATATCAGCCTCCAGGATTATGATCACGTCGGCGTCCTTGAGAAACGCGGTACGCCCGTCCCACGACGAGCCGACCAAGCATGGGTGCGAGTGCGGGATGCAGAGCGCGGATGGGCATGATGTTGCGATCGCAACAGATAACGTGGTCGAGAGGGCAGAAAGGAGGGGGACTGCGTTGGGGCTGCGCCCGACGTTTCCGGTGATGATGAGAGGGAACTGAGCGCCGATGAGAGCAGATACGATGGTATTGATTGCTGACGAGGGGAGACTAGGTTGTGTGACGGGCGGCCATCCAGCGGCGTTGACGCCTTGCTCCACAACAGAGGCATCCAGTTCCTCTTCCAAGACTTCGCGTCTGGCCCAGAGGTATACCGGACCTTTAAGTGCACTCTGCGCACTGTATTTAAGGTTTAGAGGGTTAAATTCGATCTTGGGCGAGATTCGACACACAACTGCAAGGCCCGCATAACAGTCTTTGCCGCGCTGACGCCGTTAGGTATCTGAGCCGTATATCGCATGTATTGTCGCACAATGGCAGCCTGATCGGGCACGTCTAGAAAGCCTGGGTGTCACAAACACGTGAATGGCGCACAAGGTGAACGATTGACCTTGAATCCAGAGTGGCCACTCGGTACGTGAACCTTTCAGTTCGCCTTCAATTGTCCATGGCGAGGCCCCTGCGAAGATAAGCACAGGTGTCTGGCCACGATCAATATTGTGTACGGCACTGGCGAGCGCCTGCCGAAATATACATCCCATCAGCCAGAGTCCATGAGCTCCATGAGAGGTACAATATGGTGACTCCAAGTCGGGCCGACGCTGGCAAGGAGAGCGTACGTCAACTGGGATCCATATGGACCCATAAAGGACATAACGATTATGCCGACTCCGTCGCCGAAAGCGTCGAAATACGAGGTCGGTGATTCCTCACCTGAGTCCCTACGTCAACGTGGACGATCACCGCTGCTGGCCTCCCCGTAACCTGCGCATACCCATGCGCCGCGCAAAGCGCGACCATCTCATTCGGGCATGTCACGATTTCCAACAAGCTCTTCCCGTTCTCTACGCGCTGTCGTTCGAGGTCTTCTAGTAGTGCCGAATGGTCGCTTCCCCAGTTGACGAATGCATGCGTGACACCCGCGTTGGCCAGAGTCTTCCAGAATACAGTCGCAGTGTTGTACATTGCCAGTGAGACGGAAAATAGCGTCGAGATTGGGAGGGGAAGCTGGAAGGACGGCTAGGGTGTATATGATGACGTTCATCGCTTTTTTTGAGTCTCCGTGTGGGCGGCCTTGTATCAGACTTGTATCAGACCATTCAGCTTCCATTGTCTGATGGAGCTGCGGTATACTTAAGTTCCTCATCTGCTTCTGGTGTTGATGAACAGCAGCGGAGATAGTAAGGCGGTAAGGAGTGATACTTGTAATGCCCCATAGGCTAGACAATGACACAGCCATCGCGGAGATAAATGCGCAAGTTGCCGAGGTTCTGATCCGTAGGTGCGTCGATAGTGTTATTGGTATCCCTAGAGTGCCCCGTAAACATGTGTAAAACAGTTGCAAGACACTATTATGCCTTCTGCCTACTTGTCGGAGGGTCAAAGAGGCCGGCAGCAAAGTGACCCACGCATTTTGGACTCTGAGGACGGCTAAGATGGGATGTCGCGGTTTCCGAAAGGCGAGATGTGCTGCGCACTGGTCAAAAATGTCCAAATACTACTAACCTGAGGCACGTATTGTCCTGCAGAGACAGAGGGTCCCGGCTCCTCATTATCGTCGACGCTTCCATTGCATGCAAAGGGAACCCGGACGGTGGCTCGTAGGCAAACGGCCTTATAGCACTGAGAATCGTCATGGCGAATGAAAGCATATGGACAGTGGCGTTGGTGTAATCAGACAGGAATCTCGCAGTATGTGTTGACGCGGACCTGAGAGAGTCAGTGCCAGCGATAGTAGTGTACCGTGGCAAGCTGAAGCAGACGGCGCTGAGGGGAGGAGCGTCTCTTAGGGCGCTAATGCGAGCGCCCGCGACCTGAACCTATCTGAACACGCCGCGTCCAGGCCCGTCTGCACCCACTTAAACAGTGTCGACGTGTCGGTCGACATAAGGTATCCTACCCCTTAGGCCCTGCCATCTCAGCGGGATTGTGTATGTACTCACTTAATAACACACTTGGCAGATACATGGTTATATTGTCACGCCGACATGCCCTAGTGGTCCTCCTCTGACCAAGGGCACGAACACCGTCAGGCCAAGCTGGCTAATAGCGGACACTTTCAGCTGGGATTTATCATCAGCTGGGAGAGTCATTGGGCATGGCCACCTCGTTGCTCGTCCGACGTCCTCCTAAATTTGAAAGAATCAGAAAGCAGGCGTCGAGCAATGCCTTTTGCACCTCGTTTGCTCAATGCTGGATTGACACAGATTTTGAGTCCTGACTTACTGACGCTGCTTTGGGCATGCACATGCCCTTACACGCCGCAGTTGCATGTCGTGGAAGCACAGAATGTTGTGTGGGAAGTACCTCTGAGTTGGGGGTGCGCATATCGACTATTCTCGACAAAAGGCCTTGGGACTAACCCAGGGCGATGGAGGCTCAATACGGATGAAGTCAGCTCTCTTGCGTGGGCGTTACTGATCCTGTCCTACGTGCTGCTCTGCCATTTGTCAGAGGAACCCTCAAGGATGCAGTGCGTCGCATGCAGTAAGAATTGGTTAATGAACGTGAGTCGTCTGTCTCAACGTATTCTTGATTCGAGGCTGAAAGCTTGCTTAATCCAATTCCCAGGAGTGCCCCAGTTTGCTTCGCGAACTGAAATGTTCATCACCCGCCGTGCACGTTCTCATTTACTAGGTGTACCACTCTTCGAACGTGGACAAAACACATCGAGGCTGCGTGCTTCTGTAGATGCGACTATTGAACATGACGATTTCTCTCGGTAGCTACCTTCATCGGATGTACTTTCTGGGCTATGCTTATTTAACATTTGTAGCGTGGGTCCTCCGAATGTTCATCTCCGTGTTCAAGCTCCGTTGTTGAGGAACTAGACCTGTCTCGCTCTGCCTACAGGACGCAACCGTTCGCGGGAACATCCGCAGGCGAGTACTGCGATATGACATCGGAAAACACCTGTGAGGCCAACGAGGTCACTTCCGCGAACGCTGCTTGGCCCGCGTCATCTACAACCATGTGTAACAAAAATAGAGCCGGCGGGTGAGGCTCAGAATATCGTATGTCTTGACTCACTGTGAGCTTCTCCTACCCCTGATCATAACATTCGAAGATGGACGTCTGAAGAACGGAGATACTTCGGGCTGCTTTCTACTCACTGTGCCGACACAAAGGAGGCAGGCGTTGTACGACTGTACCGTTGCCTATTTAAATACTCTTCCGACAACTAAGCTTCACATGTCAAAAGCAGCAGCTCTGCGCATTGGGTGCTACCGATGTGACCTTCTGCATTGCATCTATAACAATTCAGCGCCCTTCTCGAACCCACCGGGTTCAAATCTGCATATAGTACTCAAGAACACTCCCACCGCCGGCCCTAGAATGAGCTGCAAGCGGGTCGCATGTCCAAGAACGTGTCGCCGGGAGCACTAAGGCGTTGCATCCCAGAACGTTCCTTAGGGGTATAAAAGGAGGGGGAAGGTGCAGCAATGGGCAGTGTGTCCTTCGACAACCACTCCTGAACGAAAATGCAGCTCCGTATTCCATTCGTCCTTGCAGCTGTTGCGCTCGGTGCCCGGGCCGCAACTGTCTTGACGGGTCAGTACAGCTGCGCCACCTCCGGCGACTACGAGCTTTGCAACGACCAGTGGGGTTCCGGTCAGCATATCTTGGGTTGTTCTAAAACAATGTGCTCATGCGTACCTAGGTGACGGCACCGGCTCACAGAATTCGACCCTGGAGAGCACCAGCGGAGACAGCATCACTTGGTCGACGACCTACACCTGGGCTGACAACGAGAACGACGTCAAGACCTGTGAGTGTCGTCGTCTTCAGTCATAATACTCTTGCTCATGCGATGTAGACGCCAATGTGGAGCCGACGTCTGGTGCCAGTGGCATGACTGTGGGTCGCACCCATCCAAAGGTCTATTGGATTGAGTATTGACTATCTGGTTTTGTAGCTCGCTGAGATCACGTCCGCTCCCACCACGTACAACTGGGAGTATACGTCTTCGTCCTCCGACCTGCGCGCTGATGTCTCGTAAGTGCTGTTCTGTTCGATTCACAGCATGTTGAAAGCTCACCGTACCCCTATTAGGTACGACATCTGGACCGGAACGTCTGCCGGGGATCCGGCTTCTAGCACTTCCAGCTACGAGATGTAAGATCCAAAGCTGCGTCGCCCTCAGATTGCTGATATTGTCTGCGCTCTCTTCCAGCATGATCTGGCTCTCCGGCGAGGGAGGGTACGTCTACGCGCATCTTCGGAGAAACTCATACTGACACATTCGGCCTGTAGTATCGAGCCCGTCGGATCCCAGATTGACTCTGGCATCACCGTTGCTGGCTACACCTGGGACCTCTGGTCCGGCCCTAACTCCAACTGGCAGACCATCTCGTTCGTCTCCGCCAGCGGTAACATCAACAGCTTCAGCGCGGACATTAACGAGTTCTTCCGTGCGTCCCCGCTCCACTGTAACGATTACATGGCTTTAATCTTCACGTCCAATACAGAATACCTCGAGGAGAACCAAGGTGTCTCCACCTCTCAGGTATGTCCCCTTCTTGAGAAATGCTCGCATCACGGAGCCCGCTTCGCTGACTTCTTACATCTCAGATCCTGCAAGCCATCCAGGCCGGAACTGAGGCGTTCACCGGCACCGCGACGCTCTCGGTCACCGACTACAGCGTTACCGTCAACACGTAAGAGCATGTCGTTGTGCAGATCGGTCATGTCGGGGTTCGATATCGCATGGTGGGGTGCTCATACGACAGTGTCGCTATCGTTGTGTTGTTCTACCTGCCGAAACATAACCATCCCATTGTCGTGCACGACGAGTCCAGCAGTTTGAATGCCAGGGGTAAGCGGCGTAAGCGTACCCGGCCATAATAAAGGCGAATAAATACAGAATAAGTATATGGTACGCATTACAGTCATGCCAACAAGAGGCCACCATGTCGGCAACAATGAACATCGTATATCCCAGCAGTCCAAGGCATACGCAGGGCGAGCATCTAGGTCGTCAGGGATCGTCACAGCCACTCAGCGATCTAATATGTCATACATAAACGAAGAATAAGTTATAGAAGCCCTTGAACAGATCCCTAGGGTACATGGAATACGCGCGTCAGCATGCACCGCACGTACTATGACTGCAGTTCTCGACGCACCAGAGGATGTAACCTTGTCTCATACCATCGTCTCGGATGCTTCAGTGTTCAAGTCGACCTCCAGAGTATCGGCGCTGTCCCCCCAAGGACCCTTGTGCACGAGCATAGGAGACTTGCTCATACTCTCTGCAAATGCAGCAGTCTGCTCGGTAGAAACGCCTCTCCAGATCCGAATAATAATCAGATTAAACGTAAATCCTGCGAGTTGCACACTCTGTCATTGGAATCGCATCAGTACCGCAGGCGAAAATAAGGAGGGGTACAACGTACAACGTCAGTAGCGGGGTAATAGACGTTTGAGTGCACTAAATCCACTATTATACTTATCACGACTGACAGCGTGTACAAGAGCGCGGACTCGATAAAGATGCAAATTATCCCTTTGAGCCTGTCTCGCTTCCTGGAACGTAGCTTGAAGTACTCGGAAGTCTCTCGACGAGTTTTCCACAGTGGGTACACGACCATCCCTATGAGATTGACAACAACAGTAAGTCGCACTAATGCTGAAAACCCTAATATCAAAGGCGGACGCCGCCATACCTGTGGTTAGGAAGTTCAACGCCAACGTAAGCGAGAAGTAGGCATACAACCATGGCTGAAGTGGTGTTGCCAAAGGTATCGACGTGTTCAGATGGAGGGTGCATAGGTAGAAGATGTCCATGAATGAGCAGGCTGCGACGCCAAGCCACAAGAGGACTGGGAACGCCACGACCACCCATCGACGTATTGACAGGGTGTAGACGACCCAGCAGCGGTATATCTAACCGAGATGAGCTATGAGCTCTGTCAAGGCGCCGAGAGGGAATTCATTCTTACGAGAGCGGCGTCGGAAAACAATGCGCAAAGGCGAGCCCATACGCTCTGAGGAGATTGAGCGTCGACTTTCGAGTACAGTTGACAGCGCACTCACTCGCATGACGTTGGCCCAACTAGACAGCCTCTCGAATTCACCCTCCGCGCCGCCAGGGCCAGTATAAAGAATGAACGCGGTTAAGTTATGATATAAGTTAAAGGACACGTCCAGCGTCCCGACAATAAAGAGTGCAATGGCGATGGACATCCAAGGCCATGATCCCCAGTCAAAACGTGCAAGAATTGTGTCGAATTAAGTAGAATTGTATTGAATTCCTCTGGGGAATTCGATGGCATTATATTAATGGCCGTCTCTTCTATACAATCACAAATGCCCTCGAATTCCTTCGAATTCCGTCCGAGACGAAAGAATGCCATATAATAGCTTCGAATCGCCTAACATGCACTCATAGAATCGCTCGAAACAATATTAATGATTATTTGGGCCATTTTTCGGACCAGTACTTGTCCTTCTCATGCAACACCCGGGCCTCCAAGACGTCCAGGTTATGGAAAACATACTTGTGGGAATGTGATGGAAAAGGTGTAAACGACCGCGCAGATGGTCGCCTACTGCTCCAGAGGTACTATTATCAAAATGCGAGATAGCGCCAGAGGTGCCAATGAGAATGTCCGACAGCTTTGCAGTGCAAGCAGTATGCACTCACCTTGCAGCGCACACCTCATAGCTCACATAGCATTGGAGCAAGAAGCTGGGACCAGCGGAGATGAGTGCACAAGCGCCGGTGAAGGCGCTGTAACTTGGGGCGCAGCGGCGATGTTCTCCTGGATGTTGTATGAGCTTTCCGTGCATGCCAACCAGATACTTACTCACGTTCGGGACTACCTGTCCTTCAGATGCTGTGACTGGGCTATTCTCCCACAATGCATTACCTATCCGCGCCTGAGAGCTTCCTGGCTGAGACCCTGCGGCAGCGGCTCGTTCTACAGAAAGCCTCTTGTATTTCTACAGGGCACAGTCAGGATTCGTCTGCAATAAGAAGAACAAAGCTCACCTTGACCTCTGCCGGGGGCAGCCCTCTAAAGATGATATCAAACTCGGCCTTCGTATGTTGAGCATTTGGATGATTCGTGAAATAATCCAGCATGAAGAGATTCCTCACAGAAAACCCACGTCAACATGCGGATACAAGACGAACACGGCGCGTAGCTTACCGGACTGTATGGCTATTTGCGCGAGGCTTGACATATTGTAGCTTCCTTTTCGAAGGGTTCCCTTCGGGTTCCAGCTGGGATGGCTGCGGTTTTGTCTCGGGCTTCTGCATCATGATACCGGCGATTGGAATAATCTATAATGCATAAGCGTGATCCCTTGTAACCGTAAAACTTCGCAAGAATGTGCCTATCACTCACTGAGGCTGACATGCAAGCCTCATCGCGCTTTGCGGTGCCAGCGGGAAAGCAGCCTGATTGGGGAGAGGAGCTACCGGGCGTCGTAGTAGTAGAATACACCGGTGCATGTGGTGCATTTGATGTGCCTATAGACAGTGTCGATGGTATGACGGGGACCTTGGGGCGCTGCGATGTCCGTCGTGGCAGAACTGATCTATAGATCAGGAGCCACACATCATAGGTTCAATTGCTGCGGAGAACGGATACACTTACAACGGGTTCAGCAGCGGTGGCATGCTTTGGACATCTACAGCGAGCTGAATACCAATCATGAGTGCCATTGAATATCAAAGGGAATAGTCATACATACATTGTTTATTCCTAAAACAGTCGGTCCGTCACACTTCTGCTGGGCCGTGACACTGCTCGGAGACGAAGCCGTCTCTTCTGCCTGTAGTGGCGGTAAGACAGGGCTGGCGTACTCAAGAGGTGGTGAAGCGCGCGAAGTATCCGGGTCAGCACGCTCAGGGGATGACGAGACACGGGAAGCCACTTTGTCTGGACTGGCTAAATGTACGTCACCAGGCAAGGTCTCATTTTGCAAGAACAGCTGGGAGACGTTGGACGAGATAGCGACCCCAGAAGCATTTGGATCGACTGGCCGGGTACACTGAGTACGGTCATGCATGAGCGGCAGAGACAGAGGCTCAGAGATCAAAGATATCAAGTTGCCAGGCAGAGCTGGTGACACTGTGGACTGAGATGGCGGCAAGAGCAGAGGTCGTCGAGTAGGAACAGAGAGCGCAGCTGAGGAGAGAGACTTGCTTAGGTCAGATTCTGGGACAAGCCTGGCATCGGCAAGTGTTGCCAAGAGTTCGAGGTTTTGCTGCGAGCTTGAGCTTGAGTCAAAGGGAGCCTGTGTGGTGACAAATGCGTCCTTGCTGCATCCTAAAGGAACAGCGGGCATTCCGGACTTCTCGTGCTTGCTCAGAGTGACCGCAGGCGTCTTGGAGCGCTTTCGTTGCTTGAAGGCGGCTCCAGGGGTTTCTGAGCGCTCACGCTTGCCAGTAATATCACGCTCGGCATCGTCTTCTTCATTGTCGACATTGTTATACCATGGCGAGTAGATCTCCTCTGCGAGTTTGATGACCTTCCAGTGGTCGGCACATAAACGGAGCTCGGGGAACTTGCTGTACATAATGGTGCAGAAGTAATCAGATTGTGATTGCTCGCGCTTACCCCAGGTCTCCGGTGCTATGCCTGCTCTACGCCACTGCTTCCATATGCGCCGTGCTTCGGCACGACTGGATCCCGTCCGGTATCCACTGGCGGCTTTACCATGCTCATCTTCATGCCAGAGAGCATTAACATTTTCTCCATTTGCAGCTCGAGAGCGCCCACGCTGTCCGGGTTTCTGGGAGGGGTCGCTCGTCAGCCTCTGTTTGTTCTTGAAGTCCTTCCACATGTTCTTGTGCCAGAAAGTGACATCCGGATACTCTGATTGGTCAAGGGGCTTGAGCAGCTCCCTTAGGTCCTTCGGAAGGACGAGTCCAGATGTTCCCGGAGTCCCTGAGACAGTGCCGACCGTCTCAAGGCTGTCACCGACCCGATTCAGCAGGTTTTGATAGTCCACACTAAGTCACAACTTGAGGTATCAATCTCACATAGCTTAGTGAGGGCACTTACGTTCTTGTCTCGAGTTGAATCGTCTTTTTGAGGTATTCATCACGCAGATCAATGTACGCTTGATTGCGATAAGCGAGCAGCATCTCCGCTGTGGCATTTTGAATTATCTGCACTCCCGAAACTCCAGGAGGAGGGAATGTCTGCAATTATACATCAAACATAATTATAAAAGAGTTTAGTGAGGACTTTACGTTGCCGTGACTATGTGAATTGAATGATGTTGGGAGCATACTCGTGACTTGGTCCACGTCCATTGCATGACTGAGGTGACCTGGCATATTGACAGAGGTGTTCATGTATGTATTTGTGGACAGGCCAGCTGGATAAGTTGGATGAGAGATAGATCTCAGGTGGTCTGCGGCAGCTACAGGTACGGTCGACATAGAAATGTTTGATGACAAGTCTGATCTGATCCCGGTCCCAGAAGAGAGATATGAGATTTCGTTTTCCATGAGGGCTAGAGAGAACTTGTTGGGTTCAGAAGAGGATGTATGCGCTGCTATGAGGACAGGGGAAAGAGGGTGAAGTGGACGTTCGGGGTGGCCGTATTGGCAACTATGACAGTTGCCTTATTTGGGTTGACCACCGATCCAAGCTGTGTCGCCGTCTTGCATATGGCCTTGCTCTGGTCATTGCATGAGTGTCTTTCATCATGCCTACTCGACAACAACTTACTGCTAGTATCTACGCTATCCCAGACGAGTCTGTAGCCCCTGTCCTCTCATCTGCAACCTATCTTGCGGCTAGTCCGGACGTTGTAGAGGTTTCGTATGATCCAGATGAATACGGCCTGCAAGTGGCAGTTCTACATAGGGATGAATCAATGAATGGGCTTGGGCGCACCATGGTTTGTGACTGGACTGCTGTTTGGTATCAATCACTGAGAGGTTGCCCTGTAGGTCATCCTTCTCCGCCCGCAAAGGCGCCGTGAGGTTGGCGAAGCAAGACATATTACTCGACAAGGTCCCTCTGCCTCAGGTGAACCTACCGTGTCCAGGAGACGTGAGATGAGAAGAGATGTAACCCCAAATGGCATCCACACTGAGTAAGTAGACAATGTTGGTATTCCACATGCCTTTCGTGACAGCCCTACATGTAGACGTCTCCGACGTCGCCTTGGGTTAGGAGAGCCATACTGCCACACACGTTCACCGTCCATTATTCCTGAAACCCCTCATCACTCCTCGCCCATTGTTCCTTTGCCTGCTCTCAGTAATCCATATCCAGAGGAAGCAGCTGGACAACCAATCACACCCGATGGTCATGTTACCTTACCAAGGCTGTCTTACACGCAGACGGAGGGTTCCCGTATGTGCACACCTGAGACGCCAGAAGTCATTGTGAGTCTGCACGGTTGTGTTATTCTTGCAGTATTGACAACAGCTCTTGATGTAAGGCATACATTCAGGCATTGACTGGCCTCCCAACACCGACATTCATGACAGGTCGTCACGCACATAGGTTCTATGCCCCAGTGGATAACGCCAAATAAAATATCATTAGTCATAGGGTACTAGTCATCGTCTTCCTCGTGTTCGATTGTCTCTCGTGTACCGTCCATGTAAAGTATGTCCAAACCAAGCTTTTCGATGAGGAAGTATCCCGATTGCATACTTGCTGCATGTAGAGATGCCTGTGGCATTGGACACATCCCTACAACTGTCTGAATATTCTTCACATTGATAGCCTGAAGATCGCTGTCAGTTCCCCGCTGACAAACCCACACAGTCTGTGAGGACCGCTCGAGTAGAGCTGCATCTGGTCTTGTGTATGGCCGGACGAGAGCCAATGCCTGTACAGGGCCATCTGCTATCACTTTGACCATCAAGAAGTACTCTACCTCGCCAATTGAGGTCTGTCCATTCAGATTGAACTTTAAGTCATACATCAAATCTCAGTGAATCCGTGAGCAGGATAGGGTATATAGTAAGAGCATACCTTGACATTACGTGACCGGCGAACAGTATCTTCATTCCTCTCACATTCTTTCCATACTGAGCGTGCAATCTGGCCATTAGGAAGACCAAGGCGAGACCACCGTGCAATACGAACATCCCATTGGTCCAACTCCGAGTCTTCCTGACCACGACACTTCGAGATGTAGGCACGTATAGCGTCGGCATGTGCTTGTGGCACCCGATGCTTTGTGCGCTCACGCGCAGGCAAAAGCACATACCCGTCGCCAAAATCTTCCGCGGCAGCGGGAAGGCCTTTCTCCTGTGGGTCAAAGTCGAACTTGGATGGGTCCAATGCTTTCATTGCGTTTGTCTGTGCCCGCAGGAGGCCGCGTTCTGCGAGGTTAGCCCACGGGTTCGAAGGCTGCCTGATCTCCTCTCCAAGATTGCCTATGGTTCGCTCCATTGTCCACTGTGTATAACAAGCAGGCGGGCCGAGTCGCACAATCTCCTCGCATACATGCTTGAGGAGGTGAATGCTTTGACGGCAGAAATGAAGGCGGTGTTTGTCGTGCCGGTAGTACAACCGTTCGAAGTCGTCAATGAACTCGTAGAACAGATCTCGCGCACGGATGAGATCTTCCTCTGAGATGGACCACTGGTGAACAAGACGCAGCCCAAGGACAAGCTTACAGAAGTGCTCCCAGTAGACATCGGGCAATGTCCCAAGCAAGATCGCTGGACCCAAGCCAAAAACATACGTGAGGAATTCTTGGGCCTTGTATCCGCTCGATATCTTCTCGGATGGGTCACGCGGTGGTCGATCGAATGAGCCAGGCAAGTACTTCTTCATCCCGGCAACCAGTGCACCGTGCTCCTTCCAAACATCGCCTTGTAGGACAGCCCAGTCCCATGTGCTCCTGTTATCCTCCTTATCACAGTCCAATTTTCCGCGCCAAAGATCCAGAAGCAGCTCAGTCAAGTTCAGCGCGGCGAGATGCATCAAGTCGATCCCACAACACCGGGGCATGCCAAACGTACGATTCAGGCCGAGCAAAATGCTCGGCTTGCAAATCCCGGTCGCCTTCCGATTTGCTTTGTACTGTGCCTCTGTACGAGACTCGTTAATAAGTCTCTTCAGCTTAGAAGTGTAGTCGTCAGAGTAGGCAGATGGAATGTCTGGGACAGCAATGTCAGGATGGTCACAATTTAGGACGTCATAGTCGAAAGGTTTGCCAAGAGCTGGATAGTACGTAGAGTTCCCGGCCTTGTGACGGCAGGGCAGGCCACAATACACACGGCAGCCGAAGGCGCCTTGATGGCCAACGAGTCCATTGATAGACGTCATCCCGGGACCATCGGCAGCAACGACTGCTAGGAAGGGACGAGAGGTCACCACTTGTCTTGTGCTAGCGTCCCACACTCGCAGTCCCTCCTTCATGAGTGCAGAGAGGTGATGTAGACCGGTGAAAAGGAATGACTCCATGTGTTTAGGTTTCTCCGGGCCAGGGATAAAACCACCAATAAGAACATATTTCTTTCGATACCGTACATCAGGACCTAGGTCAACGAGAACCCAGATGTAGATCCAACAGTCCGATTGCTTCGACTCGTAAAGCTGCGCGCCATCGAGGGAAAGGATGAGTACCATATCATTCTCTTTGATACGATCCTCCCTGACGGCGTCCAAGTACTCCTCGCCATGTAGGATATCATCACGAACGGGGAGGCGGCCATGCATCTCGCGCAGTTGAGCAAGGATTTTCTGAGTTTGTTCATGACGATAGCGCGCGGCGCGTGCGCTAGGCTTCGAACGTCGCAGCGCCTGGAGCTGCGGACCTATAGGGATAGTTGAGAAGTGACGTGCAACCTTTACTTTCCCGCCGCTCCTCCTGAGCTTCTCCTGGTCGTAACGTGGTGCACCGCAGTACAGGCATGACTCCCGCTCGGCAAAGGGTCCCGTGTAAGCCATGCAACTCTTTGGGCACATGTCGACGAGTACCGGGACAACACCTGTGAGCTCTGTGATCTTCTTCTCGACCTCGTAGAGGGAGAGCATGGGATGATCGGGATGGCGTTGGTTGTACATCTCTCGAGTACCATTGTATGCGTCCTGTGGGTGGTTGTGAAGCCGCATGAACATCTGCAGAGAGTACAGGACATCATCATCGACGATCTTGACCTCTTCTTCGGGGGGATTGCGCAGTCGATGGACGGTCTCCTCGCCAAGTGGACCATTCTCCAGAGTCGCCGCTTTTAGCTCGTCGATGAAAGCGAGGCCGTAGCGGAGTTCGTCCAGATGCGCAAACAACTCATCATTATCTCCATCCACATCACTGTCAGGCCCTGCACGTAAACGATCCTGCTCATTGAGTCCTGGACGGGGGTCCTGCTCGTCTCCAGCATGTGGAACCTGCGCGTTCGCGGGGAGCTCGTCCTGTTCGTCTTCGTGAATACGGCTGGGTTGACCTTCCTGAGAATGCTCCAGCCCGCCTGCCTGGGGATGATTTTGCTCGCGCGTCGGCGGTCTTGGAAGCGCCGGAGGGCGGTCTTGCGCCGGTGTCATGGGCAAGCCGCGGTTGGATGATGCGTTATGCTTGGACAAATGAGTAACCTTTGTCACAATGAAAGGCAAAGAACATACCATCTCAACTGCAGTGATTTGTCCGTCGACAGCTGACCTGCCGTCGTGCGTTACATTAACGGCAGGCAATCCCCGCAAATCCTGGTCGGAGGACCATTTATTTAGTCTGATCCAGTGTATTGTGATATTACTCACCGTTATGTTGTCAAGAACAGATACATGCATTGTGGATATATTGTCAGACACTGCAGTTGGCGCCTACATCGCGGTATGTGAGCATCAATTTTAGCATGCGAGATGGAGTCACTGGCAACATACCGAATGCTCTTGAGCGTCGTTCCCGCTATTCTCCACATTGGATCCCTCTAATCTTCGTCGTTGAGACAAACGAGGGTTACTTTCGAGGCCCGTCTCCTGGGCCGAGCGACATACGGCGGGAGAATGGCCGGCAGCGGCGTGATTCGCGCCAGTGTCTGCACTGCTGTAACCCGCAAGAAACTCGTCATATGTCGGAAGGCCACGGTCACTCTCGCGCTCTCGATACTTCTTGTGGCGGCTGTGCGTCCTTGCGGACACCGGGTGACCGCCTCCGCATTTTCTGAGGCATGTGCAAAATTTGGAGCGCGGTCCTGAGCCTTCTTCATCGCTGCCGGATGAGATCATATCAATGTCGTTACTAGAAGCCATGTCGACAATCCAGATTTGAATCAGAGCAGGGTAGGCTTTGGAGAGCAGCTAAGTACAGCTTGGAGCAGCGACGGAGGAAAAGACCGTCCCCTGCCCAAGTGCTGGACCGCGCTGATCACGGGACCGCACTGCTCTACGCGTTTTTTAAACCTTTACGTAGCATGCACCAGCTCACGCGCACGACACAAAAACGCTTCATAACTTGTCCACCGGAGCAGACACAAAGAATGAAAGAGAAAGTGTCGATCAGAGTTTGAGCGTCACCAAAAGAGAAAAAACTACAATGAGAACAGCCATATTCGACGCTATTCGACGCAATTATAATTGACTGACATCTATTCTACTACATTTGTACTACTTCTTTTCAATTCTTGCACGTGTTGACTGGGCATGATCTCGCTGACTTTGAGGTGCTCGAGCGGTGGACCCACGTCCACATGCAAATTGCGAACGTCACCACATGCATTCCGTATGCGATACTCTCCGCGAAAAGCGCGACCAGCTGAGCCTCGGAGATAGAGAAAGCAGACACCATCGTAGGTCGTAGCGAGGGGCGGTGAAAAGAAAGCCAAAGATCTCGGCTGCGCTCATGATCATGGTATATGTACTCGCATCATGATCAGCGCTCTGCCTCGGGCGCCTAGCATCCGTTCCGTCTATTACGACATCACTAAACTGTCAGTAGAGCAGATAAGCCGATATCATACGGCCCAAATTCTCACCTAGGCCTTCGCCTCTTAGCCTTGCAGTGCCTGAGGTGCTGATGTCGGCCCTGCACTACAACCATGAGGTTACCAGTCTACAGGGTCATAGGAACTTTCACTTGAAGTGGAAATTCTACGCCCGAGCGGTGGGATGCCGCTTCAAGGGCGTAAATGTGCGCCGCGTTGCCGCATCCTTGATGACCATGCTTACTGTCACAAGATGTGCTCAATGTGGCCGACGATAAGTATCACTGTGTCACCGACCTGCGAATGTGTTCAAGATGTCTTGAGACCGTTTAATGCCGTACATTATTACGGCATGCGTGAGTATAAGGTGGAATAAGCGCCAGCATACATCGAGCTCCCCATTATTTTCCATGTTTTCTTTCGTGTTTCTGAGTTCTTCTCCCGTGATCGCCTTAAAATTCTTTCAGAATCATATATGCATATTAATTATGCGCCTTTGTCGTATTCGGAGTGGCACCGAAGGTGCTCTTGTTCTCTTATTCATTACGCTTACGTCCTGTACTGTACCATCTGAATGGCGGACCTCGAGCATGTATATATATATAGGTATAGTGTACTTACGACGGACTGCAGGCCAACCAGAAACTCTCTTACTCACTCCTTTGTCCGTACTTCTTCCCGCGTGTTTCCGGTTTCACCGACGCCTCGCCAACCGCACAGACTCGGAGAAGTCGTCGCCCACGTTGGCAAGCCGGGTTCCTCACATGTGGGCACAGCACTGCAAAGTAGCACCACTGCAAAGCCTATCAAATCATTCTTGGTTATAATGGTCAGTTAGTAATTGGTTCATCTGCAAGCGGGTGAAACACCGTTGGCAGACGTCATTTTCCGGCCACAAGTGGGAGAGAAATCTCGGAATGGATGTGCATATGGGATTCTGTTGGGCGTATGTAGCATATGGTACCGAGGGATGCAATTGCCCCGTAGCTTAGTAATGGTTATCAAGAGAAAGGGGTACTACAAAGATATCACGATTTCGCGGGCACAGAAAGGCAAAAGAATGGAAATGATTCCTCACGAACTCCTGTCCAAGCGGAAAGGTTTGGGGGAAAGCGTAAGAAAGATGGCTTTTCTCGCGGCAAAAAGGCTATGGGACCTTTCCTCACTCGGGAATGACGCCGCGCGGACCACTTTCCGGGTGCGTAAATGTGTGAAAGGAATGGTATCAACTCCTCTGAGCCTTTCTTCCCACCCGAAATTGTGGTTTCTTTGTAGTGGGGGTGTACCTCATGCTATATACAAAATCCGTGGGTACCGAAAGCTGAGGTAAGTCACGTTTGTGGATATAGCGCAGCAGAAATTGTGGCTTAAAGACCCGGTCAAACTTGATAGGAAAGTTGTTTCAGCTAAGTATAATGAAGTACAACCTATAAATGATACACTCTACTCACACGTGACAATTATTCCTGGCTACGTTCGTCATACTAGACACTGGAATAAGGGCTTGACCACGTTGAGGGGCGATGATGAGCCGAATAGGTTGGTGTGATACAAATAGTACGGTGCTGAAATGACGTCTTTCGGACGTCTTCCACTACAGTGCCCCATGTTTCACTGTCGGAAGTAGACAGGCGTAGACATGACCGGGACATACCCGGTGTCCGCACAACTCAGCATAATTGTGGTCGCAACGATGAAGACCGTAAATATCGGACCGTGAAGGTAAGACCATGGCCGCCCGCCCCAGTACTTGGGGAAGAGTAATGTGCCTGTATCCATACACCACGGGGAAGGCGAGGCTTAGGAGTGACGGAGTACGGACCACACACATACTGTATTTTGACTCTCTATTCTATGGTAACACGTAGGTTTCATCCTTACGAACATGCTCAACCGGCCAGCTCAGCCAACGCATACGGGCCGCCGTTACAATGAGCTTGGAGGCACATTCAAATTTGGCATCGAGGCACAACCCATTCTAATGGAAATTATCAATTTTTGGGCTCTATTTGAGAGTTCTAGTGTACACATCTGGTGTATCCTCCATCTGACGATGGTACTGGTGTATCGGCTGTGGACTTGTAGCTACTACAGGCTGCGGGCCAAGGGCACTCGAAAGCGAGTGAAGAGACATACTGCGACGCAGCGGAATGCGGAGCTCTGAACTTGACGTGTCCGTGTGAGGGATTGAATCTGTTCGCTCGCGGCGCCGTTCCAGATACGCAAAAGTACGAGGTCAAAACATATGCCCGCCACCTGCAAGCTCTGTTGTGACGTTCGACTGTCAGCGCGCAGCCACTGATAACCTGTAAGGTACCTCTCACCACATGTGCCGCGCTGTAGTATGAATTGGACTCAAGGAAGGCCGTGATGGTGAGTACGATGATGGTACACGTGTATATGAGCGCAGATTCGATAAGAATGGTATTCACAACATTGAAGTTAAGCCGACCTGACTCTTCTTAAGTTGAGGTGACAAGAGGTTGAATTTGCCTAAGTATGTACCACAAGCGGACAACGATGAGCCCTAAGCGAAAGTATTAGCGAGAGGCGCGAAGAATAAATATTCAACCGGCTTACCAGTAGTAATGATATTTTGTACGAGGGTTACAGAAAGGTAGCTGCGCAAATAAGGTCTGCTGTATGTCATCCGTGTTACAGTGCTTATCTGCTGACGTGTTGATAAGTCAAAGACATCCACAGCGCCGCAGATCGTCGCAGCCAGCCAAAGGATAAGCGGTGTCACAATAACGACCAGTCTCCGAACTGCGTCTGACAGTGCGGACGTTAGATGATAGCATGTAACAATCGAAATTCGGTGAGCAGTGTAGCTAATCTGCGTATATGATGTCTGAACATATCCTTACCCGCAGCCCATTTATCCAATTCCAAAGTCTTTTAAAGTCTCCTTCAGGCCCATTCGGTCCATGGTAGGATAAGAAGGCCTCAATATTGTGGAGGCATATCAATGAGACGTGGAGAGTACCCAGAGCAAGAAGGGAGATGGCTATGAACACCCACGGCCAACGCACGGCCTCAGGCTCGGTGCGCCTAGAGCGGCGGAGCCAAATACGCATGCGTGCGGCAAATGCAACGGCGTGAATCCCGTAAACGATGCTAGCGGTGAAGAGGGCGACTAGCTCGCCCTCGGATACAGTGAACTGAGACATATTAGTCGCAAATTTGAGAGTGAAGGTAAATATGAGAACATTGTGCGCGGCATGGCCCCACTTTATGGTATGAAGGGAAGTGCGCCTGTCGGAACCATGCACGCTGCTTGTCCTGAATGCAGCTTGCGCAAGGTCACCAAGGCGTGGTGGCCTGGAGATGTACGTTCACTCACCGACATCATTCCATCGTGACGTGCCCCTCGGAGGTGTAGCGTGTGCGATGGCTTATGGTAATTGTTGACTGTAGGCCGGCGTCTGGTGACTGTCACCGACCTATCTGGGTAGATCGTATGCATATCCATGTACGTTGGTAGTGAAAAATGTTACAACCAGTGTCCGGTAGAGGTACCGAGGGCGCAGATGTGCAGCGTGACGTAAAAGCTCCGCCAAACCTGTTGAGCTACCCCATTGGTTGGGGACCAAGTAAAACTAATCGGCTTTGGAAAAATGCGACGAGTACCTCAAAATTACCTTCGTTATCCTATTCGTGCTTGAGATCTCTTGTCAGTATAATAGGTCGAATGCTTCTGCTACACTGGCTTGAGTATGCGCACTGTTGGCTATCAAGGCCCGACTTGTGCTTCCCTGAGCTGCCGTGGGCGCTGAAACCCTGCGTGCGATATTTTTTGTGGCGGTAACGCCTAATTATCTGGACCACGGCTCGTCCAGATCGCTTGTAAACACTCGTTAAGATAATTGATACCGGCAATAGCCGCTGACAACTCATCTGATGCTACTGTGTTCTGAGCTTTGTATGCATTGATCAGTGAGTATCGAACGATAGCCGCTCAAAGATAGCTAATTATCGCTCACAATGTGCGTGGAGTATTTCTTGTCGGTCCACATGAGTCCACATCCCGTGAAGATTGCAGTCATGACTGAGTTAGCAGATTCGCCAAGGTCCTAGCTACTGCAAGATGAAGCGGCACTTCAGATTTACGCATGTAGCGAATAATGTCCAACCTACCAGTACAGATAATTTCCATCATGAGCTCCTTATTTATTTCGCACTTACTAACGCATGCCACAGGCGGAGTCGATGGCTTCCTTAAGCTATTAGGCGTCCGGCTATCTGTTTCAATGATCATTACGATGCGTCTATAATAACCACTGTACGTTGGGACTACTAGCACAGACTTACTTGTATAGTTCACGGAGATCGACCAACACTAGTGTCTGCGCGGATTCGCTTCGGCCGCCTGAGCAGCTTATGCTCAGTTGTACAGCGCATCCAACGCTATTGCGTTGTGGCACTGCAACGATGGGATGGCGACTATAATTGACCGTGTTATGAGTAATCTCTGCAGTATAAATTATTGAACAGACATTTGGAAGGTGAGAAAGAACTGGCTGCAGATGGCGGCCACCGGCACATGGTGTCGTACCTTAGAAGAAACCAGGTCTATTTGACAGCGGACACTCCGCCACCACTGCCGGGAACAGCCGGGCGTCTGTACAACTTCTTGAACCGCCGGATGTGAACGCGTGAACTTCTGCGCTGAGTTACTAGTGTATCAGCACCTCCGCGCCGCTATCCAGATTATTCCGTTCATCAGTATGCTTCTTCTTCGCAGCAGTGAAACGTACCATATCTGTGCGGGGAACCATGGAACACTGAGGTCTTAGACTGACAGCGATGAAATGCACCTTCTGGACGCTCGGAAACCCGACCCTTTGTCGAAATCATCAGGTTCCAGTTAGCCCCGTGAACGCGAGTAAGTTATATGACATAGAGGGCTCCAAGGAGGTTGATGACATCAAAAGGCCGCTGGAGAGAGGATATGCTAGTCCGACCTTCAATGCACAGTGGGGACAACGGCGGCGATGCCGAGCGCTGACCAGGCCTAGGACTTCTGGACCCACAATTCTCGGGTAAGACGGTTGAACGTTGACCGAGAATCGGAGATAGCCAAAATCGAGTCTCACATGCGAGCCGGTGTTTCGCGTCAATTACCCTTCACGGCGTCAGCTGCGACCTTGAAGCTCAGATTCGCGCCAATCAAGATCACAGAACCATGGTCGGCTAAGCGAGCACCCAGATATAAGTGAGCGTCACTTCCCGCTGGCATAGGCCACGTCCGCGCGATCGGTCCAGAGTCTCGTCATGTCACTGAAATATGTCGCGGTGGAGGATATCCCAGGGGTATGTGGCAATTCGTGCACCTCTGATCGAATTGGGTGTACTGTTCATCATTTTGCTAGATTCACCAGGACCTCCGGCGGGCATACCGAACAGGGAAGACTAAGTCCGTTGCCTTCCGCAAGCAACAACTGCTCAACTTATGCTACCTCGTTGAGGACAATTGGGAGCGTATCAAGGATGCCTTCATAGCCGATATGGGCCGTCCGCGTGAGGAAGCTGAGTTGTACGTGTGATTTGATTTTCTATCTTGTCCCACTTAAACCAGCGACTCCGACTTAGGCTTGAGCTGAATGGCACCCTCATCGAGCTCAAGGAGGCGTACAACAACGTCGAGAAGTGGGCAGCTCCCGAAAAAGCCCCATTCTCATGGCTCTGGTTCTCCATGTCGCCCGTTCTCAGGAACGAACCAAAGGGCGTCGTGCTGCTCATCAGCCCTTTCAACTACCCATTGTACCTTCTTCTTTGTCCATTGGTGCGACTCGTCTGTTCAGTCTTGCGTAATTTCTGTCAAAGTAGCTCACCAAGCCGCCTCGTGTCCAGTCAGGCGCTATAGCTTCGGGTAACGCGGTGCTGATGAAGCCTTCGGAGCTGTCCCCAGCGATGGCTGCATTGCTCACTGAACTCATCCCGAGGTATCTTGACCCGGAAGTGTACCGCATCGTCAATGGTGG
The DNA here is from genome assembly GCA_001632345.1 of Daedalea quercina L-15889. Taxonomy (NCBI): domain Eukaryota; kingdom Fungi; phylum Basidiomycota; class Agaricomycetes; order Polyporales; family Fomitopsidaceae; genus Fomitopsis; species Fomitopsis quercina. The sequence continues at coordinate 59,839 of KV429057.1, read as the reverse complement.
AATCCCGGAAACAACGAAGGTAAGTCAATTCTTCCTTGCGTGTAATTGGGACTGTTAATTCCTCTGCGTAGATTCTCGAACTTCCATTCGACCACAGTAAGCCGTTTGATTGCATGCTGATATTCCACTTATCGAATGCCTTCCACGACCGTAGTTTTGTACACGGGTGGAGGCCGCGTCGCCCGCGCTGTTCTCACAGCGGCAGCGCAGCATCTCACTCCAGTAACGCTCGAGGTGAGCGCTATTGCAGCCCCGATAACGCGGACGCTTACCTACACTTTTTAGCTCGGCGGCAAGTCTCCGTGCGTTATCGACCCACGCTGCGATGTCAAGACAGCAGCGAAGCGTATCATGTGGGGCAAACTCATCAACGGTGGACAGGTCGGTCCACATCTTCCATACACGCCTCTGCCGTTTCATGTCTCGCGATGCAGCTATGCCTGTCGCCGGACTATGTCCTAGTTCCGGACTGGTTCCAGGACACGTTCGTCGAGGCGCTGAAGAACGCATACTACGAGCTCCACCCGGTCGAGCCCAAGGTATCCGGCCAGGTTACGCGGATGGTGAACGAGCGCCATGCGGCCCGCGTCAAAGGTCTCATCGATGACACGAAGGGAACGATCGTGTTTGGCGGGGAAGTAGATGTGGAGAGCAAGTACGCGGCACCAGCACTAATCAAGGATGTCCGCGGGGACGACTCGTTGATGAGCGAGGAGCTCTTTGGGCCCTTCCTTCCGGTTGTGCCGGTAAAAGATGTGGATGAAGCCATTGAATTCATCAATGAGCGGTACGCCTTCCACTCTACGTATTGCATATTCACTCACATGTATGATCGTGCTGTGCAACCTTAGGGATCACCCACTGAACGTCTATGTATTTTCGAACGACTCGGCATTCAAAGAGAAAGGTACGTCGACCATCAAGTGTTTCTTGTCCTATCATTGACTCGTCTCTTCCAGTGTTCGGCGGCACTCAGAGCGGTACAGCGGCTGCCAATGATACTATTCTGCACGTCCTAGGTACGTACACTCATACATTCCACTATATATGGACATGAAACTCTTTCAAAGCGCATGGGATGCCATTTGGTGGCGTCGGTGCCAGCGGTAGTGAGTGTATTTTCATACTATGTTGGCCGTTCCTGACGCTGACGGTTCACAGCGGGTTACACGACGGGCAAATACGCCTTCGACACGTTCACGCACAAGCGCTGCACCATGGACTCGCCGAGCTGGCTTGATCCTGCGCTGATGGCGGCGCGCTATACACCGTATAACGTGAGTCCGAATACTCTCTCTAGGTGATATACACACTGAAGAACGCTTCGACGATGCAGAGGCGTGCCTTTCGCCTTCTCAACTGGTTCCTTAAGCCCACGCTTCCTCCGCGTGATGGCAGTATGCCTCTCATGAAGAAGCTGGGCTACGGTACGGTCGTTGCCTTGGTCAGTCTTGCTGCAGCGTGGCTTGCGTTAAATGGCAAGGTGCCTGCATGGCTGCCTTGGAAATTCTTAGGGATGCGGTAAAGCGTTCTTGGTGATGGCTCATATCTGACCACGTGGCCCTCTTTTGCGTTGATCTCACTATATGCGGCTGGAACGCCGGTTAGCTCTTCTAAATCTGACAGTCGTTGAGGAACACACTTTCGTACAGACCCGTACGCACCACTCCTTGATTTTCATATTTCAGGCTACTCGTACATCTATAGATACTCGGAAACACTGTGACATACTCATTCGCATGGACTGCTAGAGTTTGTCTGAGTCTAGAGGAACAACAAGGGTCTCCATGGGTACTATACATTTCGTTACATCATTCGAGTCAACATAAGCCGTTTACTGAATCTCAAGCGCTAGTGGATACCTCCGCCGCCGCGGGCACAGTCTGCGTAACTCTTCCATCTGGAAGCCAGCGCGTCAGCGGGAAATGCTAAGCAGACTACATGAGAGAAGCGTTCTATGGACTCACTGCGGAATAGGCCTTGCACGCATCTGCAGCGTAGCTTCTGCTCTTCAGCAAGCCAATCTCGTCACCTCACGTATAAGAAACAATCCCGCGAGCCTCCCAAGGCGCGAGCCAGGCGGACAATGTGGCTACCACGCTCGAGGACTTTGTCCGATGTACGTTCACCTGGACCGAGCGCAAACGGTCAAAGATGGGTCGCTTCATGATTTCATGCATGAAGAGCAAGACATCGTCGGACGATGGTTCTGTGGTCGCGGACTTCAGCATCACCGGATGGGTGTTGCATTGAAGCACTAGTTGTGTCAGCGATGGGCTGCTGATGGTTGAGAGGACGCGGGACAGTTGAGCCACCGTTCCGAGGGCACCGACGCAGCAGTATCCGACGTGTAATTCCAAAGTTCGCAGGGACGTGCTATGTTGCAGATTGGGCTGAGGATCTAGATGAAGTATATTAGTATCGGAATCTGCGTGCGCTGTAGGACTTACAAACAGTGTCAGACGTCCAAGTTGTGAGTGCCCGGAGACGGGTCAAGGACGATCCTGTCTTTTGGAGCAGCCGTTCCACTGCACTCATATGCTGTGTCGCGATCCGCGTCTCGAGGGTGCGGAGAGATGTGTGTAGTGACAAATCGATGAGCAAGTTGATGAGCAGGGCGGTGACACCGCTGCCTGCGACATCGAGACGTAGGTGGCGCAGCTGATGGACGGTCGGGGTATGGCTACGGTGTGAAGGTGCCGCAAGAGTTGACGATGAAGAGAACTGATGGGATACACGTAGCTTGCCTTCGAACGCAAGCTGGCGAAGCTGCGGAAACCAGTCGAAAATGCGAGACAAGGCACGGTGGTCGCCTCTGAGCGCAGTCGCGTATAGCGTCAGGTCGGTGACGGTCTTCGAAGACCAGGGCACTGGATCGACCCGGCTGCGGAGATCACACTTCCGCAGTGTAAGTATTTGAAGGGAAGGCATCAATGAGCCCAGGGCCTGCGACCCTACAGGGTGAAGTTCTGTCGCCATTATCGTTTTCATCTTCATGCTCAGCGCTATAGTCACCGCTGCTTCTTCGTCCAAGTCGAACTTCACAGTTCCCGTAAGATACTGTTTTACACTTTCGTGTTGGTGAGCAGATTCAATTAGCCTGTACCCGTCGCGGCAGCAAATCCTTCGGTAGAGCCAGTGAACGCAGTATGGATGCCATGCCCGCTGGACCAACGCGCACTTCAGCAGGCTGCACTTGTGCCATGCGAGCCAGCTGATAATCTCGATGTGCATCTCGAGGGGAATACGATTCGCCAAAGGCTGCGGGAGAGGCTGAAGCTCCTTCGCAGCTGTGGGGACCCTGCGATCACCACTGCTCCATCGTCGTATACTCTCTGGCATAGCTACTTATTAAGATCGATCAGACTGTCGCGATCCATATCAACATCAGCGTCGTGCACTCACTAACGCTTTGAAACTCTCTGGCCTGCTCCGCCATCTTCTATGAGCTTGACTTTAACACCGCAGCTGTGTGGTGGTGGGGTGGGGGATGAAGATACTGATAGAGTTCAACGCGGGAGCATGATCTAGCGAAGCAAGCGGAACTCGGGCCCATATGTGAGAAAGGCCTAAACTCTTGCGGCACTTGCAGTTCTTTATTTCAGCGATAGATATAGCGCCGTCTGCTGGCTGGACCGCATACATAGTTAATGAAACGCCTGAGATGGTCGGAGAGCTGACCACGGCTGGGCAGCGGCGCTGACTCCACTAGACCGCATAGTGGTCATGGAGTTTGCCGTGAGTACTTCAAGCGCGTCTTTCTTTGCATAAAAGAGGCTCCATGGATTGTGTATGGCCGGGGCAGAGGAGCCGTTGCTAGTTGCTGGTCCGAGTCTCTTCGACGAACTCAAGCAGTACTTATGGAAGCGTGGGAACTCTGCGCACTTTCCGATGTGGTTAGACTTGCCTATTACATACAAAGCGTCGGCGTGTACTTATCCCCGCCCAAGCGCTACACGAGTTAATGAGCTTCAAGACTATGTATCAATGCATGGTCTGTTCCAACTCGGACTCAACCTTATGAATGCTTTGAGAAGCCTATGCACTTCACTATCCAGCCCTGCTTCTGTTACAGTAACGAGTTCTGCGCTGGCAGTGCTACTAGCTAGTAACTGTCCCGGTCTCGACATGCGAAATCTGGACGAAGCGCCAGCAGTGGCTCAAATTAAGTAACGCAGCCGGACTGAGTTTGCGTGACCCAGCGTTGTCGACATAGCCACTGCCAGTTGTAGTACTCTGTGATAATTGGCCACCATGCTGCGTAAGTGCCTCCCCTAATTCCGATGTTATTGCGGAACTTATCGTCTGTGCGAAGCAAGAACAGGTGACCATCGCAATTTCACCCGGCAGAGCTCACGACCCATGTGGCCTGTCAATGTACAGTTACATTTGGAGAGGCTCGGGACTCCGGTCCACGGCCCATCACACAGTCAGGTGTTAGTAGTAACGTCGCGCAAGATATCACTGACAACTTGAGGTCGCCGAGACTCAAGGCCTCGTCCCATCCCTCATCATGGCTGTACGAGTCCTGGTACTCGATGCAGAGTGGTACTGGAAAGAACGAGACTCAACAATGCATACATCTGTGCTAGACGAAGTCATCGAAGATTCTCAGCAACGCCGCTCTCCTTGGACGGCCGCACGCAAGTTCCCGTCTGAAATTCATGTTGAACTCATGCATGCGGGGCGTATTCCTGACCCTTTCATTGACTTCAACGAGCATCATGTGCAATGTAAGTCCCACAATGTTATTGACGTTAGCCTTGGTACTAACGTACGTTACGAGGGGTCGGAGAGCAGGAATGGCTGTATTACTGCTCGTTTGCCCTCCCTGAAGGACAGAGTGAGGATTCATTATCCGAGCTGCACTTCGAGGGATTGGATACTATCTGTGATGTGTTCTTGGTACGTCGAACTGTTACACATGAAAGCGATAGAGACGTCGCCACCACGACCGGAAACGGCCAGATGGAGTGTTCTGCGCTGATGCCGACCCCTCGTGTAGAATGGCGAACGTATACTATCGACGGACAACATGTTCCGCCTCTATCCCGTATGTTTCCTTGATTCTATACGCGTCCGTGTTCTCTCAGATTCTCTGCGAAGGTACCTCTCGATATATCGTCCCTGCACCCGCACGATAATAAGCTCTTACTCCACTTCAAGTCCGCTAAGCTCGTCGCGAAGGAGCTCGAAGCAAAGTATGGGCGCGTGCGCGCGGGGTCAACCAACCTCGGCGACCCGAGCCGCGTCTACGTGAGGAAGGCGCAGTACGGTTGGCGGTGAGTGTCTATCCTCATCGACTATTTCTTTGCCCGCTCATATCGACGGTTAGTTGGGATTGGGTAAGCAGTGGGCTCTGTGAAATTGGGTTTCATCAGTCTGACGTGAACACGTTATGCGTCCTAGGGCCCCGAGCTCATGACTTGTGGTCCTTACCGACCCATTAGTCTCGTCACCTACACAGCCCGCATATCATCGCTTCACGCTCGCGCGGCCGTCTCCGCGGCTCCTACCCTTGTGCCGTCGCTCGCCGTAGATATTGAAGTCTCTGGAAACGCAACGAGAGCGAAGGCAGTGCGTATCGTCCTCAAGAAAGACGGCTCCGGCGACGTACTCAGGGAGGAGCTGGCGCCGATTCTGGAGTGGTCTAACGGGGCATCGCTGAACAAGGCTGATGGCGTTGTAGCGTGGGATTTGCGGGATGCGGTGCACCTGTGGTGGCCCGTGGGATATGGCCAACAGGCTCTGTACACTGTTGAAGCGACACTGCTGGCCGAGGTATGTGCGCCCCGGAGATGGGTTGTACGTTTGTAACGAGCTGATGCTGTATCGGCCCCCAGGGCTCGAAAATTCTCGATGTCGCCAGCCAGCGCGTCGGTTTCCGTCGCGTGGAGCTTATCCAGGAGCCCCTTCAAGAAGCAGATCAGTACGGAACGGGAACGACCTTCCTCTTCGAGGTCAACGGCGTAAGGATGTTTATGGGCGGTACGTGGTTGTCCCTGGACCGCGTCGCGCGCGTCTGAGAGTACACGAGATAGGCTCGAACTGGATCCCGGCACACAGCTTTCTCACCGAGCTCACGCCTGAGCGGTACCGTGCCTGGCTTACTCTCCTTCGGGATGGGAACCAGAACATGGTCAGGTTGTGGGGTGGGGGTGTCTACGAGCCAGATGTATTCTACGACACCTGTGATGGTAAGCTTTCTCGTCCGTCATGCTCACTTGTCGAATGGAGATTAAAGGTTATGTTTCTGCAGAACTCGGCATACTGGTGTGGCAGGACTTCCAGTTCGCGTGTGGAGTCTACCCGGCGCATAACGAGTTCGTGGAGAACGTGAGAAAGGAGGCGGAGGACAACGTCAAAAGATTGAGGCACCATCCCTCGATAGCCCTTATGTGTGGCAATAACGAAGGTACCATGTCGCTGCATCGCTTGTTGAAACTTCGATGCTGATGCCCATCAACTACATAGATTATCAACAAGTCCTGCAATGGGGTGGTACGCCCTCAACAGCCTCTTCCTCTGTAGTCCAAGTAGTGATTGAATGCAATGATACTGTCTACAGGTATATCTGATCTCCCTGCGCGACGCATATACGAACACGTCTTGCCGGAGGTCGTAGAGAGATTGACCGACCCGTCGATTCCATATCATCGTGGCTCGCCTTACGGTGGCAAAGGGTGGGATACCACCGATCGTACCGTAGGAGACGTCCATCAATGGGACATCTGGGGCGGAAAGGAGAGGCCTTGGCAGGAGTATGCAGAGCGTGGAGGACGTTTTGTCAGGTATGGACGTTCAAGTTTCTGCGAGGTTGATCTGGGCGTAATACTCATGGTGATTTGGCAGCGAGTTTGGGATCCCGTCATTCCCGGATATCAGGACGATCGATCACTGGCTTGCGGGAGATACGAAGGAGAGATGGGCACAGAGCAAGTTGATGGCCCAGCATAACCGGGCAGGCAATCATGAGCGACGATTCGCAGTCTTGATGAACGAAAACTTTCGCATCACAAGCGACTTTGACACGTGAGTCCTGGGTAGCCTCCTCTCGGTCTTTACATGCAGGCTAACTGAGTGGTGTCAGGCATGTGTATAACACGCAACTGATGCAGAGCGAAGCAGTCAGTTTTGCGTACAGGATCTGGAGAAGAGCCTGGAAAGGAAGAGGGAAGGAATATGTGGGTACAGTTTGAGTCATGTCCTGTGGTACTCTGAGAGGATGTCTGGCAGACTGCGGGTGCGCTGGTCTGGCAGCTCAATGACTGTTGGCCAGTGACCTCATGGGCAATCGCTGACTTCTTCGTGAGTTAGCGCAGTGCATTGGCTCAGCGGATCTAGAGATGTCTAACCGGGTTTTCTATTTGACAGCTGCGGGCAAAGCCGGTGTATTATACGATAAAGCGGGAGCTTGCACCTCTGACTGTGGGCATTTTGCGAACGGTAGGCTCAACAACAGGTATCGCCAGAGTAACGCCTCCTGACCGGCATCATTACCAGGTTCATAAGAACCGTGAAAACGACAGGCCCAAACAAGTGCGTATGCTGTTCTGCTTGTGAGGGCGCTAACAGATCCGAGTGCATTTTCGTTCAGTTCTACGAATTCGGGGCTTTCCGATCCACCGGAGCAACCATCGAAGTCTGGGCATGTAACAGTACCCTTCAAGCTCGACAAGTCAAACTGACTTTACACTGCGCGGATCTTAACTCCACGTGGTATTATTTGGAGGAATCGATCGTCACACTACATGCGAACCAGTCCACAGAGCTGTTGAATAGACCTTGCCCATGCCCACCCTCGCCGACATCTGACAACCTTAGTCCAAGGCTCACTATGTCACACTCTGTGGTCGTCGCGGCTCGTCTCGCTGATTGCCAAAGTGGAGAAGTTCTAGCAAGATATGCGGACTGGCCGCAACCGTTCAAGTACGTTGACCCACCGGATCCTCGACTTCAGTGCGACCGCATTGGCGAGCGGATCATCGTGCGCGCGGAAAATCCGGTCAAAGGACTATTTCTGATCACTGATGATGACACTGGTGAACTCGTGAAGTGGAGTGATAACGCTTTGGACTTGATGCCTGGAGATGAGCAAACGGTGGCAGCGAAAGGCCTTCAACATAGCATGACACTTAGTTATACATACTTCGGGTCAGAACAAGTGTACGAGGTCTAGATTTCGTTCCACATAGCTTGTTGTGGAACACATCGAAGACAGACTTATCATCATCATGTAGCGATAGCGCACGTCTCCGATATGTACACCCTTATTGCAATCCTCGCAAGCCAACAGTCATCTCTAGAAATGCGTGAAGTGAGCTCCGACGACGTACTTCTAGTTGCGTTACGCATGACCTACCAATTGAATGGGAGCCAGATTACCGTTACGATGCTTGTATGTGTCGCATCTGACCGTTAATATCCCGCGTGTATGCCATACCAGCTGCTTCGCTCCGCTCTCGAACTCCTGCTGAATCCGTTTGACGGAATCCAGCACGGACCACCCCTCCGATTCGTGCAGAACATACATACAGTTGTAGGATCGCCTCCTGCAACCCGTCAAACTGTGCCCGTGCAAGCACATCATTTAGCGGTGTCCAGTCCATCTGGTTTACATACGAGTTGGCGCCGGGTTCATATGGGACGGGGGCAGTAAGTTTCAAATGAAGCTTGCGCGAACGTGGCAGGAGGTAAGCACAGGGACAAATGTGTTTAACGCACGTCACTCGCGACAACTGTTTCGTCATTGTCTCATTCACCAAGGCATTCCTGCCTGCAAAGCTGCACAGGCAGAGCTGCAAAAGATTGGACTCCAACAGCCCAAGCATCGCGTGAAACACGGTACTCTGACGAGGCAAATAGCCGTGCTGATACAAATGCAAGCTGTAAATTGTCGAGAAAATTGCAGACTAGTACTGTTTGTGGGCACGCATCGCGCTCCATGACAGCACCGGTGAAAAAAAGTGATGCAAGCACATCAATAACAGTGCTGCTTTGTGACCGGACCGTTTCTCTGGGCATCCTCCGTACACAATGATACAGAACGTAAATGGAGGAGGGCCCAGTACTCACATTCGTCGTAACTCATCCAGTACAGGACATGACGCGCCATTGCCGTTGGTAAGAATCCTGAGGCCTGAGTCATGACAGGTTTGAAGTGAAGGTCTCGGGACCGTCGCTTGATGGCGTTCAGCCGCTGCGGTGTCTTATTATCGCTGGGCCTCCGAACAGTGTCCAGTCGAAGAAGGTCTGCAGGGGAGATTCTAAGAGAGGGGCGAGGCTAGTCTCTCCCCTGGCAGAGTAGACAATCAAACCGAGTCGCACCTCGCGATCGGCGGTATACAACCAGTATCCTTGTCTGAGCCACAATTCGATGGACTCCCGTGGCGGTCCGCGGAACGGGGCTCGGCCGAAGACCCCGTTGAGCAATCTTATCAGATAATTATGGTTACCTTCCTCCGGATCTTATCAGATAATTGATTTAGGCACCCACCCCCAACGACCGCATGCCTTCACCACTCCCATTCGCTCGCCAGCTCGCAGAGGCCGAGTCCAACGTTCTCCAGCGTTCTCCCTGCCGCTGAGGATGAGCAAGCCATTTCAGCTACATCAAGCGCGCGGCAAGTGTCGCAACGGTGACTAATTTGAAGTCGTTCGACTCTGTCTTGTGTCCAGACCGCGACCGTCGGGTTTGTGCACTCAATTTAAGGCTCGCTGCATATGCCACCCGGGCTTCAAACCCGCAGCCTACCAATCCGAGTTAAGACGTCACTTAGAACCTAGCCGGAGGATGGTTACAGCACTGAAGAAGACTGTGGTCGTTCTTGGAGTATCATATGGAGGTGAGTGGCCCCGGGGTGCCATTAGTTCAGAGTAACTGAATGTCAGGAATCCTCACAGGAGCCCATGCCGCTCGCACTCTCTCTCAGAAGCTACCCAAGGGGTGGCGAGTCGTCTGCATCGACAGGAATACCCACTTCAACCACCTTTATGCCCTGCCGCGCTTCGCCGTAGTCCCCGGACACGAACACAAGGCCTTCATCCCCTACCAGCCCATGTTCAACTTCCACGATATGACACCGCTCGCTGAGACCATAATTCTGCATGCACACGTAACCTCTCTTACGCCCCATTCGCTGACGCTGTCCCGTGCGTTTCCCGAGCACGGCATCGACGAGCCCGGAAGGAAGCTCGAATTCGACTACGCGGTCTATGCCCTCGGAAGCCACCTTCCTGCTCCTATCAATCTCTGGGGGCCAGTTGGGGACGACCCTGAGGTCTTCTCGGTCACGAAGGGGATGGTACAGGATGTCGCAGGGAGGCGTCAGACGCCCTCAGCCGTAGCCGAGGGAAAGGGCACAAACTACCATGGCACGAAGCCGCAAGCGATCAACTGGCTGCAAAGGTACAGAGAGCGGATTGATAATGCGTCGAGTATCCTCGTGGTCGGAGGTGGTCCGCTTGGTATCCGTGAGTACTTGCAGTCATTGAAGCACCATGCCACTCTAACTTCCGCTCTTGGCGTCAGAGTACTCAACGGATATCAAGGAGAGACACCCGTCCAAGCACATTACACTCCTCCACTCCCGCACGCAGCTTCTTCCGACCTTCGTCAAGGCCATGCACGACGAGGTCATATCCACACTCGCCGCGCTCGACATCATCACCATACTCGGCGACCGGCTCGACCTATCTTCCGTCAAGGAGGGCAAGACCGTAACAACCCCTGATGGAAGGAAGGAGCGTGTCGTCCGGGCAATCAGCGGACGCGAGATCCGTGCGGAGCTCATTGTAAGCTACTCTGGTGTCCCCTCGTATACAGAGGTGGTACTTACACCGTACCTCTCAGCTTCTGTGCACTGGTCAGGTACCGAATACGGGCCTTATGGCCGAAGCCATCCCTGAAGCCGTCATCTCCGAGGGTCCCAAGAAGGGCCAGACGCGGGTCGCGCGGACGATGCAGGTCGCCGTCCCTGCTTCGCAGGCGAAATCGGATGGCGACGACACGATCCAGAAAGCGCTCGGCGGGCTTAGTCTTCAGGACAAACTCACCGAGAACAACCAAGACGAACCCGTGCATGTGCCTTACCCCAACCTTTTCGCTGTTGGCGACGCGGTGGATGGATTTGGTGCGAACAATGCAGGTCGGAACTCGTACTATCAGGCAACAGTCGCCGTGAAGAACATCCTGAAGCTCATCGAGCGAGCCGAGGGTGGGGTATCGCAGTCAGGCAACGTTGAACTTGACCGGTACGTGCCCGGACCGCTTGCCAAGGCAATCAAGATCTCTCTAGGGACGGTGAGTGGTTATAAAATCTCTACGTGGGTCACCTAGACCGATCGTTGTATGGTGGACGCACAGCGTAAGCAGCTCGTGCAGAATGAAGAGGAGAAGGCGGTGGTATCAATGGACGGCGTTGAGGACCTGCACGCGCCGAGCATGTGGGAGTTCTATGGTGTGCCCACAGATGATATGCATCTGTGAACAAGTCTTGTCGCACACACGTTGCTCGTGATCATCGCTCCCCCGATAGGTAGATGACTGCCCTCCGTGTTCGTTCGCCTGCCAGGTCTGTATTATAGACAGGAACCAATTATGCTGGCTCGACCCGAAGTATGCGCGTCAGATTGGGTTTGTTGCTGAGATGTCGTCGCGGAGTTACTGGAGGTGGTGACACATTGGTATGTGCGCACCTTTTGTATTCGTCCACTGAACTTCGAGGGGTATGCCATGCTATACATCGCTGGGATGAGTTTGCAGTATTCGAACATGGCACAAAAGCAGCCAGACCATATATATATATAAGCAATTTAACGACCCCCAAACAGCGACAGCGAATAGCATCGAGATTCACTAATCAGTCTGGACCGCCAGATATGTGGACGTATCTATAAGCAACCTCCTCTCGTATGAGTAAAGTCACGGCTGCTGCGACCGGCAAAAAAATGTCATTCAGCGGTGTCTAGCCCATTCGACTTGCGTGTGACTCATCGCCGCACTCGAGGGAGAACCGAACGGTGGATTTCGAATGAAGTTCGCGTATAAGCGCGAGACAGCAGGATGGTAATGGAGCGTCCACGGTCATCTACCTGCAACCCATTCCTGACGTGAGTACCAATTGTGTGAACCTGTGTATTGTAACTAACTCACTCGCGAGAGTTCAAATGCGTGGGGGATTGCTCGAGATCTTCGACCGTGTCATACACGATCCTCAGGATTCCGCGAGTATGCCACAGTAGTCGCTCCATTCTACTCCTGATTTCACCCTTCAACAGCTCCCAACTCGTATGTTGCCCGGTGCGGTGGACGAGGCAGGATAGTTTGACGATCACCTCTTCTAGACCATCCCACTTCGCGCGTGCAATTATGCTATTAAACGGTGACCAATCCATCTGTTCCGCACAGAGATTGACGTCTTCGTCGTGGCAGTCGGGGAGCACGATCAACTCGACTACGAGGTCGAGCCTGCGAAGGTAAGGAGTAACCAATGTAGCCAGTATCGGCAGGATGACATTGGCACGGTTAGAGCGACCGGGAACCCATTGGAATCGTCCCAAATTGGCCTGCACGCGCAGAACGAGGGTTTCCAGACCGATGCTGTGTGTCAGTACTAACCCCACGCCCTCTAGGAATGCATCAGTGCTATAGAATTGTCTTATCAGCGAAGACACGACCCACCGCATTCGCGGATTTCCACATCTAGATGCCTGAGTGATGGACCTAGATGTTTCAAAACGTCGGACAAGGTGTCATACAGCGATCCTGCGTTGGTGTCCGAAAGGCGATATACGCCCGTCATCTTCAGAACCTGTAATGTCTGCGCCCGTACGGTCTGTGTGTCCAGCAGCCACTTAAGAAGTGCTATGGCTCCTGGGTCTAGGTCCAAGCAGATTAACCGTCCGACATGTAAGCGATGCAGGCTCAGCTGGCTGCCTGTCGTGGGGGTGACCACGAGAGACGGCGTGTGACGCCTGATGACGTGGCGGTTGCCAGTGTCGAGTTCTTCGAGTCGCGGGAGAGCGCAAATAATGCGCACGAAGTCGCGGAGAGTGTCGAATACCTGTCCATCCAGCACCAGGCTCCTGACCGACGAAAAGGTCGTAGATAACAGAAGGGGCACGTTGAAAGACGGCCGGGTCCGGTTTGATGGGTGCTCCACATCGCGAGAGCGGAGCGTCAGATGACGAAGCTTGGGGAAAGGGAAACCTGCGAACGTTGGCAGCACATCGTATACGAACTGGGGGTTGGTAGGACCAGGAAGGCTGTCTTTCGGTTGGTGGGTGGCTGCCCTCTTCTCGGACTCGTCAAAACTGAGCTCTTCTGTGAGGGAAAAGAGGGATTGCGTAGCGGATATAGAAGCACTGGTCCCAATGCCGGTGAACCTGCGTCGCCGAAGCACATCGTAACCCGCGCGGCTCTGGATGTAGATTGCCGTGTATAGGACCATCGTAGCACGAGAGTACCATGACTTGTGGGTCAATGCGCAGCTGACCAATGTCCTGCATTCGCCTCGTAGGTGGTCGATGATCTGTTCAACGAGCTCGATGGGTAGAGTAGGTATTCCGGACATCACGATGGCAGTGGATCAATGAAGATAAGTCGTAAGGACCCAGTCGTGGTCGACTGGTCATTGAGTACAATACCCGCACGCTGAAAGACATAATCTGCGCCTCGAACGCCTGTCAAATGTCAATCTCTGAGCGGCTAAATAGATGTTTATGTCCATTGACCCTGAACAAAAATATCGCACCAAGATGGTAAGAACTTCGTTTGATATGTCCAACTTGAAGCACGCACGGTGTAATCAAAAGCGAGCGTGTTGTCGAAGGAGTGGAGGCTGAAGTGATCGCGATCCGAACCCGTTGACGCTTGGTGGAATCAACGGGCTGAGATAGACTCGCGCGTCGTGGCAAACGTTCTGGTCTCAGCGGTCCGTCTGCATCGAGCCAATCCCTTCGAGCCGCGAAGCGTAAATCGTGCTCATACTCGCACATCGGGGGCTACTCTCACGCCTCATGAGAAAGTTATGCAAATGTAGGATACGTCTTGCATTGCGTCAAGGAACTGCTTCTGCTAGCGCTCAGTCAAGCCATTCGGCGGCGGCGTCCGCCCCCAGTACGGGTCATGCAGACACTTGTCGTCGAAAGGGATAGCGGCGCTCCAAGTACAGAGCGTGAATGCCGGAGGTACTTAGTGAGCCGATGATGTTGTTGTTGCTGTTTTGTTTCTATTTGGTGGAGCGTTGCGCCTTGCGGCGCTGGGCCTGCCAGCAGTCGACAAGTCCGAGTCGTCTCCAGGTGACCCGCTGAGAATCAGGGACTGGAACCCCGAAAGATGATGATGAGGTTGTCCTCAGCACCGGCGATCTGTATAAGGTTACTAAATTGTGGTCCTCGTGCGCCTCAAGTTGAACTGCAGCATGAGCTTTGTCTTCGGGAGATAGCACTTACCACACTTCTGTGGCTCGCAATTATAAGATCCATCAGTGACGGACCCAGAAAATAGGACAGAGATCCCGCTTTTGATTCGGATATTGACATTCGAAGGGCGTATAAAGTCGGTCCTTGTGAGTGTTTGCTACCCGGGTCGGCAGAGTGCGACTCGACATTGAGCCGCCGCAGCTTCAGTTGCCCGCCCGTGTTGACAGGACTAGTGATTACAGTGGGCTGGACTAGATGAGTGAGATGAGTGGTTGCCGTTAGTGCCTCGAGCGAGTAGCTCTCCTATGCAAGCAAGGGAAGCCTGCGTGAAGAGATTGTCGGCCCTGGTGAGTTTAAGTCGTCGAGGGTAATCGCCTCAGCAGGCCCTGCGCATGCGGCTCTGGGTGTGGACTACAGTATATGGACCTTCATGGAGCAACAGTCCGCACCACCAAGATGATAGTCCAACGTAATCTAAATGAACTGCAGTCCGGCGAGGAATTCTCTGTATCCACAACAGAAATAATGAGTGCTTTAACGCAAGGCAGAGACGACCGCAACTTACATGCCCGAGACCGACTCACCGTGGTTGCACGTCGGTAAGCCTTCCCCAGGGCAGCCAGGTCTGCCACGTGGCGAGGTTTACAACACTATATCTAGCGAGATGTAGGTGTGCAAAGCGGTAGTACAAAAATAGCTACTTAGATATATCTAGCTCTACATCTACATTAGGATCGTCACCGCATATAGTGCCGGCACGTCGCAATCGGCCGTCCGTCGCGACCGTCCACACGCCTCCCAGACACTCAGCCCCCAGCCCTCCGCTCAGTCCACGCACTCACGACCCCTGCCGCCGCCGCTCCTCCTCCTCCTCCCGGAGCTCCTCCGCGTACACCACGTCCGGATCGCGGTCCTTTACCTCGGGGAGGAGGAACGTGAAGCCCGCGCCGGCGACGCAGCATGCGAAGAAGATCCAAAGCACGTTCGGCGTGCCGATCGAGGACGTGAGCGCGTTGAACCCGAGCGCGGAGATGATCGCGCCCGCCTTGCCGCACGCCGCGGACATGCCGTGCGCGGACGCGCGGAACTTGGTCGGGAAGACTTCTGCCGGGTAGCAGTACGTCGTGCTGTGTGATTTGATGGGAGGGGTCAGTGGGGCAAACGGGAGGATACGGCGGGCACGTACGCGTTTGCGCCGAAGTTGAAGAAGAATTGGAGGAAGGCGAAGTTGACGACGAACGCAGCCGTGCTGAGCGTGTAGAACTTGCCCGCGAGGATGCCCACTGTGTCCGCATATTCTCAGCACCCGCAGCCGCGCCAGATCACGGGAACCACTCACAGAACATCGCCGCCATTAGGAACCCCTGGATCTGGATCCACTTGCGCCCGAGCCACTCGATCGTGAGGATCGTCACGTAGTACCCGGGCACGAACCCGAGCGCGGTGATGATCAGGTTGCCGATGCCGATCTTGAAGAGGCGCGTCCACGCCGAGCCGCTCTTCCCGTCGAACCCGATCTCCTCGAGCACGACGTTCTGGTTCAGGTTGATGCCATAAAACGCGATATCGAGCAGGAACCAGCACACACACGTCCCGAGCAGGATCTTGAGGTGCCGCCACTCAGAGAAGTAGTGGAAGAACTCCGCCCAGTGGTCCTGCTTGGCCGTGTGCGGTTTGTGTACCGCGGCGGTCGCCGTGCTCGACGCGGGCGAGTGGGAGGCGGAGTCGGCGGGGGCGGGGTGCACGTGTTCCTGCACGCCGGGGTCGGCGTCCGCTTTTTTCTTGAGCTCGTCGAACGATTCCGTCTCGGTGTCGGCGCCCTTCTGGGAGGCCTTGAACCGCCTGGATTCGGGAAGTGTCAGACGCTGGTAGAGCGTGCCGAAGGCGGGCACCAGCGAGAGCCCGACGAGGATCCGCCAGGCTGTCCCCCTGCAGCGTCAGTCTCGCACGACCACAACAGAGGACGCGTCTACGCACCGCCGTCGACCTTGGACGTCTCGCCCTTCACGTCCATAACGTGGTGGTAGCACGCGAGCACAATGATGACCATCAGACTGCCGACGAGGGAGCCCCAGCCCTGGTTCGCGAAGATGTACGCGAGGAGCGTGCCCCGGCGACTGAGGTTTGAACGGTCGGTCGCGACGGACGCGGACATCGGGTAGTCGCCGCCGATACCGATACCGAGGACTATACGCCAGATGGAGAGCCAGAGGATGCTCCCCGTGGCCGTCAAGTCGCCTGGGGATGTACATTCGTGAGCATGGAGTGGTAGATGGGGACACTGTACGCATAGTCACGCTTCCAGCGAGGGCGTCGTCTGTATGTGACCGTGCGCAGCTGGCTTGAACCACTACAAGACACCGGAATACGGAGAAGGCTCAGCCACAGCCGCCCGCCAGGTGCATCCAAAGCCGCAGCTTAGCGGCGACCAAGAAGGTCAGGCTGTGCGAGAAGGCTTCCCCGCATGCAGTAACCCGTCCTAACAGAGGACACGACCGCCGGAGCCACAATCAAGGGTACATAAGCACGGTTCAGCGTTCGCGCAGGCGCATTGCGAGCCTAGCGCCCGGAAGCATGACAGTGCGTACAGTAACCAAGTAACAACGCACCGGTTGGGTCAGAAATACAGAAGATAGTGGCGAAGATGATGAGGATGAGCTCCTTGCCGTCTGACAAGTTTTGCCGTAAGCAGAGAGAGAGGGCGGACGGGAGGCACACGAGCACGCACAGACTGCCTTGCGGCCGAAATAGTCAGCCGCGTAGCCGAAGGAAAACTGGCCGATGACCGAGCCGATGTTGGCGGAGGCCTTGAGGAAACCCTGGAGGCCGGAGGGGATGGCGTTGCCGCCGTAGAGCCGATACTGGAGCATCGTCGCTACGGGCTGCGAGGCGTCGCGTGAGCAGTCGGTGGTGAGAGACAAAAGCGCATATACCCACGTTGATGATGAAGAGGTCATACGCATCGAGGAAGAAGCCGACCTGCGACGGAAGGAAGTGAGGGGGGGCTGGTGGATTAAAATACGGATGGGACGCACCCCTGCAATGCCGAGGAGCTTGCACTCTCTGTAATTGAGGAGGAAGGGATAGCGGCGCACGTCCTCGCGCTCGTAGTCCTCAAGGCCGCCCTTGACATGGTCTTCTTTTTCGTTCGCGGCCATAGCAGACTAAAAAGCGTCGTGAAACGAAAGTCAGCACTTGGAAAACAGAAAATAGCAGTGCGAAGGCGCGCGAAGGAGGGTATCGTCGGGGTGTGTGAGAAGTGCGTGGGCGGGGGGAGGGATGCTTATGTACGGGCGGGGGGAGGCGGTGGAGGAGAAGTTGACATACCGACAGTAGGGCGACGCACGTTTGCGGGAGCGGGTGGAGGTGCGCTCGAAGAACCCAGTGGGCAGCTGGAGCCTGGGGCGAGTGGAGTCCCAGCGTCTATTCGATCTTCCGCCCATCATCCGCCACCCGGCACATCACGTGCCATCATCGGGGCCGATCGCGCCTCTCCCGCCCAGGCGCGCGCCGACGGCCCCTTCCTCTCATTCGCAATAATGCCATTGGCAAATCCGCCCCGTCTCCGACCCGCTCGAAGGCACGCTCGACGCTGGGAAAATCGACAAAACTGCGCACTGTGCGGAAGTGGCCTGGTGTTCAATGTCGCGTCAATTTGATTTGATGCTGTCCGCAGCGGACGATCTCGATGGTAGGTGTCCGTTTGCGCCTGTCAGATGAGTGCAATACGATGGCACGGAGAAGGATGGCAACGGCATATTTGTTTTCCAACTATAGGGACCACAGGACGTGGACAGCGGGATGCATCGACGGGAGCTGCTCGTGCAATGCGTGAGCCGCTTCCGAGGCTCTGCAGCGGTAGCCCGGCTACAGGCAAGCTCGAGGCGATATCACACCAATGGCGCATGTAAGCACATACATTACATCGCATCTAACACTGAGCACCGGGAGGCGGATGAGTACGGGTTGCCTAATCCAGCCACAAATCTGCTCAATATAGAAAGCGGTCCGACCTGCCAGTACCAAAGTGGCGACGTACACGAATGAACTGCCGTTCCGTTCACCGCGTGAGCCAAGGTAGGAATTTCTCGTCCACGCTAGTGCATAAGATTTTCTCCATCAGGGAGTCTCTGCGCGACACTCTATGCGAGCTCAGTCCCCGCGATATCCATGGCGTCCGCAAATGTCTGCACATGAAATCGGTTCCTCGCTACGCATACAATGCTCAGCTGCACAGTGCAGTGCACGTTCATTGTCGTCTCTCCAAGGACGCCGCCACTGCGCTGCATAGTACGAACGTTCGCTCGCACCGCCATCCAGCCAGGCTAGAACCCACGCGTCAGAGTCGGCGGTAGCGTCGCAGCGGACACCGCTTCTGGCCCCGTGTGGTAAGCACGATATTTGAACTACTCTTCGACGACGCCGGCCTAGTTCTTGTGCAAAGTTTTTCTTCAAGCCCGCTGTATGTTTGGGACAGGCCGCAAGATCCGGGCCCGTCTCCAGGCGTACATTAGGCCGAGATACCCGTCCGCCGAGTCTTCTTACTCATCCTCAGACGGTACAACAAATATGGGTATACAGCACGAGAGGTAGCAGCGCACCCTTCTATACATGTACCGAAGGTTGGTGGTATCGACGTACCCACGGAAGCAAACAGCCCCTGACAGCAGCGCGAGATCCTCGCGGCCCCGCCCTACGCAGCTCAAAATCAAACGAACGCTGGCCATCAATTGCCCTGCGTCACCGCCTTCCGCTTCGAGCAGAGCAGCGTGTCGCCGCCCGGATTGGCTGCCCCCACGCACGTTCGTCGCTTCGGTCGCGCGAAGCCGCATGCGGGCAGTGTCCCTCTCCCGATATCCGTCTGGCTGGGTCCCTCTCGTCCATACCGAGGGCCGTCTCTGCCTGGACCACCCAAGTCACCGTACAGGCGTCCCGCCTCTCCCTCTCCGAGTCTGCCCTTTCAGCCTGGCACTCTGAATCTAGTTCCAAATAGGACTACGGCGTCATCGCCTACGCTCCATTGCGCCCTGCCCAAGGAACGCACTCTGGGGGCGTTGACGACACCCCGGATCCCAGGCACACCATGCTGGCCGCCTTTACATTTCAGTCCGCTGACCGTCATCTCCGAGACCGAGACAGCTACAAGCTCGCAGTGGAGAGCGGAGGACGGCGTTCTCGTTCAGCGAAAGTTCATGCAACATGCGTTTTCCCAGCCCGCCGGTAATATCGCTTCACAGTTGGTATCCGGCGCGCTCACTCTGCCGTCTTCTGCCAAACCAAGGGTTCCGGTAGTCCTGGCGATCGACACTCGCCCCTAAGACCCTTGCTAAGCCATTAATCAGCTTGGTGCTCACCGCTAGTGCGCGGGGTGTTGCTGTGTCTAAATTCTAACTCGGAGACCGCATACAATCTCGTCGCTTACATACCGGGAAGAAAACATCGAACTGCTAGCTATTCAGCTTGCTGCA
Source organism: Daedalea quercina L-15889 (assembly GCA_001632345.1). Lineage (NCBI taxonomy): Eukaryota > Fungi > Basidiomycota > Agaricomycetes > Polyporales > Fomitopsidaceae > Fomitopsis > Fomitopsis quercina. Next base: position 39,947 of record KV429057.1, on the reverse strand, counting down.
GCTCACGGACTTCAGGTATGCTCTCCTCGGAAGATGCCTGCGCACAACGAATTGCGAGTCGACCCGCGATGTTGCGTAAGACAGCTGCCAGTGGCAGTCGTTAGGTCGACATTCAAACGTTCGTGGCGAGCGACGTCGTAGGCCTGTACGCAAAGGCCGGATCCCGCTGGGCGAGTGCGCTCTGCGCTGTCAGACTCGGCACTGCGCTCAGTAGATCACATGGCTGTATGCACACCCATGTCCTGGACGCGAACCTGCCCGGCGAGGTCGGTGCTCGACTCTGGTGCGTCTAGACGACGACACTCGCACCTCGTTGACCGTCATGTCCCACCACCGGTCATAAGTATCATACATGCAGCATGAGCTCACAGGTGTGCGGACGTGTGCTTGCTCGGTGAGTGCGTCCTGCCCCCCCCCGCCCGGCCGCCCACACTATACCGCGATAGGCTCCACGACGCAGTCATGACGGACTCCTACCCCAGGCATCCCCGGGCTATTGCTCATCTCGACCCGGCGAAAGGTCTCGAGCAATCCTCCGCGGATTCGAACCTCCGCGAGTAACGCGGCGAACTGCATTCGAAGTTGACTGTCCTGTTCTCCTTCGAAGACACTGCTGAATGTCGGTTTTTACCAGTCGAAGCAGCCGCAGCTTTAACGTATACGAGACGGGGCTGCTGGTAACCACTTTCACGGTCAAGACTGATCAGTGAATGTCGATGCTATGCGCTGTCGCTGTTTCGGGTGAGCCAGAATGGGTGAACTGCTCACTCACACATATATAAGGTCCGATTTATGCTGCGTTTGCGCTACGTCCGAATACTGCAAACTCATACGCGCGATACATAGCATATCATACCCCCGAAGTCAGTGGTCGAATTCGAAAAGTGCGCACTTACTAATGAGTCGCCATCTCCCGCAACATCGCGCCAGCATCTTGGCTAGTCATCTCACCTTCAAACCACAGGCATCGGCGACTCTACGGCATGAGGTTTTGTCGAAGTGGTCTTGCCTGTGCCGAAGGCGGGCTTGTTCCCGAAAATGCTTGGATCTGAAGCGTATGTCTCCGCTCATGGCCTAGGAAAGCATGAGGATGCAAAAAAATAGGACACCGACCACGATGTCGACAATGGGGTACGATGGACAGCTTTCGCCTATGACCTGGAGGAACTGTCACCTACCCTTTGCGATGGATAAGCCTTCCAAAAGCCACACCTCAGCACGCTGGATATCATCATCTGGACGATGGGCGTATTCCGTCGCCATATACAGGAGCCTGAGATTGCTTCCGGTGCGGCACTGTATAATTATCTCTGTAACTCTTTAAGCAGAACGGGACGATACATAGGCGCCACTACAGCAAACACGTCCACATCATGTACTCACTAGCAAGTGGATGGACCCGGGAACAAGACTCGCCGATCGTTTCTTCATCTTCGGACTTTGCCACGGGGGCCACAACTCGCTGCGCAGCCGTTCCCGGGTGCATGCGCGAGAGGGCGCGGACCACATGGCCGTACGTACGAGTTGAATGTATTGAAGTTGCCATGGCTGCTTGGAACATGTGCGTATTTAATGATCTGACTCCTACCGTAGTTCGCGGCGGTCATCGCGGAAGTCCTCAGTCAGTCATGGCCTTGATCTGCCTCGCACTGCTGGCTTCGTCCGTTCCTTTCGCCCTCGCCGCTACCAGCAGCACGCTCACCGCTCTCTCGTCCAACGTCGCCGGTCTGCCCCAGTTCCTCCAGGACAACGGCGAGAGCGGTGACAAGACCAACAACACGGCCCAGGTCGGTACTAAATTCGCTGAGTACGGTTTTGATATTATCCACGTGCAGGAGGACTTCAACTACCACGCGACGCCGTTGGAAACCTGTGTCTCCGAGCAGAATGAACGGCACTGCAGGCGTGAGGCGCATCAGTGACGGAAACTCAGAAGTGAAAGGCCATCAAAATGGAGCAAATGGAGTGTTGTCTTGAATGCGTTATGGTTGCATGATCCAAGATGATCGCTGCCAATGTTGCATAGCTGGATCGTATACTTTCTCAAAGTAATAGGTTCTACAGTCCAGCAGAAAGTTGATGAGCGCAGACAAACAGTGTAGGGACATCAAACCCAGACATAAGAGGAATGGTTGAGACTCGCCACATCGACTTTCAGCCTCAGAGTGTCAAGAATTGATGCGTTGACGCGCTGGTGGCTTGCCGGTTGCGGTTAGGGAGTTAAACTCACGAGCACGGGACCGCGATCGCACACGGGAGCGTCGAGCGCTAAGCGCTTGGGCCTTCTCCCTTAGCAACGTCGACGACCTCAGCGACATGTCTACCCATGCCCTCAACTCTTCTTCCGGAAACCCTGTGGTACCGGTCGAGCTCCTTGAGCACATTATTGACTACCTGAGAGGCGAATGTCAGACATTACTGAACTGTGCGTTGACCCACAGAACGCTGTACCCGCGCGCGAAGACAGTCTTGTACATAACGATACATATCCGGTCTCGCAAGGCCTACAATGCCATTCGACGACTCCGGCTGAACAAGATGGCGCATTCGATCTTCGCTAACACGGAGGAGTTTGTGTTAGAAGAGCATCCGGAGGCCTGGCGCACCGACCCCTCACACCATTTTGTCCATGATATGCTGCCGACCTTCGCAGGCTTCCCCCTCCCGAAACTTCACTGTTTGGTGCTTCGTGGCTTTCATCGAGGCTTGGTGTGGCGTGACTCTCCCCTCACTGCCCTCTTGCTTACCCAGACTTTCTCGTCTGTGAGGACTCTGGTACTACATAATCAGCCATTCAGCACCCTCCTTGACGTCGTCCGATTCGTGTGTGCACTGCCACAACTCCAAGAGCTGGAGTTACATGCGACATCTCTGATCATGACTGGGACCTCGTCACTTACCGCCACCAATCCCGCCACAGGTGGCCGATTACGGCTGAGGCGATTTCAGCTATCTGGCCTGGATGGATTAGAAGCAGCGTCAGTCTTGGATTGGCTTGCGCGCACACCAACTGTGCAAGCGCCAACGATGCGTGTTTTGCGCGCCGCGGTCTGGCCCAGAGACAGAGACTCAGTCTACTCTTCTCTATCTAATATCTTGAAGCAACTCGGCTCGTCGCTCACGGATCTCGACGTTGAGCTGCGGCAGCACTGTGAGCTCTACTTTTCACGAAACGACACTCGTTCACTCATTCGATCGGTTCTCAGCGGTCACGATCCCGGTACTGACGTACACTACGGGTCTGGAGACACTGTCCTTGCGCATTGTGGTGCTCAATCTTGCTGAGATGCCATGGACGCTGACTGGATCCGACTGCAACAACGTCATCCTGCCAACACTCACTTCGTTGGAGGCCCCTCGCCTTCGCACGCTATACTTCAAGTTCAATCTGATCTACAACCTGCTGGGAGGTCAGGACGCCGAGGCATATGTGGCCAGGCTCGATTGGACGCCACTAGGCGGCGTCATTGCGCGGAAGCGACTCAATAGCCTTCAAACAGTGGTTATTGAGGTATTCGTCGAACGCCTATGTCTTGTCGAGCGTCGCGAATCAGCCTTAGAGGTTCTGAAGCGGATAGAATGCGCGTTCGAGAGTGCAGTGCAGCAGCTGCCGTGGCAGACGCGGCCGGTTGTGAAAGTCATACGCCATCGAGAAAGGTGGGAGGGTGGTCGTCGGTGAGCGTCCATCGTAAGTTGGTGAGTCTACAGCGACAATGATGGCATCACCGTAACACATTTTGTATGCTTATAGTACACAACTGCACCGCACAATACCTATGTATTCGAGCCAATCGACAACCACGCAATGATGTTTGACTAGCGCGGAAGTCTACTAAGCGCTGCAGTCCAGTGATAGCAGATACTGATGTTTCAATAGTGCTTGTTGGAGATCCACGCGAACGGCAAGGCTTCTGCACACGTTTTGAAACCAGCGTGCGGTTGATGACTTAGCTCGCGCAGAACTTGAAGTCCCTTGCAATGCGTGGGCCCACCCCCTTTGAAAATCGCTGTAAACTCAGAATGTAATGAGTTTTGATTTCGAGAACTTACATATGAACCGCAACGGTCCCGTTGGTGAAGTCGCGGTTCTCTCCAGCGTCGTTATAAGCAATCGAAGCACTGACATGAAGACTTACAAGGGAATACGAAGACAGGCCTGACGGTCCGTCATTTTTTTCTTCTTCCGTACAGGATGGGACGGTCCGTCTTTTCAACTTCCTTGAATGCACTCGTGACCGCTGTCTCAGTATACTCATTCTTGAGCAGCCGGTGAAAGCTTACACATCCCTTGAACGTCAACTACCCCTACCAATTCGTAGAACTGTGTCAGAGTCAATGGAGGTGCAGCCCATATCTAAGCCCTATTGACTTACGGAGGATGGGGTGTTCTGGACCGAAGACCTTCAGCTGGAGTCTCAGCATGAGCTATGACGACCTCAGCACCGCGCGAAGCCATGCAGCAATAGCCTGGCGGTCCGGAAATGAACACCTGAGAATAAGGAGATGATGGATTGCCCATTGTGTGGTGAGTTTACTTACACGTTCAATGAGCGACCATCCGGCTTGTCTGACCGTCTGACCACGGTCTGAGCTTCCTCGACAGCAGGGAACTAACGGAGCCTCTTCAATATTACGGGAAACGTTGGATTCAACCACATGAAATGTCGTTCACGCCGTCGCCTCACTGATGAGGCCTGACGCCTTGCGGCTTCGAGTCGGAACTGGTTCCACCGCTCACTCAAAGTGACAATTGTTTTCAGGACGAGTAATGGTGTTCATTCATACATGAGCAAGGACTTTTAAAAAGGTTAGAGTTATTGGATGCAGACGTGGCATGATCACGAAGGAGCTGGGATGACGGCGCTCTAAGTTGAATGTTGAACGTTGAACGTTTGAACGTTGAAGACGCGAGCAGTCACACCACGTCGCGCCTCATGTGACGCTTTGCGTCATGAATGTCACGGTGTGTCGCTCCTCCTCAAACTTGTCTCAACTCGTCGCCGCAGCTACCGCTTCGTCACTATTACTATGCCGCCTTCATTATTATGGCTATATTACTTTGGAGCCCAGATGCTGCGCTACATGGTATGAACCTAGATTGATTGTTGAGTCGATTTACGACGCCCTCACCTCATGTGTGCTGGTGGCCATGACTGGGAGCCCTCTGCGACGCCCAAAAGCTCCCAGCATTGTCTATGCTCTCACCATCTACCATATCGCCGGTGGATTCCTTCGGGACCGAATCGAACCTCCGGTTAACGTCATAGTAGTACGTTCTCCCTTCCTCATACTTCAGGTAGACTTGCTCATACGCCTTCGCGATCTCTCTCACGAGGCTCCCTCCATCCAGCTGTCGTCCTGCATGCGACTCGGCATCCCATCTCGGAGGCACCCCATCCCCAACGAGGTGTTGTGCAAGAACAGACCCTAGGAATGCTCCCGCGTTGAGGGAAGTAATAATCCCCTGTGAAGAGAGCGGATCGAACGCCAGTGCAGCGTCCCCCACGGCACACCATCCTCGCCCCCCGTGGGTCCAGTCGGGCTCCTCCGAGGTTACTGCTTCTTGGAATGGCTCCCAGCCAGCATATGGCTCAAGTACAGCAGATCCGGCGGCGGTGCAGCGCGTGAACTTCGCGGTAGGAGACTCAGGCTCGTAGGCGACTCGGAGCTCGTCCAAGGAATCTGCCGAAGCCGAGGCAGGGCCGTGCAGCGTCCGAACGATGTGCTGTGTCTGGCAGTGCAGCATGTCGAGAAAGCCTGTGGTGGTGCGGGCGACGCGAGCGGTGGGGTCCGAGGGGGACGTGGTGTACATGACGAGACGCTTGCTGTGAGGGAGGCGCGCGGTGTACCACCACCCCGAGGGTGCAGCCTCGATGAGTGTTCGCCCATCGATATCGCCGGTACCGGCGGTTGTTTCTTCTGCTGTTCCTGGATCTGGGTCGTCTGTGAGGAGATTCCGGAAGACAATGTAGAAGGAGAGAAGGTCGGAATGCTTCCGTGTCTTTGCTCCTATCTTTCCGACTCAACCTTATCAGTGATGATTCAGGCAGCGGAGGATCCTTATGTGCAAACCTTCCTCGCCACGGACGCTTTACGGCCTGTAGCATCTATGATCCAACGGACGCGGAAAGTCTCGACCGTCCCGGACGACGCCATATCCGCGTCGACTTCCCAGCCATGCCCGTTTGCGTTAGCCGCGTCCTGATCCACGCGCCGCACTGCGACGAACCTCCCCTTCCGCAGCATGCTGCCGCATGTCTCGCGAAGGGTCTCGTCGAAGCGTGTGCGATCGAGGTGCCAGCCGGCGCCGTATGGATTCATGAGGGCATACGTCTCGTGTAGCTCTGAGCTCGCCCAGGCGCTGGCATTGCCGGTGCAGACGGAGTGCATCCCCTTCGAGGTATCATGCGCGAGCCTTGTCGCTAACGAGGGATGGAGCAGGGCGAGAGTCCGCTTTGCTACTGCTGGCAGCGACTCGCCGATCTGCATAAGATTGAAGAGACATGAGCTCTTGGGTACCGGGACGGAATGTGGGCTCAGCAAACCTTGTACGCTGTGGGATCTGCATCGTCGACGATGAGGACACGCAATCTGCTGTTCGAGTCGTGCTTCGCGATGGAGAGAGTGGTAGCACATCCTGCCGGGCCTCCACCTACGACGAGGACTGTAGCGACGTCAGCGCTATACCTATCAAGATGTACGATAGTCAAGGCGAAACATACTGTCGAAGTTCTCTGGAGAGTGAGCCATGGCTGGCACGGAGTCATGGAGGACAACTCGTCATTTGGTAGGGCAGGCCTTGAAGCTCCGGGGGTTCCAAATGGCACGCTCATATTTCGCTGCAACGTGCTGGGGTACCACGCTAATGACGTACCGACAGTCATCCACGCGGATCGAAGTACTACTACAGGCAGAGTTCCAAGCCAGCGCTCCCAATGGCATTGACATCCCAATCGCAGGCGCAAGCGGAAGCAAATGGAACTGAGGCTTAATTAACCGTGTATCTGGATCAGCGGCAACATGCGACAATACGCCAGCCAGTAGAGAGCGATCCATTATCGACCCATCCGCACCTGAGCACACGCGGCTCCTCTCGGTGGAGGCACGACTGGGAACTCAGACTCGAAAATGCGGCCTCAAAATTGGGTTTGTACGTGTCGCGCGCGCGCGCGCGATAGCATCACGATTATCAGAACTCAATGATAGGTGAGTGGGTGACTCTAGAGAACGCGTATGGATTGGCAGGGATATTGTACATTTGTAGCATTGGCGTAAGCATTCGAGGTATGATTGGAGTCGTCGGCGACAGCGTTTCACTTGGCGGGGATGATGCCGTTCAAGGACAGCAGGATCTTTCCGATCGCAGCCACCGTTTCCTGGCTCTGAGCAGCAGCCTTCGCCGACTCGAGCTCTTTCTTCAGAGCCGTGAAGAGGTCTGCAGGAGACAGCGGATCCTTGCCGGCAGGGTAGAACTCGAAGCACGGCGCAGCGTACTT
>KV429057.1:0-26842 GCA_001632345.1 Daedalea quercina L-15889 | reverse complement strand
CTCCGATCTCGGCGTACATATATTATCTCGGATTTTTCGAGCACGTCTTCCGCAAAACGCTGAAGATATTGAAACATTTGAAGAAGGAAAGCGGTTCTGAATTTGGCGCGCAGCGACTCTGGCAGGACGAGATGGGATCAGCGTCGTCGACGATGAGGACACGCAATCTGCTGTTCGAGTCGTGCTTCAAGTCGTGATGGAGAGCGCGGTGGCACATCCAGCCGGACCTCCGCCTACGATGAGGACTGTGGCGAGGTCAGCGCTATACCCATGAAGATGTACGACAGTCGAGTCGAAATATACTATCGAAGTTCTCAGGAGAGTAATTCATGGTTGGCATGGAGGACAGCCCCACGAAGGTTGAAGGCCCGGGGGTTAAAAACGGCGCGTTCATGATTTGCTGCAACGTGCTGGATTACTACACTCATGACGTACCGACAGGTAACCGATACATTGCTATCTGGTGCTGTTCATCCGCGGACCGAAGTACTACCACAAAGGCACAATTCCCAGCCAGCGCTTCCACTGGCGTTTACATAGCAGGTGCAGGCGCAAGCGGAACCACAGTGGGGCTGAAGCCTAATGAAGCGTGCATTTGGATCGGGGCAACATGCGACAATATGCCAGCCAGTAGAGAGCGATCCATTATTATCGACTCATCTGTACCTGAGTACGCGCGGTTCCCCGGTGGCACGACGCTGATCTCGGACTCTACAATTGCATTTGTACAATGTCGTACGCGCGCGCGCGGTGGAATCACGATTATCAGAACAGCTCAATGATAGGCGAGTAGCTGACTCTCAAGAACGGATATGGACTGGCAGTAATATTGTACATTCGTAGCACTGGCACGAACATTCGAGTTATGAGTCAGAGTCGTCGGTGGCAGCGTTTAAATTAGCGGGGATGATCCCGTTCAAGGACACTAGGATCTTTCCGATCGCAGCCACCGTTTCCTGGCCATGAGCAGCACTCTTCGCCGACTCGAGCTCTTTCTTCAGAGCCGCGAAGAGGCCTGCAGGAGACAGCGGATCCTTGCCAGCAGGGTAGAATTCGAAGCACGGCGCAGCGTACTTGCCCTCCGTGCCCACTTGCTGCTCAACGAGGACATGCGCAGCGGGCGACAGAATATCTATCATGATACGGTGGATGTTGCGCAGAATTTGCTTCCGTGCCGCCCGGTCTCTGTTGTGCCAGGAGTGGTCGAGCGTCTGCAACAGGTAGCAGTAGGCCGCGTTGACGGCCAAGGACAGCTGCCACACGATTGCATCAGCCGTGGTCAAGGGCTCTGCGTATGCGTCCGAAACGCTCACATTATACGCAACCTTATTTTTCTTGTAATCGTCCGTATTCGGGTTGTCGATGTATTCCACGCATTGCCACTCCTTTCGCCTCTGGTAGAGCTCGACGAAGACGCTGTAGTGTGAGTCGGGAACGCCAATACTGCCTTCGCCCTGATCAACGATGGTCTCGAGCGCCTGCAGCGCAGTTGTCTTGTCTGTGACGATCGTCATCGCGCTGTCGAAGAATTCCTTGCCCCCAAATTGCATGTCGGGGTTGCTCGAAAAGGGGTTTGAGCCGTCCTTACAGGCTTCTTCGATACCTGATACGAGGTGTGTTATGCTGCCGTATGCGCAATATTGGGGCTATCATACTTACCCACACCGAGGTTTCTGTAGAATTTGCCGATGCTCTCGTAGTCTTGCAAGATAACCCTTGCAAGGGGCTGCATGGGTGGAGGCTCCGGCATGAATGGCGCTTCGATCTAAACATACCATGAGTCAGTCGTGTTGATGACGCTCTAACGACGCCCATTCAACTGACCTTCAAGAAGCACTCCAAGTTCTCCTTGTTTGCGGGCTGAAGCTTCATGGGGACCTTGTCGAAAAGAATTTCTGTAGGATATTTCGGCATGAAGGAGCTGTCGTACAGTAACTGGGTCCCGTCGAGAGAACGCAGCATGTTTCCGGCCAAAGCGAGGTGCAACATCTCTTGCTCGGCGACAGCTGGAGACGCTACGGTGAGTTTACGTTCCGTCAAACTCAGTAACCCACTGCTCACACAGAATGTTTGCGCGGGCCTTGGTACCCCACCCGCCGTTATCGCGCTTGATGCTGTATAGAGCGCAGAAGTAGATGGGCAGTGTACCCAGCTCAACTTGCATACCCTGTGGCGGCGTCGAGTTCTCGAGACATGGACAGGACGGAGAGGCTACGCACAGTCTTCACATGGTCGATAAGTGCTTGCTTGTCCCATTGGAGGGGGGCATAGAGAACGGGCTCATATGGTTGGCTGTGACGGTGCGCTGCAGCGAGAACCATGTTCGGTGGGTGGTGATACTCTTCAGCAGGTTGACCGGCTCTTCACCCACTCAGAGACATATACTTCTATCTACGTGCCTAATCGCTGAGGTCCAGCGAACGTGGAGTGGCGAGTATGACCATGCGACCGGCGGTCCGCATGTATCAACGCATCTACGGAATGGTACCCTCGAACGTCAAACGTCAGCTGCACTCCTTTCTTCAACGCCTTGCTTTGAACAGTACATAAACACCTTCCATTCATGACCTCGCCCTCCCTAGTATGCATCCATCTGGCGTAGTGTGCAGGCCGATAGCTATTTGTACGTTCTCCTCGCTTCTCTTTCCACCTAGCCCGTTCTCATGACCGGATTGCTCCGCGGATGAATATCGCGCATCCGCGGCCAACCTTCCTGAGGCCTGGTATACGCCGCATAGCCATACATTGTTCCCTGTTCCCGGTGACCGCTGTCGGACGTGGCGTCTATTAATTATCCACGGGGATCTGCGACTAGTCGGTCTCTTGTTCGCTCTTCCAAGTCCTTGTCCGAATAGTGCCTCGAATGTTGGCGTTGACAATGGCCCACTTCAAATTAAAGCGCATATCCTCGGCGAGTTCAAGCACGCCCATTCTTCGCGGGACCGCCGGAGTTACGTCTTACTCATCTCGATTTAGCTCGCAATCTGCTACCCCCCCACCCCCCCCCTCGGCTGAGATAGGAATGGTCAGTGGAAAGAAAAAGAGACAGGGTCTCATTCAGTTTTAAAACTTGATTCGACGCAGTAGCTACTTGATACCATTATGAATTAAGTTTGATTTTCAGAGCGTGCTAGCGGCAAACCGGAAATTTTAATCAAGGGCAGCATTGAACATTGAATATTTGAATATTGAAGCTGAAGTTGGAGCTGTCACTGTCAGATAGGAAACCAACGGACGTCCATCACCTGATCGCTGAGCTTTCATGACGTTTAATTATTTCCCTTTATGGTAACTCTCCTACCGGAACTGTCATAAATATAACAGCGGCGTCGCTCCTTTATGCATCAATCACACTCTCTACTCGTTGTTCGTCACGTTCCTATGATTACTCTGCGACCCGAAGGATGTGACGCATAGGCATAGAACCACATTTTCGCCACAGACAACTTGCTCCGCGGACCTGATACGTCTCCCCGGCTTCCAGGTCTCTCTGCATCTGTCTCTAGAAATCCACTGTGTCTTCGTACGCCTTGCGCAGTCCCCCAGAATGCATAACACGTTCATCATAGCATGATCATGTCGCCTTCCATGAGTGCGATGCCTCCGAGGACGTTTCGGAGGGGCTTGCTCGAGGAACATAACACTCAATCGTGCGTGCGTGCTTCCCATTGCAATAAGAACAAACGGTATCTGGCGCTATCCCTGCATCGCCGCCCCCACAAAACTTTCAAGCATGGCGAAGTTCAGTCCGTATGATCCCAGCGCAGGGACAACGTACCCACCCATCAATCCTAAGGACATCGCCCGCGTCGAGATCTTCCCGCCCATGGGGATTGCTCGCGTCGGTGACTCCGGTACGCTCAACGGTGAACGGGAACCAAAGATCGATATCGAGTACTACTACGGCCCCGAAGTCCCTGGCTTGACGGACCACCCATTTGGAACGTTTCGGGACCAACACGGTGGTATCAAGCGACAGGTCTGTTTGTTGCCATCGTGTATAATCCTACCGAGTCTGAAGTTCTATTGAACACCTCAGGCGGCCAGGTTCCGCGTTTACGCATATAACTCGGCTGGAAAGAACTTGGGCGAGATCAACAATTACAACAAGTATAATCTGAAGTGGACTGTCCACGTCGCTAACAAGAAAGCAGCATACTACTTGTTCCACGGTAGTGCCTTCTCCTCTTTTTCCCCATGCAAACTGACTCGGGGCTCCGACTCAGGCAAATACCGTCCTCCGAAGACTGACCTCCGGAACCCGGACACTGATCCCATCGTAAGTTGTAAAAGACTATCTCATTCATTATTTCAGCGTTCATGCGCGGCTTGTCAGTACGGGGATCTCAAAGGAGATCCGCTCGACCAGTCTCTTGAGATTCGCAAGAAACTTATCGTCGACCCAGGACCGCAGTCCATCACGCACACGGGAACATCTTCGCCGGTTCCCCTCGTCGGTTATTTCCAAGGCTCGCTGCCCCATGCGCTCCCGGTCACGCTTGGCGAGATACGCACCGATGACCAGGGCCGTCTCGTGTTCATCCCGGGCACCGGACAGGCGCGCTCTGTTCAGGACATCTCGCGTCTGTATCAACCTGAGATCATCTCGGAGTTCGACAGCATCGACTGGTTTGACGACGTCTGTGACGGCTGGGTGGACGTGTCGGTGACCCACCCTGATAGGCCCGGCATGGACGGAGAGTAAGTATGTCTCTACTTTATGGTGACCGTAGACAGCTGATACACTGACGTAGGATCGTCAAGCCGCACAAAGCGACTGTGCTCAGTGCGCCGCCCAAGTTCGCATGGGGGATCGACTCTCCGACGACCCTTTACGACGTCATGGAGAACATCTACAAGGAAATGTACCTTGATCACTCGGGAACGGACTTCTACAAGGATATCTGGCCTGTCCTCGCTGGGACATACAAGCTCGCCTGGGTGAACGAGAAGGCGTATCAGGGCCACGGTAAGGCTTACGGACGCCTTCACCGCTGCTACTGATGGTGTCTTGAATCTCTTGATGTTGTCGACAGGCCCCGGCGGATACGGAAACTTCTTGCCGCAAGAAGCCGCACTGTCTTCGACGGACCACAAGTACCGAGCTCAGCGTGAGTTGATCTTCGGTAGGCTGCGTGAGCCGGAATTCAGGAATCGGGATCAAGCACACACTATATTCATGCCTCGTCTGTCCGGGGAGAATGGTACGTCATCAGCTAGTAGCTCAAGGGTGAGAGCTCATGTTGACATGCGTACACAGGGGACGCCATCGAACCCGGCACTATCAGAGACGTCCCGGGCGAGCCGATCCAGCGCTTTACGGCGTTGACGTCACTTCAGTACAATCGCTTCAAGAACTGGAAGGACGGCAACTTCACTGTGGGCGTGCCGTACGGTACAAAGACATGTGTCGAGGACTATCCCACTGACGAGCAGACTGTCGCGCTCGCTCGCGCGATGCTGGAACAGACGATCGGGGACCCGCTGTACCCCGGCATAGAGGCGTACTGGATCGCCAAGGACCCCAAGATCTACCAAGGTGTTGGCATTCCTCAGGGAATGCGCCCGCCCTTCCGGATCGACCACGACAAAGTGCTGCCGGGATTCCTCTCGCGTGGCTTGAGCTTGCCGTGGCAGAGTGATTTCGACTTGTGCAACACGCATTGGTACAAGAAGAGCCCCTCGTGGCCGATGCGCATTACTGATATGCTCTGTTCGTTAGGTGGCCTTCCGCGCGGCCGGATGACGTTGTCCGTCTGGATCGCAGCCCCAAAGCTCGGCACGGCCTCCGAGTGCGATGGACGGAGGGGTTGCGGGACACTCCCGAGGGTTAGTTGTCAAATCCACAGTCAGTGTGGTGCTTCTGACTGATAATATATCCCAGATGTGTCCTCCGGGTTCTTCCCGGGGAGCACGGACATGGTGCGCAAATGGCATTTGCTTGGATTTGTTGCGAAGATGCCGCAAAGCGGCAAGTCGCTCAGCCCTCAGCACAGCGACGGCTCACTCAGCCCTGAGCCTAGCAACGGGCCGCTCAGCCCTCCTGAGCCCGTCTATGCTGAACAGGAACGGCGTTTGTAGCGTGGCAAACGTGGATACCGATGCAACGATACCAACCTGTGTACAACAGTCTGAATAGTAGTATGAATGAACGAATGAGTTGAACCTCCGTAGTCGAGCCTAGGTCCGACCGAGTCAAGTTCAAGTCGTGGCGGACTGGCAGTGGCAGCGTCCGAAGCGAGTTTGGTCGTGACATTGCCGACGTCCTCAGCTAACCCTCATCAACCACGCTCACCGGCTTTCATGGTCTACAACGAAGACTATCATCAAGCATTCAGTTATGTTCTGAAATATTCAGGACTTTAACTCTGTGACTCTGGATCGACGAATATTCTCAAAGGCAACTCACGGCCGCTGCTCCGGACTTCCTCTGTCTAGTGACATTCCGAGGCAGATTTGACTGCAAGCGGCGAGCAGAGTGTGGCCCGCAATGTCGACTTGTCGATGCGAGGGGCTTTGGCTTGTTTTTCTCGCAGATGGTGCTACGAGATCAAGGAGCGCCCGGATCAAATCTAATTTCTATTTTCGGATACAGCCTGTAATGCACTTGCCACTGTCGACACGTACGAGCGAGAACACTATGGACGGCTGGTTTTAGGAGCTCGGACTCGACCGTGGAATGTCATTGTCGTAGTGTTCCTCATAAACAGCAGAGGCTCAAAGTTTATACTATACACTTAACTTAGTTGATCGCAGCCGCATCCAGTCAGTAGTCAGTACTAGTCAGTAAGCACAGCAAGTACAATACGTTATTAACAGTCGACTTTGCAAAAGAGAGGCAGTAGCTAAGGTCCGGGTTCCTACACTATGATACCGAAGAGCAAACTAGAAAGTCTCCTTATCCGCATAGAGCAAGACATAGTAGAGCATGTGCTGAACAGCATCGGCTATGAATCACCTATGGGCAACGGCGGCAGCATCCGGTCAAGCTCACTTCGCCGAACACGAGAACGCTCTCGCGACGGCGAAGACACACGCCTGGCATGGCCTCTCCCACCTTCACTCTGCTCATTCTCCAAGTCCGCGAGCGTGAAGCTCGACATCCGCTCGAACCCCGGGCGCCGCGTCGGGATGCTATGCGGCCTGAGGTGCACCGCAAAGTCCGCGAGGTCTTCCGAGTGCGCCACCCCGCTCCCGGACGACGGCGTCCGCGTGTGCGCTAGCAACGGCATCGCGAGCGACTCCTCGCTGTCCAGCCGCCGGTGCAGCACCTCGGGCGAGGCTGCGTCGTCCATGCCCGTGCTGGCCCTCGCGCGCTGGGACCCGGGGAAGTCCGGCGGGCTGTCGGGGCGCTGGTACGCGGGCTTTGCCTGGCTCGCGTAGAACGAGTCCCACGAGGCGACACTCGCCCGTGCAGGGCTCGCGTCGCGCTCGTGCTGCGCCTTGAGGAAGCCCAGCGCGTCCGCCTCCGAGTCGCTCCCGACGTGCGTGACGGTCGACGCGCGGTCCGTGTGGTACGACGGCACGTCGCGGAGCGGCCGCCCGCGCCGTGCGGGCGACTTGCCGCTCTCCGCGAGACTGTAGCGGTCCGACGCCGAGTGGTGCCGCGCGAGCGTGTAGCGCACGTCCGCGAGCTCGTCCTTGCTGTCCCCGTCAAACCCCTCCGGCGCGTGCCGCCACTTGCGCTTGTAGTACAGCCACCGCCCGCCGAAGATGACCCCGCAGAGCACGAGGAAGCCGACGCACCCGAGCAGGACGTCGATCCCGACGGAGAGCTTCTTCTCGTGCGGTGAGGACCCCGACGTGGACGAGCCGGACGTGGAGCCGAGCCGCGACTGCTGGAACTGTTCCATGGCTTGCGTGATGTTCGTGAGGGCCATGAGCCCGAGCTGCGGGTTCACCTGCTCGCCCGCGTCCTGGTAAGTGTCGGCACTCGTGAAGACGCCGTCGGAGTCGGGGGGCTCGTACGCCATGACCATGTAGGTGCTGCGGAGGAACGGGACACCGAGGACGAGGTCGGGCAGGGAGACCGAAGATGAGGACATGCTTTGCGTGGATTGGATCATGCTCATGCAGTACGAGCCGGCGGTGGAAGAGTAGGTCGAGAGATCGAGGGGATGGAGCGGGATTTCTGAGCGGTCGTCGAGCGTGATCGTCATATTGAGGGGCGTGGTGCAGGGGATGTAGTCTGCGCCGTCGTCAGCGCGAAGAAAGTACGGCGTGAAGACGCTTACATGTTCCGTCGGACGCGGGCGACATCCCGATCGCACTGTGTATGTTACTCGCTATTGTTGGCGAGGCCAGGATAACCGGCGTCCCAGAGTCGAGCACCGCAACGGGGTACGTCGAGCCTGAGACCGAGTTTCCGAGGGCAATATTTTTGGCCTCGCCGTCCACCCAGACTGTAATATTCCGCACGCTTGCAGCCCAGAACTGATCGTAGTTGTAGTTCGTGACAAGGTCGTAGTACTCGATCTTACTCGGGTCAGGTACGAGCTCTGATGGGTGCAAGCCAAGGCCAAGGATAGAGGGGACGTCGTCAGACTCGGGCCGCTCGAGGGCAAGGGAAATAAAAGGCGCTGAGGGCGCGCTGGCAGAGGAGGTCATGGCGAAGAGGTTGGCAGCGAGGGAGTTGCCGTCATCGCCGAGCTCTTGATAGATGGAGGAGTCGGTGGGGAGAGCGAGCCCGAGGATGCCGCTGTAGAGCGGGTCGAGGGGCTCATCAGTCACGGACGATGCGGCGGCTACACAGCACGAAGGGGGACAGATGTGAAAGAGGGAGAGGCAAGAGAGCACCGACGAGATGTGCAGACGTCAGCGAGTTGCGGAGGTGATGCGGGTTTAGGGACTACGCACCTAATGCTTGCTGCGTGATGTTGTAACCGCCCAGAGAGACTGCGTCCCATACTATTGGGCCGCTCACGGAGCCTCGTAGGTAGTCGAGGGTAAAGGACTCGTCAGTCGGCGTCGACGTGGAGGGATTGTAGAGGTGGCCGCTAGCGCCACTACATGATGAGGTGGAACAGGACGTGGACGCGATCCACTGCAGGAAATGAGCGGGTAACAACAGGCAGAACAAAACGAGACGGACCAAATCGGAAGAGCCGGTGTCGACCTGGAGCGAGAGGTTTTGGCGGCCGCCGCCGACGAGGACAGGCAGGGTATAGACACTGTAAACACGTTCAGTCTGGGGACCCGGGTACGAGAGGCCACCACGACGGGCCCTCCTGCGTGGTCGCTACGCGTCCACTCTCCCTATATTATATTGTTCGAGGTCGAACGACGGCTCCAGACAGCCAGGAGCGTAACGTCAAATGGATACTCACGATTGGTAGAGGGACTCTGTGAGCAACTGCAGCGGCAACACGATGCCTCCGCTACCTCCCGAGCCCTCCCGCTGGACAACCGTCGCCCGCTCCTTGCCCTTCCACACCTTCTTGGCGCGCGACGACGTAGCGGGCGGTACGCGCATTGGTGAAGTGAGCACAGGCGAGTGAAATTGCAGCAAGTAGTACTGGCAGTGAGGTCGTCCGAGTCGTATTCCGAAGGCGTGCGGCGAGATGCGGCGAGAAAATAGATAACCAACAGGCAGGGCGAAGGAGCGACAGAAAGGAGTGACGCGGGGCGGGGGCTATGGGTTGATATGGACGGTCATAGGCGACCGCACCTGGGCGGACCAGGAAGACGAGTATCTGTGATCTATGGGCGTCCTACCCACCGACCCCTCCAGGCCGACCCTCCGCTCGGCATCCCCATGAACTCGTCCTTCCGCCTTCCATCTCCGCGGCGCACACTGCCCCACCCGACTCCTCGACGCGGGCCGCCTCGAGGGCTCTTGCCTCGAATACTTGGCTGTGGCTGTGTGTACTTGACGACTGGCCACAGAGCTGCTCGAAGCCACCTAGCTCGCAGAGGGAAAGCATGCCCACCGAGGAAACACGCCCCCGAGCCCCGACCGGCACTCCTGTCATTCAAAAACGCTCGGCGCGCTCTCGACGGCCTCTGCTCCCCGCCCGTAATCGTCTGCTGCCTCATTCGAGGCTATGTAATACGCCCCTCCTCCGTAAGACATATGCAATGCAATGCGGCTGATACATAGTCTAGCATCTACGGTCCGTTCTCTGCTCTGCTCCCCGACAAAGTGCTGCCCTGGATCGGACCGCGTGCACGCCCAGTCGCCGCCATTCCGACACATTTCGGACCTGCGAACTTGTGCCAGTCATCGATCGCGATTCGGGCTGATGTCGACGCTGCAGGAGATGACAACCTCACTCACACGAATGTTCTCTTGGCAGTGGTCCAGCGTCTCTCCTGTCATACTTAACGGCACCGGCACTGGCTCGAGCCTGAGCAGTCCTGACTCAGGAATCAGGAACGGACCTGGAGGAGGGATCATACAGGGTAAGCGTGGGTCTTGGCGAATAGAGCAGGTGAGCACTGGGCTAGGCTTGTAATGTAGCGTAGGACGGAAGGGAACATCATCCGTGGTCAACCTGGACGAGTGCTAGTCTCGACAATCACGAGCGGCCCCATTGGGCTGTGTCAATGCTGAGGGAACGAGGGAACTTGAATTTGTCGTGGTGCTGTCGAATGCGGGACGCACATTCAGGTCATAGCGCGGAAGACACGCACAGCTGACGGTTGTTGTACAGCTTGACAAATGACGTCCGTATCCTTGCCGACGGCCTGAGTCGTTACATACGCCCGAGTTCATGTCTTTGGTAAAGACAACTGGTAATTGTGATCCTTGAATGATCCGACGGAGAACAAAACATATGAAGTATCCACCACAGCATTTGCTGAGAGCACTCCTACGTATCCGGTTAGCCCGTCGCCCTCGAGGTGGGCACAAGCCGGACTCAACGAACAGCTGCCGCGTAGTGGGCGACGTCTAGACCGAAACAGATGACGTTATGGACCCTCGCGACCAAAGACGCCGGGCGTCGAGTATGCAAACCTGACTGCCACGGCATGCTTCGAGTGTTCATAAAAGCCATCCGAGAAACCGCACTCACTACCACGAGCACTTGATCTCTGTCCGTCTATCGCGTAAGCGCACAATGTCCGACCGTCGCTTCTTTGCTAGCTTCGCATTCTACGGGGTCTAGCCGACCTCCCGTGGGCAGAGCCGTGTGGTTCTGAGGACAAAGCGGCTGCCCGTGCGGGAAAGAAGGGCGAAGTATGAACGCTTGCAAGGGCGAGATCGCAGCCTGACGCAGCGCCCAGGTGGGTGTACTGGCCATATGCCGTTGAGAAGTATGCTGACGTTACAGAAGAACGTTATACTTACCTCTGAGGTATGTCCGCATCGTAGAACTTGACGCGCCGTAGATGAAAACGCGAGATCAAGTTGTAGGCAATTGCGGACCCGGTTGCCCATACCTACGGTGTGTGGTGCTCCACGTAGTAAGTCGTCAGCGCCAAAGAAACTCACACCACGCACACCCCTCAGGCCTCAGACTCCCGTATCTGTGGCATGCGTGTCGGATACCTTTCCGGGGAAAGGCGAGCGGTGTGCAGGAGCCGACGTGCATTGCCAAGAGGAGTGGAGGGAAGGACCGGGCCGGGCCGAGAAAGTCAGGACGGGAAATCAAAATGACGATCAAAACGGGGCAAGCCCTAACCCCGACGGGCGATCGAAGGGGTGGCGTGCGGCGTGCGGCGTGCCCCGCATTCGGTCCAGGCCGGGGAATGCGCCACAACTGGCAGCGCAAACTCAAGGTTCACTGGCACGCGCATGCCGCCAGCTCTAGCCTTTGCCCGGCTCTTCTTCCCCAGACCCTCCATCCGTGCCCCTCGCCCTGCTCGTCGCATCCCCCTCCCACCTCCACCACTCGCCCACCGCATGGACGCACCCGCCGATGCCAGTGTCGAGTACGAGTCTGCCGCGCCCACCGGCGGTCGCGGGAGAGGCCGCGGACGAGGTGGCTTCAGAGGAGGTAGGAGTCGCGGTCGGGGACGTGGACGCGGCCGAGGGCGTGGAACGGCGGCTCGTGGCGGCGAAGACGACGCCGCCCGCGAGCCGTACGTAGAGATGGAGACCACCGCGTCGATCGTCGAGATCGTCGAGGCGGAAGAGATCCCGGTCGTCGAAGAGGTCGAGGGCGTCACAGTGGAGCCCTCTCTGGGTGAGGGTGAGCGCGGTGGGCGCGGTAGGGGACGGGGACGGGGACGGGGATGGAGACGTGGTTACCGAGGCAGACGCGGCAGAGGAAGGGGCAGGGGCGCCGCACCAACTGAAGACGGTCACGCCGAGGCCGAAGAAGGCGAACAGGCTGCAGGGGCAAGCGAGTCTCGTGCACCACGCGCGCCCCACCACAGAAGATGGGGACCCCCGAGGCCTCGTCCAACACACTGTGCGTGCTTTTCTGTCTTTCATCTACATATCGCGCTCAACGCTGCGCGTATACATAGTCATATCTCTTCCGATCGTGCGTATTCACGCACGTATGCTTCCTCTTTTATTTACGTCTGCGTGCTCATAGGGACACCACGCCGAGCTCCAAAAAACCGTCTCCTCGTTCACCGACGCTCTCCTTACCTCAGATCCCGCCATCGAGGGGCTCGACCAGAGCATCGTGGTCCCAGCCCGGCGGCTGCACATCACTCTCGGTGTCATGGATCTCGCTACGGATACAGACCAATCTGGTCCCACCGCTGCCTCCGATGAGGCTGAAGAGGGCGCTCCGGAGCAGAAACCGACGCTGGCGAGCGCGATCGCCCACCTCGAGAGCCTGAAGCCGGAGATCTTGAATCTGCTCGCGGGACACAAGTTGTGCGTCGAGCTGAGCACGATCGACATCATGAGGTCCGGCGGGGCAAGTCGTAAGCGTGCGAACGTGGTGTGGGTTGGACCGCCGCACGACGGCGAGCTGGGGGAGAGGCTAAAGACCGTCGCGGGTGCGTTATTGGACGCACATATTGGTATAAATTTGCGACGTTGAATGCCGTTTCCTTCGTAGAGTTCATCAACGAATCCTTCAAGAGCGCTGGTTTCTTACTGGACGATCACCGTCCGTTAACAGTACGTCGCCCTGTCCTCATCCGCATACACTTGCCGATACCCAGATTCTTGAACTTTCCAAATAACCCTCTGGCCGGTAACCCCCATCTCTTGTAGCTCCACTGCACGCTCCTAAACACCATCTATCGCAAACCACGCCCCAAAAATGGGTGGCGGACGCACTTTTCCTTCAACAGCATCCTCGCCTCCGATGCACTCCGCGCCATCGCGCTCGAGCCCGACACGCTCTTGACGGGCGGCGACGGCTCGGAGGAAGGCGATACCGCCGAGTCAAAGGGCAAGGGGCGCGCGGGGGCCAAGAACGAGCCCGTGCACGTTGACCTCGGTGCATGGGACGTGGACGAGGTACAGATCTGCGAAATGGGCAGCCACGGGCCCGAGGGCGAGTACGTGTGCGTCGGGAAAATTGCGCTCGCGTGAGCGAGAAACAGAAGTGAAAAGGCGCACGCCGTGTTGCGCATGCGACGGGACGCGCACGGGGGTCATGGTTTGTGTTTTGGGATTCGGTGGTCTTGGGAACGGGTTATCGGAATGGCAGCAAACGATCCGATTGGAACGAAAATGTATAGTAGGTGTTGTATCGTCGTACGAGTTGACTGCCACGATCGTCTGGGATAACGGCTGATGAGCAAGACTGTGAATACTTACTGTGCGCCGTTATCGTAGGCATCGAACAAGTGTGTAGTGTGCCTCGCCCTGCCCCATTTCCGTCTGGTGATCCTGGGCACGGTGTCGTCTGATGCGTGCGTGGTAGACCGATGTCCATACATACAGGTAAAGCGCTTTCTCCACGTCGACTTGCACTCCGTTGAACATGGGATCTCACTCAGCTCGAAGTGTGTCTAGAGCTTCTCCGCAGGTGCGAATGAATAGCTTTGAATTACAGACCCTTGGGCTAAATGCAACGCGTTACCAGACACCCGAGGATTTATCTAGGACACACTTAGTGTATCTCAGGCTTGTTGGCCCTGCCAGGTGTAGCTGTAGAAGCCGTTAACGAGTTGGGAGAGTTCCTACAGGTGCGCATATGTTGCTGACACTGCTTACCCGGGGCCGTCTCAGCAAACGACTCGGACGAACGCCCGGGATGCGGCGGTGACTGAAGTCGGCACGCTGGCTGCCGGAAGTCTGTTGAGTCTGATTGACGATCCTCGTGCGGGTGGACCCTCGGATGCAAGCCTACTTCCGACCACCAAGATGAGTCGAGACGTCATGTCATCCAATGTCTATCTGCCAATGGTTCAGACGGACTGGACAAGCGGTGCTAGAGATATACCTGCAGAAAGGTTCAACTTTGTCCCACATGACATGCATACGCAACAGTGTGCGGTGCCGGAACTACCTCCTGGTGTGTTCTTGGTTGCGCCCCTCCGAGTAATATGCACACTGTGGCGCGCGCAGGCATATGTAGAATCCGAAGTTAGCCGATGCTCCAACGATCATTGCGTCAAGGTGATGACTTTTTACGTGTGCTCGAGCAACGACTTTGCTGGGTTGGAAAGGGAACTCACCGCAGCAACACCGCGTTGTTCATCATATTGTAGTTTATGGAAAGCATAGGATGGCGGACGTCGAGTGCGCCGGGTGCATGGCCAAGCATTCGACAGGTTCGCTGCACGGTTTCTGAATTTTGACCTGCGCCGCGGGGCCCGGTGAGCACGCAGCCGCACGGACAGTCAAGCTTTCTGATAGCTTTGTTGGAATCTATACTCGGAGAGTGGATGCCCGTTCGAGCAACCGCCAGCGAGAATGAAACAAACGGTTCAGTCCGGTGCACAACAACACGATGATACCTGCGTAACTGCAATGGGCATCACCTGGCCGTAGCAATACCAAAGCGATCATCCTGGTTCGAAAATAACCCCGCGACTCACCCATACCACATCCGCGTACGAGGAGCGTCATATACTCTCGTAAATGCTCTCCCGGGGCTCCGGGAAGTGTACGTCAATGTGGAAACTCTGTGGGTAAGCATTGGGAGAGTGACCCGTGTCGTCTGAATTGTCTAGATTCTCCGAAGTCACTCCCTGACCCACCTTGGCGCTGTTCTGTGCAATGGGTCGGGGACTGGGCTACCGCCGGACGTCGAGCACCTGACGGCGTTGCATATGCTTTTGATACACGGGGAGAAGTGCGTTCGCTATGGCGGGCCGGAGCAAGACTGACGTGCCGAGGAGGACGGAAACCGACATCGCGCGCCATGTGTGCACAAACGCCTTTCCCTTTGCCTCCGACGTAAGTACGATCGCCGCAGGGGTTACTTTCTGGTGTTAGGAAAGGGTCAGCCAGCTTCGTTTGGCATCATAATGGTAGGGACGACGTACTGTAACGACGCAGTGGGCAGGCGCCCAATCAAATGGTGCAAGCCTGCGAGACATGGGTATGAGCGGTGGGGAGCACGATTGCGAGGCCGAGGCAGCTTGGAAGGTGAGCTCGCAGGAGAGAGCTGAGAGAGAGAGTTCGGTTCTAGGCGCGAGCAAGTACGCCTGCACCGCCGCGTCTGCGCCTGTCTGGTGCGCACGGCTTGTCAGGAACAGTGTCTTGTTATTGAATGCCGGGGTGGGCCGCGTTCCTGGATTCGGCGCGGATTATGTGCAAACGGCGAGATAGGGCTCAGCGATTGCCATGTATATTGAGTCTGCGAATATCAATTCTAACTATAAATTGCAACTTGCGCGGTTGCATTTTAAACAACTCATCATTGCGAGGCTGAATTCACGTCGACGGGGAGGGAAAGCCGGCGACCAGAAGCGGAAATGGATGGCAGGCGAGTGGCGGGTGGCGGGTCGCGTGACGAGCGTTTCCCGATCGCGAGTGATCGGGGGCGGCGTGTGGCGTCGGATGCATGTGCTCGCCCGTCGCGATGCTCTTCTGGTGCAGATGGCCGGCCATACTTATCTCACTCATTAACGCTACTTATCTCGCCATGGCCGATTTTTGCCCCGCGTCCGCGAGACATATAAGTAGCGAGGTCATGTTGTCTCGCCTTCTCAGCTCGCCGCCATCACCCCGTCGCTCGCGCCAGACGCGTTGCCCGCCGCCATGGCCTCCGTCGAGCGCAAGGCGTCCGACACGTCCGTCACGGACGAAAAGTCCCTCGCGGCCAACGACAACGCTCCCGTCGACCACCTCCCCGCCCTCGGGCCAGACGTCGACGCCGCACAGATCGGCGACGTGCGCAACACCATCCTCTCACGCTGTCCATCGCTCATGACTGCACGCAGGTCTCCGAGGACGTCCGCGCCATCGACCTCGACGACTCGGGCAAGGAGCGTCCCATCGAGACAGAGTCCGACTACGCCCTCCGTCTCGTCTCTCTCGACGACGACCCCTCCCTCCCCTCCCTCACCTTCCGCACTTGGTTCCTCGGCCTCGGTCTCGCCTGCTTCGCCGCCGTGCTCGGTGAACTCTTCGTGCGTGCCCTCCCCTCGTCCGCTGCCATCCATCCGTCTTACCGGCCGCGGCCGCCCAACAGTACTTCCGCCCCCAGACCGTCCAGGTGTCCGGCCTCTTCCTCCAGGTCTTCGGCTTCATCCTCGGTCGCGGCCTCGAAATCGTCCTCCCAGGACCCAACCATGCCACCCCCAAGATGCGCACCTCGAACACCCGCTTCTGGCGCTTCATCAACCCTGGCCCATTCAGTACGTTGCCCCACTGCCCCGCACCTTGTCAAATTCAACCCACATGCCTACCCCACTCACAGACATCAAGGAGCACGTCGCCATCAGCATCATGTCGGTCAGTGTCGTCTCTCGCTTCTTAGTGCTGCCACTCACCCTCGTGACAGACGACGGCCTCTGACCAGGCTATTGCCATCTCCGTGTTTGCCGCTCAGGACCTCTACTACAGCGTCACCGTGAACCCCGCCATTGGCATCTTCACGTACGTCCCGCCGACCCTTGTTCTCTGTGCCACGTTGATCGCGTCATCCAGCCTGATCGCGTCCCAGCTCATCGGCTACGGCCTCACGAGCCTCGCCCGCGACTACCTCGTCTACCCCACATGGGCCGTCTACCCGTTCATCATGCCCCAGGTGCAGCTCTTCGACGCCATGCACCGCGGCCAGGGCATCTTCCTCCAGAAGAAGCGCCGCGTCTTCTTCTGGAGCATCCTCATCGCCATCTTCGTCTGGGAGTGGTTCCCCGAGTACATCGCACCGTACGTTCCGTCGCTCCTCCCGTCTGCTCTGTGGCGCTGACGGCGATCGCTTCGCAGAACCCTCACGGGAGTCTCCATCTTCTGCCTGGCGGATCGCCATAGCGCCTGGGTCACGCGCATCTTTGGTGGCGCCGCCGGAAACGAGGGCCTCGGTCTGTTCGCCCTCTCGTTCGACTGGAACTACATCGGCTCGGGCGGCGGCGCCATCGGCTCCCTGTTCACCCCGCTCGCGACGCAGCTCTCGCTCTACTCTGGCGTCGTCGTCTGCATGTGAGTCCACCACGTTCGCGTGATGGTACCCCCATCCTGACCTTCCCTTTTTAGTCTCGCGTTCTGTGCGTGCTACGCGCGCAACGTCTGGCACGCGCAGAACTTCCCCTTCCTCTCGCAGCTGCTCTTCTACGAGAACGGCACGGAGTACGACCAGCTCGCGATCCTCAACGCGGACTTTACGCTCAACAACACCCTCCTCGCCGAGCAGGGCCTGCCCTACTATGCCGCCTCCCAGACGATCTACCAACTCTCGCGTACGATGTATATCGGCAGTGAGCAACCTTCCTCGTTGCCGCAGACGTTGCCCCTGCTCACTCTGCTCCAGCCGCGGTCACGCACTTCTTCATCTGGCACTTCAAGGACGTCTACAACGTCGTCAGGAACGTGCGCACCCAGGAGTGCCAGGACGTGCACTACCAGAAGATGAAGGTCTACAAGGAGGCCCCCGCCTGGTGGTTCGCCGTCCTCTTCGTCATCACGTTCGCCCTCGGCCTGGGCCTCCTCTACGCCGCCGACTCCGGCCTCCCCTGGTGGGGCTTCATCGTCGCCCTCATCTTCTCCACCGCGTTCGTCCCCATCCTCGGCACCCTCTACGCCACCGTCGGCTACCAGCCCTCCCTGCAGTTCCTCATCCAGATGGTCGGCGGCGCGATGATCCCCGGCAAGCCCGTCGCCAACATGTACTTTACGCTCTGTAAGTAGCGCGTTCGCTCCGTGCCAGCAAGGCTGACGTGTCCTCCTCGCAGACGGCTACCAGACGTACCAGCTCACGCTGAATATGCTGCGCGACCTCAAGCTCGGGCAGTACACCAAGCTCCCGCCCCGCGTCACGTTCCTCATGCAGACCATCGGCGGCATCGTCGGCGGCGTCCTCAACTACGTCATCATGAAGTCCGTCATCGCCGGCAACCGCGAGATCCTGCTCGACGTCCAGGGCACCAACGTCTGGTCCGGCCAGCAGGTCCAGTCGTACAACTCCGCCGCCATCACCTGGGGCGCCCTCGCCAAGCCCCTGTACGCCCCCGGCGCCCGCTACGGCTTCATCCCGTGGATGCTCATCGCCGGCCTCGGCGTCCCCATCCCCTTCTGGATCGCCCACAGGCTCTGGCCCCGCGCGGGCTTCAACTACGTCTTCACCCCCGTCGTCGTCGCCGAGCTCGGCTTCCTCTCCGTCGGCATCAACTCGTCCTGGATGACGTCCCTCGCCGTCGCCGTCTTCTCCCAGTGGTACCTCCGCAAGTACCGCCCGCGCTGGTTCCGCAAGTACAACTTCTTGCTCTCGGCCGCCCTCGACGGCGGCACCCAGATCATGGTCTTTGTGTACTCGTTCGCCGTCGGCGGCGCGTCGGGCACGGCCATCGTGTTCCCGACCTGGGCCCTCAACCCGTCGGGCAACCCCGACTACTGTAAGCGACTTGACGACTGAGCTTTATGCTTTGCCGCCAGAGTGCGTGGCCTTCGGGGTTGCGCGCCGGCGCCCGTCACGGTCGACGGGTGTAGATGTATATTAGGTGTGTATCAAGCATAGGGTAGTAGGTATCTTTATAGTCACCCCGTGTAGAGCAGGTAACGAACGGGATACGTCTCTCACGACACGTCGTTAACGACCTTGTAGTAGTACGCTTCGTCGATCCTATCCCGTTTCATTTCTTACTGTTTGACGCCGGGATACTTGCATCCAGTGCGGACATGACCATCGCATCCGTTCTAGGGTCCAGCGGTAAGTACGGCACGCGGTCGCTCAAACGGCGTACCTGTTCTCAAGCCAGAGCATGGTAACACGCGTGATCCAGTAATTGTACTGAACGGTACGCACTATCCTCGAATCATAATTGAATCAATGAAGCGTGCGTTCCCTCCAGATCTGGGGTCGTGGTGTGACAATTTTGAACACGCGGGGCTCGAGCTCCGTCGTGCTCGGGGCGCTGTGGGTTCAAAACGCATGAACCGTGGTTTGCTAAGCTGTAGCGTATTCTCAGAGTTCATTTGGGGCGAGGGGGTCGCGTGGGTCACCGCAATGACCTCGAGTCGGATCTAAGCCTGAGAAGCGCTCGCGTTGAGGTCAGCGGCAGGCGCGCCAGCAACAATGAGAACGCTGTTTCGCAGATGCTTCGGGGCAGAGAATGGGACGCGAGTTCGATCGTATGCCAAAAGTGCGTGCGCATTCGTTTGCTCGTGAGCGATGGCTAGTGCTGTCTACGGTTCCAAAATAACCTCTAACGAGACGCCGTAAACATATTGGCAGAATACTGAGACGTGCGCGGACGGCTGCGGAAGGTCAGATGGCTGACGAAAGCTGTATGACAGCACAGTAAATATTGAATTCCACTCGCCGGCTCTCCGTGTCACGACGCGAATGCATACATTTCCACCAAGAGCTCGAAGTTTCTGTGGGTCGAAGTGAAGTTCCGAATGTGATTATGGCAGAGGATGTACGTAGACTGATCGTGAGTGACTTGAATGCCTATTGGATGGATCGCCCGTGCGACGCTGGATTGGACATACACACATCGCTCTATTTACCTGCTCGCTTGCATTTCTAGATGAACTACCGATCAGCTTCCCTGATCTCAGGGGAATAAACAGCGCGAATGTGACGAAACACGCATCTTACCGCGTTGTGATTCTGGTAGTCTCCAGTCGACCACATGAAGCCGATAGGTATACGGCTATTCGGAGTCCCGGAACATAGATGGAGACATAGTACGCTTACACGAGGAAGTCAGACGCACAGATAGCCTGACCGATGGACGGCAAGCTAATACTAGTACACAACAGGGCGGGTAGCATAACGTGCGCCGCGTTGAATTAGAACCTTATCAGATAGGATGAACAACCGTGGCCCATGAGATTTGAGTGCGGAGAATAGCCGGTGCGAGAAGACAGGCATTTCCGTTTGGTATTGCCACGAGCTTGTTGCGAACCTTCGTGGGCTTATGATGAGTCACTAGTGACAGCACCACAGGGTCAGAGGCATTCGCAGTGAGATAAGAATGACTACACGCCTTGTGCATGCCGCGCTGACGGGATCCGTTGAGCATCTAGATGCGCTGGTGAGTTTGCCATCGCCTCTACCTCCTGTGTCTGTGCTGGGCGACCCATTTCGACATCAACAAGGACGAGGTAGAATAGGTTCTAGCCAAACGAGCTGACCCGGACACACATCACATCTCACTGCATATGTCGCTGTCCCACATCTGGAGTCCGACCCATCCGGAGCGCCCTCATGCCGCCAAACAACCTCGCAGGCCACGTCTCAGGGGGCAGGCCGCTAACGCCGTCGGTACCTTGTCCTGAGAACGAGCCTATCAGCGGTCCACCACGAGGCGACACAGGTACCACGCATCGTACGCATATGCTCAAGCCACGAAACTCCGAACACCAGCCTTCAACGTCTAGCCTGGGATGTCCTGAGATCCCGCCATCCATACTTGCTAGTCGTGCGCAAAATTAACGGGGTCGGATGTGCGATACCAGAACGGGACGATCGTCTGCCCCGTTCGTTCACGTACTCTCCCACCTATCGCGTAAGTGCGTCTTCCAAGGAGCGAGCTGTCGGACGTCGCGCGCCCTCGGCCGCTCTGGCTCGGTCTGTAGAGGAACGAGGCGGTATTCGCGAGGGACGTCTTTCCGTAACAGGTCTGGAGGCGTGATGCACGTCTCTCGCCTCCTTCGTTCCCGGATCTCAGCGCGCCACATTAACTCTAAACGGCGTTAGAAAACCAGGGCGATGAGTACGATAGAAACGGGAGAGGGCGCACCGGACCCGCGCGCACTCACTTGATTACCGTACCGTGGCCCTCCTCGCTCCTCGATCCAGCGGACGGCTGCTGGGAGGATCGATCGAGCTCAACGTTGCACTACCGGACTGAGGTGGGCGGACCGAGCAGTGATAGGCTCGGACGCACAGCCGCATACACGCGGCAGCGGGCGTGTGCCCCTCGGGAAAATAAACCGGACGCCCTAGCGTGCCTGCGCGGCACCGAATGCAGAGGATCGTCGCCCACCTGGGCGGCTTGTCGATGCAGCCCCATCCCGAGGCCGGATCGACTGCCTCAGCTGGGGGAATAGGCAGTGAATAGACGAGCCTTAACGGACGTCGCGCGTCGGCTTGGCAGTCTGGAGCTCTGGCATGTTGAATGGGAGCACGGCTAGGGCCAGGCGAGGAGGCCTGCTGTTCATTCCGGATCTAGTGACAGGGATATTTGGAGCGAGGAATGCCCATTGTCAATGGAAGGTATTGGCATAATACGGCAGCCGTTCCGTTCCGGGAAGGTCTTCCTAGCTCTATCTTCCGTACGTCCGGACTGCACGGGTTAACGTGGTCTCCTGATGGCCTGCACGCGCCAGAACGGGCCCTTCGACTCTCACTCCAAAGTCGTGAATGTCGTAAGGACGCCGAGAAAGGAAGAACTTTGAGGGGGTCCAGACGCAGGAGATTGAGTTGAGTGACAGCTGACCAGGAGGTAGCCGGCCCGAGGTCGTCCCAACAGGGAGGGAGTGCTTCGGTGAGTGATAGGCTCAGACGCCAGTCGCAGGCTTCGAGCGCCGGGATGGTCCGGGCACTGCCGTTGCAGTGGGCGTGCACTTGCTGAAGACTGCCGGGAGCACGTACGGGCCGTGGTGAGGTGAGGTGAGGAGGGCGCACACCGGAAAGCATGTCCAACCAGGTATACGAGGCTTATGCGGTGTACTGGCAGGCTGTAAGGCATGCATCGCGTGCCAAGTTTGCGTGTCTGCGCAAGGGAATTGCGATGAGCGGGAAGGGCAGCGTTGTCGGATGATGGGGAGAGGCATGCGTTCACGGCCGAGCGTTAGACATGAGGGCGTGCTACCTGGAAAGGAAGAACCAGCCATTCAGTTTCGCGTACTGCAAGACTCGGGGCCAAGAAGAAAGGGCAGTGCGATCCAGGCTGAGATGCGCACTGGCACGCGATGAACCGAGGCTATTCAAGCTTTCGCATCGCAGCCGTCAAACATGCGATATATACGGACCAGCGGTAGACCAGCCAAATGGCGGGTACGATCCGCAGGGAACGTCCATGTGGCAACGCTACGCGAGATGATATCAGGGCGAGTAGCCCTATCTGGTGTTGACCAACCGCATTATAGGTAATGGCTTAGGCATGCCAGATCCTGTTAGACGACACGATGGCCTGGCAGGTGTCACAGAGATTTAGTCACCGGCGCACGGTCGCGGTAGGGCGGACGGATATAAAGAGCTCGGTTGAATTACTGTAGTCGGAGCTAACCTCCGCGCACGCGCGGTATGCCGTCGGGAGGAATAGCGCATAATTAAATTGCTATTCCGCGGGTACTCGTTTCAGGATACGGCGCGCGTCCCGAGCGATCGCAGAGTGTGCGCTGGACGAGGAACGGGGCCCATGTGGACGAAGCAAGATAGCCGTTCGCCGCGAGTTGCCGGCGGTGTGGGGACGGAGGCCCACTGGGGGAGGCACGCCCGGCGTAAGAGCGAGTGGGCGAGTGGCGACCGATTGGATAGGGAAGCCGTCGATGGAAGGCGCGATCGAAGTCACCGGCCCAATTCTGAAAAGGAGGAGATGAGCCGAGGGGGGAGAGGGCGTGAGCGAGGTAGGATGCCGCCCCGAGATTCGCGGGAACGGATCAGGATCTGGGAGAAGCACTGGCGGCGGCGGAAAGGGGCGAGCGTAGTCAATCGCTCGGGCACTGGCCCCGTCCCGTGCACGCACACACTGCCTCCGCTGCTCGTCTCCATCATATGTTGTACAGGCTGTGCTGACGATCGACGGCGACAGTGGCCCCGCACAGCGTCATTGTGGGGGCCCCTGCGGGCTGCTGCTGTGATCCGTGACCGGTGCCCGCAGTGCGCTGAACCGGGGATACGAGCTGTGCGCTCTGACGCGACGCTCTGCGACTCGAATCGTCCTGACTTGGACATCCAGATCGAGTAGTATGGTGAGCTTACCGTCCTTATACGCGGCATCGCCGTATGCGCAGACCCGATTATCCGGGTTGGCGCGTCGTCGGATGGGTGCGGACAAGTGGAATGACCACACGATGCGGGGTGGACAGGGAAAGTGGGCTGTGTGCGGTCCGGATGGTCGGAGGAGCATTCGAGGAGCAAGGGAGCGGGAACGGCTTGTTGGAACCGCTGGCGGGAGCGTTGGGTGGCTCCTGGGGCCCGGCGCCGCTCGCCGCCGAGGTCCCCCCGCGGGGTGGCGGGCCATCCTGTTCTCGTCATTGTGTGCGGCGTCGTCGACGCTGTCCGACGCAGCGACCGCGCGACGACGAGGGTCGAGCGCGGGGGTGACGAGAAGACGAATGGAAGCGTAGATCGATAAGATCTCGGATCGGGCAGGGGCGGCGCTGGCGGGGAAGCGCCGGGGGACGGGGAGGGGAGATCTAGATCGCGGTCGATGGCATTGCAAAGTCCCATCCGCTCCGTCTCCTCCTCCTCCCGTATATAACCCCCCATGCGTCCCCCGCTCTCCACCAGCTCTCGCCTCGCCTCGCCTCGCCATCGCACTCGCACTCGCACTCGCCCTGCTCTCCCTCGCCCACCCACCGCCATGATCCGCTTCGACAACCTCCCGCCCGAGGTGATGCAGGCGATGTGCACGCCCATGCACCTCATCATCCCCCCATCCCCCGCCCACCGCACCGGCGCACTCTACCTCGGCTCCTTCTCCGCCGTCCTCGACCAGCCCCTCCTCGACCAGCACCGCATCTCTGCCCTCGTCCAGGTCCTTGACGCCCCCTGGGTCCCCGACCCTACTGCCGGCGGCGCCCGCCCCATCGACTGCTACCGCCTCGACATCCTCGACTCTTCCACTGCGGACATCCGGCCCCACCTCGAGCAGGCCGTCCGCTGGATCGACGACCGTCTCCGGAAGGGGGTGAACGTGCTTGTGCACTGCCAGCAGGTGCGTGCCTCGGCTAGCTGACGCGGAAACGCGGTTCTTACGGCCAGTGTCCACCGTTGTCGTGTCTCGCGCGTGCGCAGGGCGTGAGCAGGAGCGCCGCGATCGTCATCGCATACCTCATCTACACGCAGAACATGACCTACGAGACCGCCTTCGACCTCGTCCGCCGAAAGCGCGCGTGCATCAAGCCGAACTCTGGCTTCGTGAGGTGCGTGCCCGTCGCGTGTTCCCGTGCCCGTTTTCTCATGTCCTCGCCAGGGCTCTGCAGGAGTGGGAGAAGCGGTGGCGAAACGTTGGCGCGGACACCCGCCCACCTATGCGCAGGGCCGCCACCACGCCGCGTTAGCCGTGTGCTGCCCGTGCCATGTTCTCCACCTCTCCGCTCCCGTGGCATACAACACGTCTATCCAGTCATCCGCGCAGGGCGTGGACGGCCTCCGTTCCTTCCTCATCAACGTGTAAATAAACGCAACACCGGACTCTCTACACTACAGTCTGTCCAGGGTAATCGTCGTCTCAGGTCTCGCGGCGCCACTGTGGGGTCGCATGCTACGGACTCCTACACGCGTCTTGCGATTCTGCTCTTGGTCTCGTCCGGATTGCTCCATAGTAAGCAAAAAATGTACAGACAGGATGTGCGCTGATCTCGTCCATACGTATACTATCACCGTCTCGAACTGTACCTCTAGTACCCTATACCGCTTGTTGTACCATACGACGTATCGGTATACTGCCTCGTACAGCCCCTCTATTCATAACGCTCTATGATTGATGCAGGTGTCTATCAATGCGGTTAGCCACCCTCGCTATCTGTGCACACAGTCGACCGCGCATGACGGTCAGCTGATGAGCGTGGGCCGCACCCGTGCCTGGCCCTCGATTGCTCTGACCTTCTCGTGAACGTTGATCGGCGTATCACCGTGATGGGTCCGCATCCGGCTGCGCTCTTGCACCCCGTAGAACCTCGTCGAATCCGAAGCACCCACCGGGGCGTCAGAACCCGCCCACTCACCGTCGAGCGAGTTTTGGATTGCGCCGGTGGGCTTTCATTTCCGTTCCCGTTCACACCTGACCCCGACGTCTCGCCTTGGAGCCCACGCGTGCAGTCCGTCGTCTTGAACAGGACATCGCTCGTCCGCTCGCCCGAGTTGGCCGTGATCATATCGGGAGAGACCTTGCCGTCGCGGGGTTCATTGTGCTAGGCACGCATGCTCGTCCGCAGTGGGCTTAGGCAATCAACGGTACTAGACTCGGCGCACAGGGACATCATTAACGCGAAGTGGTTGCACGTTGTCCCTTCAGGTCGTGGTGAATGCGAGGAAGCAGATGCCCGGTGAAACGTCGAGTCTCATCTAGCGGGACGAGAATTTACGTCCAAACGACCTGTTGGTGATTTGCGAGTGCCGCCGCACTGCGACTTGGTCGCAGCTACAGTCAGCACTCTGAGGATGAGACACGAGAGCCGACAGCCAACGTACATGGATCCCACGACGGCCGTCTGCTGCAATCGGAGTGGCTTCCCCAGCGGTTTGGCGGGCTGAACATCCATTCCCTGAACATCATTCGCATCTTTCCAGTTAGATAGGATCCGTACCTGCGCCTGTATATGCATCCGCCCCACGATCACTGCTACTCCAGCCACCTCCTGTTTGTCCAGCACATGCGATGCGGTCACGCGGGTGGTGCAAATGCTCTAGAGTAGAAAACGAGAACGCAGTCGTCAGCTTTCCTTGAGTGACTCCTCGACTACGTACCTGCCATTATCAAAATATTGAGGCTCTGCCCCAGCGCTGTAGTGGTATGGTGTGCGACCGACTGAAATCTGACTAACTTTGTAAATGGATAGCTCATAGCACGTGAATGATTTTGGGATCAGTCGCATCTCGGGGTACCATACCGTTCAACTCTCCGTACTGGCGACGTCGAAGGAAGCAAGCCAGGCGCCCAAGGGCCGACTCAACGCGTGAAACCACACAATGACGCGTTTACTTGGGGTCGTCTCGCGCGTGCAGAATAGCATTCTACGATGCATTTTCCGTGTCTTATGAAGCCTTGCCAAGTAGACAGTTCGAAAGCTTGTATTAAGATATGATTTATGACAAATTCTTCGTCTGTCCTTGCGTCGGATTTCGAGCGTGGGCTGGTGTCAAGCGATATTACGAGTGATTGTGATTCGTGCTTATACTTACCGCATTTCAATGCATTGACGTTTTGCTTGACCAACGAGAACCAACGTTGCTGCCGCTGTGCTACAAATCACACAACTCATTGCTATTGCCGCCTAAGGCTCCAACTATTTAATATACTGGCGATCTGCGAGAGGCGAGGTACGAGCCGAGCACAGAGTTTAGTGTAAGTAAGGCAGTACGTGGCTTAGGCGCGCAACACTTTCCCTCTTTGCGCGCCCACGTCCGAATTCCACGAAGCCCCCTAGAGCTTCAGTTCACCCTTCGGTCGTCTTTTCACTCTTTCATAGCTACTA
>KV429056.1:278953-373452 GCA_001632345.1 Daedalea quercina L-15889 | reverse complement strand
TAGATAGGCCAGAGGTGAGCACCACCAAAGTTTGCGAGATGCGTAGAGTCAGACCAGACGAGGATCGGAGCAATGGCATATTCGACATCGGGACTATCCTCAGGGTTTCGAGCTTGCGTGCGAAGACGAGCATCTTCTTCCAGCATAGCATCGGTGTCCGGGATGTCTGAGAACATGCGGATGTTTTCGTACAGTACATTGTCAACTTCAGAGTCTGTTGCTGAATCAGAGGAGCCTGGAGCGAAAAGCGGGGGTTGCTTGCGGCGACGCCAGTATGACCAAAATGGTAACCAGTTGAAACAAAAGGCATCTGTGGCCTCTGCAGCAGACTGGATGACCGCAGTGAGCTTGCGGACAAAGACATCCTGAACTTCAAACATTGGTGCGGCAGCCTCAGATGAAAAGCGTGTGTGCTCTTTAGATACTGCGATCTTCACTGACTGCTCATGCCACCCATCCGATGAGGTGAATACATCACCTGGTTTGTCCATGCTATCAAGTCGCTCGAGTTCCCGTGTCACTCAGAAGCAACGCAATTCCTCGCAGTTGAAGTCCGGTGCCAGGATGACCTCGTCCACTAGCCGCTGAACCTCGTCATTAGACTTGAGGTTTGATCCAGTGTTGGCCCAGGCCATGAGAAGGAATACAGTAGGACTGAGGAAGGGGTAGAACCAATCCTTCGCAGTGGCCAGACCTTCCCGCAGTGTGGCGACAACTCTCGGACTGAAGCCCTGCACCACCTGGGTTCCATCAGGTGTCTGAGTAGGTGGGCGCAGCATAGGCGTGTCGCTCAGCTCGAGAAGATTTGAGGCCTCTTGTGGCTCAGCAACTGGGCGAGTGGGATAGCAGCGGAAGACTCCGAATTCATTTGGAGAGGTCTGGTAGTAAGCAGGACGGCGCGCAGATGGTTGAGTACCCTCCCGGGCAGATGGCTCGTGCTCAATGGAATCATGGTCATGAAAAATATCATTGTGGTTGTCTACAGGAAGTGGGATATGGGATGGTATTCCGATTGTAGCAGTTGGCAAGTAGTCGAGGAGGCGGCGAGGCATCTGACGCTGCCGACCTGCACGGCTGACATTCTGTGAGCGAGTTGGGGAGGGTGTTTGTTCAAACGGGACCTCGTCTGGACTCTGGAATGGTTGTCCTGGAGGCTCCGGTGCAGGAAGATCTAAGTTCACCATCTGTTAGACAACGGTTAGTCACACAAACATGCCGGGTGTACCATATTGTTACGCACCTCGTTTGTTGCATCTCTTATCTTTTCTCTGTGTCGATATGTCCCCTCTCTATCTCCTGTACACAGAACCTTTGCAGGCCCAGGCTCAGGGTCATCTCGGGGTCGCTTGATGGCGATTGGTTTTGTGAGGAAGGCGATGTTCGGCACGCACTTCCTGCGATGGATTTTGAGTGCCTTTGGAGTCTTGAACTGGCCTTTACAGCCTAGGCACTGAGTTGCAAAGAGAGATGACATGATGAAAGCGAGAACAAAAAGGAAAGCCCTCATAGCAGGGTGTAGTGCAAACTCCAAGTCCAAGTCCTCAGCCACCCATGCGCGGACGACCTTTGCACACAGTCACGTGGGTGCATACAGCCAGGTCTTGGGATGCTGCACTTACTTTCGCTTCGTGACTTCTCATTCTATAATCACCATCTCCCTACTTCTAGGATGCCCCATCGCTACAGGTCCCTACCAATTCTCCTCAACTGTCTCAACAGCCAACACCATCCCCACCGCAGTCCAGGCCACCAGCAAAGTCCACACGTACGCACGAGAAACACAAGAGACAAAGAGGAGGAAAAGAAATAGAGCACACGTCCCGACCACCTCAGGAACAAGAACAAGAACAAGAACAAGATTATGATGTGGATGAGGAGCACCATCGAAAGCGGGCGAGGACCACAACTGCACTATCCCAGACTTCAACAACGGCACGACCTACGGCTGCTCTCCACACCTCGAATGGCACTCCACAGCCCGAACCACAAGCTGATCAAGTCCATGGTAATACCACTTCAAAGCAAGTCGACGTGATCCGACAGCCCCATCGAGCAGACAAGAACAAGAAGAACCGCCAGAGTGCATTGGCGGCAATGACTCCATTCGGACGCAGCGAATACAAGAAGTTCATGAAGCGATTGAAGGACGCTTTGAAGTTAAAGCATATGAGCCAGTATGTACTAACCCAAGCGACGAGTCTCTACTAACGCAGATTCAGGGCTCCTGTGCCCTATAATGATCTTTGGACAGCGGCGCGGGTTGTACCACGCCTGGTGGGGCCCCTGGAGAATTCCGACCACCTTGTCAAAGTCGGGAGCTGGCTACATGCACGCCGAGATGTTGATCTCTCTGACGGAGGACCAGTGATTGATGAAGAAGACCTTGCCGAATTGTGAGTTACTGTTTTGTCTCGACTGGGGAAGGCGCATATGTGGCTCATACTTTTTGCATATACACGGATTTATATGCTGATGATGTCTTATTAGGCCCAAGTCTGAGCTGCGACACCTGCGGGATGTCTTCGAACGGCTTCTTGCGGTCTTCCCTACCATCCAGCGTCTCCTGCCCGAGATGCAGAAGCGCAACAATGACTCGGACAAACAAGCACTGATCGATTTAGTGAGCGACTCTCCCTTCCATTCACAATGTTTATCCGACAAAACAAATGTTATAGATCGACAGAGCACAATCCGGGGGACGAACCGATGACATCTCACGACTCAGATATGAAATCTTATACTATCTCCCGTGTGTTGAAGGCATAGATACCCCAGATCCCAAGCTCGAAAAAGATTCTCGAGGGTGGAGCTGCCATGCAACAGCACGTATGCTATGTCCGCGTGAGCTACACGATGAGTATGATTCTGATCCGGCCAAGTCAGTCTTCGTGTCTCAACCATCAAATGACTAACAGCTTGTCAGATTTTGCCAGGAGGTTCGCAACGGCCAACGCAAGATCGACCATGACGACTGGCCGACTCTCGCATACAGCGAGACGGAATATGACCCCGAGAACCTCGACTCTGGTCTTTTGAAGTCTGCCTTCCTGCTTAGGGTAAGTCAGACACCGGTCCATCGAGTTGATGTGGTGCATCTCACTCCTACCAGTCAATGGCGACTCTTACTACATTTACAGTGCTGGCTCTGCCTCTTCAAGGGTCCAAGCAGTGCACGGGCCAATGGACATGGAACTACACGAAAGGGCGGCCATCGCATTGTTGCCCAGACATACAACATCACTCGCGTTGATGAGTATAGCCTGTGTTATACAGTCCTCCTGGTGAGTACCGACTGAGAATTCATGTACATTGTCACTGGATGCTATACCAGGCGCGGTTCCTCCTCAATTCGATCCACGATTGGAGTGCCAATGATGGTGTCTTTATTGGTACCGCATTCTGGGCAAACCTAATGGCACTTTTTGACGATAAGAAATGGCGAGATGATACTCTCACTTGGTGGAATGAGTAAGTGTCATGTCCGTCATGCGATTCAAATTGATGTACTCTGGTACAGGCAAGCCTTCGGAATAAAGCGTCCAGGTATCAGAACGTCGGCTGCCACAATCTCGCGTGATGGCCCCTCGACGGTGTCCAAACTCCAAGAACAACGCGCAGCTCGTCGTCGGTTGCAACGTCAGAGTTCCGCCGCTTCGGCAACTTGAATTTCGGTGAGCGATACTCGTGTCAGTTCGCATTGTTACCGAGTCATACTGATATTTCAATCGGGCATTTGGCATGTGTCCCCGCCGTGTAGTGTCGTTCAACATGTATCGCTTGCACCATTGCCACCCGGTTCTTGTTCTCGAGTCTCCACCTTGCCACCAGCTCCGTCTCGTTCTGCTCGCTATGCTACTCTGTCTGCATGTATGCCTACTCATTGCTCCTGATGCTTCCCTGATTTTCGACTTGCGCCAATTCATTCCCTTCGACATCAATCTCTTGTTCCGGACTCGTCTTCATCAGTAATCCGGTGTGTACAATATAGAACAGCAGTGTGTAAATGGTATAATGCGATTGCCGTGATATTGTCTGCGGAATATGTTGGATGGTCCAGATAACAACCGAGATATCCCTTCGGTGTATCTTGCCTGGCCGAGATCATATGTACGTCTTGTATTTTCGGGTGTATATCTTTCCTTCGCTGACTCGTGTCTTAGCACCCATTACCGCCACTGCATTAAGGGGCCTTCGCTGCCCGAGAATACCAAAGACAATACATAGATGATCAGACAGAGCACTCCAACAAGAAAGAGGTCGCAGAAAGTGTGCAATTCGGTAAGACGAGCCATACACGTCAGATGTATCATATAACTAACGCTAATGTGAGATCCTTGGCGTGCGCTTTTGGCGATGATGTCATGGTAAAATAGGCGCTCGTTACCTCCTTTCGTGCTTACCGTGTACCAACATGTGTTGAGACGGTCTGCTCGAGCTCTGTAACCGTCTGTTGCTAGTACGGCACCTCTGAGTGCTTGATTTTTCATTAAGTTGATGATAGTGGTTAAGGTAGAGATGGTTAGGATTATTTTTGCCAATTTTACTGAGCCCACTGCCTAATTATGCCTGGGCTTGTCTGCATTGCCAAGGCTCGGACGGTGCGGTACATCAATATAAAGTAGCATGTAGGGCGGCATTGTCATACTCTAATTCTGTGCCATTCCACAGTACATGAATTTCATGGCATGGAAACAATCAAACTCGACGGGCATCAAGAATCATGGCGTATCATGACTCGTGTCTACCTTTCTAGATGAAGAAAGGAAGCGAGTGCATTCATAATGGAGCCTGAGGTAGACATTTCAACATGCTATTGAAGCACCAATGCCCACTAGCTAGCGGCTATGACCGTGGTTAGTTGCATCGGTTGAGAGATGCGCTAAATCGCCCCGTACCCGCACTTCAAGTTCATGCGCTGTGGCTTCTGCACGAAGCTCCCCGAGGACACCTTCATCCATCGAGTTACTGATGTCGATAGCATCGAGGTCCCCGTCCGCTACCGTGCACAACTGCCTGCCCCTCTCCGAAGGTAAGAGACGGTTGTCAGGCTCAATGCGCTTGTGCGCTATCGTCACAGTGGGCGCTGTCCGTATGTCGGGGTCAATGTTCTGGATAACTGGCAGAGTGTGGCTCACCTTCAAGCGAATCTAAAGGGCAGTTATTGGAACGCCTGTGACTGTATATGACGTAGACCAGGAGTATGAGGAGGACAGCGTCTAGGATACTCAGGAGGAGTGAGGCCATTATGAGCGGATTACCGTCACATACAGAGAGGGACTGCTGAGTGGCAGGTGTGGTGGCTGTCGTGGCGGTGTGCGTGGGCTGTTTCACCACACTATCCGCTGGAAAGGCATACAGTTGAGGGGACCATTTATCGGTTTCGAGAGCGCTGCCTCTACTCCGGGTATCCGTCATACCACACACGGCAAGGTTGATTGTAGGAGTGGAAGCCACAATGAATGCAGAGGACACCGAGCTCGACGCCATCTGCTACGTGGGGTGGGTGGTGTTGGACGAAGGCGCTGGTCCTGATAATGCAACCGTCTGAGTGCTCAGATATATCTTGAAATATTGTCGGTCAGCATCTACCATGCACATGCAGCATTGGCTATCAGAACGAGTATCCTCCTTACTCGTATGTGGTCTGTAACGGAGACAAAGCATTGATGTACTCTGTGGAGCACTGCTTTCGACTCATCATCGGAGTACAGTAGCTATGTTCAAACCTGATACAGCTGTTGATGTTGTCAGTGCGTATACGTGTAGTAGGGCTTGAGGTACAAGTAGGCGTCAGTCAATGGCGCTAAACCTGTAAGCAACTGTGACACGGTACCGTGGTGGCTCACAGGTTATGTGGCTAAAGATCATCAGCTACATCTCAGTCATTGATGGCAACCCACTTCTGAGGACCCTTGGGACGCACCTGAAAGTCTCGACCACAATATGGAGTAGTACATATTTGGATGGCGTCCAATTGGGTATTCGTACCTGGAAGAGTAGCTGGATTGCTGTGTTGACATTCTTGACAACGGGCGCCGGGTAATCAATACGTAGGCCTCTTCAATGCCTAAGTATAACGGACGCATAGAAAAGGTGGAGGTCGTCAACGTCTCCATTGGCGATGCCGACGCAGTCTGCCCATTGCACATTCATTTTAAGTATGTCTCGCTTGCCAGATGCATCAGCACTTTCGACCCTCACTATCCTTACCGCTGACACCAACTCCCTACCTCAGCCGCCCTCCACCTCTGGTTCGTCTATACTTTCGACTACCACATGCCCCACATTGGCAGTCGCGCACACCACGGCCATCTTGGTAGTTCTAAGCTCCTTGACGACGCTGTTCACCATCACGATCCTGGCATTCCTGTATTTGGAGCGCCGACGCCGAGAGAGGCATGATGTGCGGATTCACGTAGCGGGCAGGTCCAACAAATTCGATGGTCAGCCGTTCGTTCCACGAAGAAATGCTCCTGTGGTACTGATGGCCATACCTGCACTGTTAGTCGAGGCAAACTCCATTCCGGATCGTAACAGGCAGACGACGCGAGCCAGCGTGGCACCGAGATTGGGATTTGGCACCTATAATGCGGCTAGTCGATGCTTATCAGCATGCACCCATGTGTCCGACGAACCAAGGATCCTAATATTGGGCTCGACTTCCGAGCCGGGCACTGAGCCGGACACTGAGCTGTGGCGCTCCCTTGGCTCAGTAATATGCGAGAACAGCTCGACTAGAACAAGCAGTACGAGGCCTCCCTCGTATTCTAGTACTTCGTCGCCGTCGAACGAGTCTTCAGATGCTCCTCAATGGGCTTGAAGGAGGCCACGTCGAGTTCCAGGACTCCACTTACCTATCACCTCCCTTGCCTGAAGAGTCATCGCCAGGACCAGTCGTGACAAAACCATACCCTAACTTACATGAGCATCAGCATGTTATTTTTCCACTGCCGCATTACCTCGTCTCACTCAACATACTTCCTGTAGTCTTAATTCGGACCAACCTACTCATCTGTTGGTACCAATCTGCTTGAAGTAGTCAAAAAAGCCATTAGTCGTGTTTCGCTAGGATTGTCTTGCATAAACCGACACACAACTATAGCATTGATGCGCTAGCCGTATTCTTCATGTAGAAGACCAATCATTCATATTGTGACGTTACGCCCGAGACTTGCACATCGGCTTGAATGACAATGTCACCGCTCATTCGGTAGCATCATATCTGAAAAACTGTCAAAGGAAGTAAACCCGTCGCTGAGATCGCAATTGTCAACGCATAGTACTTCACAAGCGCCAAATAAAACATCCCTGGCAAGCACAACAGCGATGAAAGTCAAGAAGGCACGGAAAGATACCAAAATTGTGCAGAGCACGACAGATGTGTCATCCACACATAATTATTCAAGATACACATACATAAGACATGTTGATTAACAACTCCTCACGAAGAGGAAATAGCCAAAAAATTTGGATGCAGCAGACAAGTAATAGTCTGAATCGAATTACACGCCTCGAAGGTGAAGTAACGTGCGCCGCAAAGTACGCTGAAGGACACGTCACCATCCGCACAGACAGCAGAAGCCGTCCCGACTCCCTCTCCCCTCGTGCATCGAAGTCCTACAGGTGCTGCAAGGTCACACTCGCACGAGGTCGCGAGATGCCACCGATTTATGTGACCGCGAACCAACGTGGGCAACCTCCGCCGGAGTGTCTCAAGCCTCAATGAGGATTGATAAGTCCGCGCATGGCAGTCGCTGTATAGAGTGTCGCGCATCGTCCAGCAACACAGTCCAGACATCACACCAGACCCGCTTCGCGGCCGGTGTGACGCTACGGCGCAGAACCGTGCACGCTGGCACCGAATATTATGTGCCATTTGCCCTACGACGTTGGGTCGAAACCAAGGCCCGACACGGCTTGCCGTGCTCGGGCTGCACTGGGACAAACGTCCCAACGGGATGCTGCTACTGACCACGACTTGCGCAGTTCCTCAGCACATCGACCGTCCGGTATCCGATGAT
Organism: Daedalea quercina L-15889; assembly: GCA_001632345.1. Classification (NCBI taxonomy): domain Eukaryota; kingdom Fungi; phylum Basidiomycota; class Agaricomycetes; order Polyporales; family Fomitopsidaceae; genus Fomitopsis; species Fomitopsis quercina. The sequence goes on along the minus strand of KV429056.1, from coordinate 365,431 downwards.
CGTTCAGATGCCCACGAGGCACACGATCTGCCGGGGCAGCGAAGGTCGGGTACAGGCGCCATGGCCAGTGGCCGTACTCGACATGAGCGCGCTACCCCTGCACAGCATAAGAACAGTAGTAGCGTAGTACTACACCACGACACCCAAGGACATCCTGAGTCAGTCACAGAGACAGTGCGACGCCGATAGGGAGATGTAACAGGAGTCATTTAGCAGACAATGTAGATGCCCATACCTATGACACGTTCCAAGGCGACCTATAGATATTCTGAGGCCTTGCGCCTTCGCAAGACGCCGGGCGACCCCCGCGTCCGCTTCCACGGTCGACGCGTTTCTGGTGTGTCGGTGGACGCTTAGCGTCGCGGGCCAGCTAGGCAATGAATGTCCTCGGATGTAGATGTAGAGAAGAGGTCCAGATCTTAGCCCGCTCGCGAGGGAGAACGATGTGTCCTGTGCGGGGCGAGCGTTGCGGCTTCGAGTCTGCTGCAAAGATTGAGGATGAGAACAAGTCGAACATGCCAGCGGGCTCTATTTGTATACGCGAGGCCGTGGGATTTACTGTCGCCCTCACGTGAGGAGCGCGTCCGGTTCGTGGAGAGTACGTACGCGTCAGTGGCCACAAACGCACCGGTTATCAGTGTTTACTGCTATCCACATCGACGCATGCTCGTTCATATCGTCTCTAGGCGGCAATTAATTGGGTCCTTGGCTGGCCGCTTGACTCGGACTAGGCTAGCCAGCTTTCAAAGGATCTCAAACTCGTCGAGCGCTCTAATGCAAACGATGACGACCAATTCGTCGCCGGAACAAATCACATCATTTCAGACGCTCAATGGGGGCATATCCTGCTCTGCTTGGTGGGGGAGGAACTCCAGATGGCTTTTTGGTGCTTATGTCGAGGAGAGACGTAGGGCGTCCCCGCCCAAGCGGATAGCCATGTCCCGTCCCGGGCGGTACACTGGAGCCGACGGGGCAAGCTCGCAGAATACATAGACATCGAGCGCAGACTGCAGTACTACCGCTACCAGGACGGGCTATGGAATCCGTACGAGGGAGAAAAGTGACTGAAGCACGTCTACCGGCTGGCGAGGATGACGACCTCGTTGACTATGGCCTCGTGGGCGAGTGCGATGTCGGACAAGGACCTTACGAGGATGGGTGACAGCTCAGACGAAGAGTTCTTGTGGGAAGAGGGAGAGTACAGCGAAGAGTGCGCAACTTCAGATGGCGACCACCACACTGAGGTCGCCGACGCAAGTTCTGTTTCATCCTTGACGGCGAGCATTGCTATCGAGAAAGACGGCGAGTCCGTGGCCGCATTGGCGCCACAGTTCGGTATGTCATTGCTAGTTGTGGTTCTACACTGGACATCTCAACTGACCAAGTTCGAGTGTAGAGACGCAGTGCACTATTTGAGTTGCAGTCGACGTAATGAAGCCGAAATTAAATGGCAATGTGATCCAGGCTATGTTCTGTAATTCAGACCTACACGTTCAGTTTGCATTACGCTGTTCTTATTGCCTGCAACTAGTACTTTATATCGTTACTACGGTTCCCGTGACGTCGAACGTGTAGATTACTGTGTATTACATACTGTATATCGTGTATAATGTTGCTGGAACTGCTCGATATTCCCCGATGTGCTATTCAACCAGTGGGTCCGTCGTTCACATTTAATCGCCAAGGCTACTGACTTGTAAGTTTTCAACATCTGTTCTACACCCCAATCATCTGTTAGACGACCGTCCATGTTCGAGGCTACGCTTCGCCGCTCTCCCATGCCAGTATCGATGCTAAACAGGAATGCCTACAGCACCTACCACTTCTCGCTCGTAGAACCCTGCCGCAGGTCACTCGGGTATTCCAATCGCGAAAAGGAATGCCAATTGTCAAAGTCGCCAATGAACAACAAAGTCACGGACACAGGCAGGGTACGTAGGGTATCTCCGTATTAATACAGTGACAACAATGCGTGCGCGCCTCGCCTCGCATATCGTACAGAACCTAAGCATGGACCAGACCACAATAACAGCAACACCAACCAGCCTTAACCAAAATATACCCAGACTCAAAACACATAGACGGCTTCAGCGGGCCCCAATGGGGAGGCAGACTAGAGGAAGCGACCAGTCTCGAACGCACGGGCGGCGGCGCTCACCTGGGTGACACCCTGGTCACTCACGACGGGCACGCTCGCGAAGTCGGTCGTGATCCCGAACGCGGCGTTGAACGCGTCCGCCTGTGCGCCCGTCTTCGCCGTCTGCTGGTCCGCGGCCGCGCTCGCCGTCTGGCACGTCGCCTGCGCGGTCGCGTCGGCGCCGCACGCGCTCGCGAGCTGGCCGCAGATGAACTGCGTGATGACGTCGATGTTGTCCGCGGAGCCTGCAGGGGTACGTCATGCGTCAACTATGGGAGGAAGACAGCAGGGAGGGGACGGGCGTGCTCACCGTGGTTGTAGCTCGTCAGGTCCGTCGGCTCGAACGCGGTCTCCGTCCGGCCGTTCAGACCCTGCGCGAAGGAGATCTCCGGGACGGAACACGAGCCGAAGTCGCCAACGCTGCTCGAGGAGCTCGTCGCAGATGCAGTCGCGGCCGCAGAGGTCGTCGCAGCAGCCGCAACAGCCGTCGTGGTCGCGGCTGCATCAGTCGTCGCGGCCGCAGCGGCATCAGTCGTCGCAGCCGCAGCGGCAGTCGTCGAAGCAGCAGTAGCAGCCGTCGCAGCCGCCGTCGCCTATCCATCCGTCACCAAATCACCCGACAGCCTGAAAGGAAAAGACACTCACCGCAGCGGTCGTCGCGTCGATGCTTTCAGTCACGCCGGTGTCGCTCACGGGCGCGATGCTCGCAAAGTCGGTCGTGATCCCGAACACGGCGTTAAACGCGTCCGCCTGGCCGCCCGTCTTCGCGGTGACCGTGTCCGCGGCCGCCGTCGCAGACGCGCACGTCTGCTGCGCGAGCGAGTCGGCGCCGCAGGTGTTGACGAGCTGGTCGCACATGAACTGCGTGATGACGTCGATGTTGTCCGCGGAGCCTAACGGGGGGGCGTCAGCATGAGCGATCGAGGCGGGGAAGGGACGGCTCACCGTGGTCGTAGCTCGTCTGGTCGACGGGCTGGTACGAGGTCTCCTTCCTGTTGTCGAAGCCGACGCCGAACTCGATCTGCGGGACCGTGCACGAGCCAAAGTCGCCGATCTGGCTCGCGCTCGCGGTGCTCGACGCAGCCGCGGCCGACGCGCTGGCAGTCGCGCTGACAGCAGCAGCAACCTAATTTTTTGCCCAGGGGCCACCACGTCAGCACCTCAGTCCGACATAGACGGCGGATATGATATGGGGCTCACCGCTACGTTCGAGGTCGCAGCCGTACTCGCCGCCGCCGCCGCCGACGTCGCACTCGCAGCGTCCGTAGCGCCGACCGTGACAGTGACCGTGTTAGAGGCGCAATCGTCCGCGCTCGCGCTGCTGGTCGCGGCCGCGACGTTGGTCGTGGCCGCGGCAGCCGAGGTCGCCGCGGCGATGGACTCCGTGACGCCCTGGTCGCTGACGGGCGCAATGGCGGCGAAGTCGGTCGTGATGCCGAAGACGGCGTTGAACGCGTCCGCCTGGCCGCCCGTCATCGCGGTCACAGTGTCCGCGGCGGCCTTCGCGGACGCACACGTCTGCTGCGCGAGCGAGTCGGCGCCGCAGGAGTTCACGAGCTGGTCACACATGAACTGCGTGATGATGTCGATGTTGTCCGCAGAGCCTGGCGGGAACGTCAGCTTGGTGAGAGGAGGAGAGAAGCCAGTGGGTGGAGGGAGGGAAAGCCGGGGCTCACCGTGGTCGTAGCTCGTTTGGTCTACGGGCTGGTAGCTGGTCTCCTTCCTGTTGTCGAAACCGACGCCAAATTCTATCTGGGGGACGGTACACGAGCCAAAGTCGCCGATCTGAGACGAAGAAGCGGTCGAGGAGGCCGCGGCCGCGGCAGCAGTTGTTGTCGCACTTGCAACAGTAGTAGCCTACGTGGACATGAGATGAACATTATATGGTACTCAGAACTGGACAGACATACCGCAGCGAGGTTGTTGGTAGCGGTAACAGTCTCGTCGGCTGTAACCGTGACGATAACGCAGGTAGAGTCATCGCGGGCCGCATATCCCCTGATCCATTGGCCGTATGCGCGATCGTGGAGGAGGGGGCGGGCGCGAACGACGCCTAAGAGGGGCAGGGCGAGGATGACCTTGGACAACATCGTTGGTTACTGAAAGTTTGGGTCTGGAGGCAAAGAAGGTTGCTGAAAGGAGAGTGTTGCTGGCCTGCGGCGTGCGGTAGACAGGACGAGAGGAGACGAAGAGACTGCAAGGGAGAGCCTAACTAGAGGCGGTACCGGTGACACCTGGTCCGATGACGAGGGAAGGGACGGCCGTTCAACGACACAAGGCAACGCAAACGCGAGGGGGAGCGAAGAGAAAAGGAAGAAAGACGATGGGGAGATGCATCTTGGCGCGAGGGGTATTATAGGGAAAACTTCGTGGTGTGCGCACCCGGGTGCGAGGCGACGGGCCCGGTTGGTGTAGAGACAGCCGGCAGTGGGCGGCGACGGACGCCCCACGAGGACGGTCTATGTATAATGAACCGCGTCGCGATGGACTCTCCATTCCTTGATCTCGAGGTGGTGGTTCTCAATTCATCGGGCGTACGCGTGCGTCTGGTATAACAACCGGTACATACATATCTGGTGTAGACCGTGTCAGCTGTTGATCCCATACCGTGCAGACGGCGTTGGGCTTGCTGATCCCCTCGTAGCATACTGCACATGTGCTTGCCAAGTGCGCGCATACCGAAACAAGTATCCTGTCGACGGACATGAGGAGGCCTCGGCTTGGGTCGCGGTCGTGGACTGGATGTCTGTCAGCGCGTCGCAACCGATGCTGCGACGCCCGGACCACATTTTCTCGCTTGGATTACTCGGCCGGGGGCCGCAATTGGCGGATCGTCCATGTAGCCTCGCACGTTCGAGCGCATCCACAACCGGTTGAGGATGCGGGCCGGCACTAGGGGAGGGCGACCAGTGGAGGGTTACGGCGGTGGTGGCGAGAGGCCAGACAGGCGCCGAGGGCGTGCTGGACGTCGATCACGATCGCGGTGGTGCACTGTGTCGACACTCGAGCGACATTACCCCGTGTATGAGCCTGCGCAGTCAAGAACGCGACTGCGCAGCAATACCCATGTGTCACCCACGTAACACAGGGATCCATACCGCCAAACACAGCGCAGCATGAATGCAACCTGAACGCAGTCGCCGATGCAGCTTGACAGTCAGATTGTATCCATCAGTCTCCGCAAACAATTCCATCAACCTCGGAAAGTCCTGGTCCGATAATGCACCATCATATACTCTCAGACGACGTTTCCGACTGCGCAGCAATTCGCATGCCGCGTCTCATCATATCGTCCAGTCCATGCACAGAAACAGGGACCCATCGTGTCCAACAGTCAGCACGGCGACAACGTGACCCGAAAGCGGCCGCATATACACGGTAAGAATACACAGTAAAATGGCAAGATGCGTGGATGTCCTCACTGCGCCATAATGCGCTCAATCTCCAGCTGCACACGCACCCGCGCAGCGATGCCCTCCGACGACTCCCCTCCCAGCAGCCGCCCCGCCGGCGCTCCCTGCACGCCCACCGTCGCGGTCTCGTACAGCGTCGCGAGCAGCTTCACCCACTGCTTGCCCCAGATCTGCCGGGCCCGTCCACCGGCGACGTCCAACGCAGCTGCCCCATAACCCCCCACGTCAGTTTCCGCCGCAATCAAATAGTAGCAACAGGAATCAGCGTACCGTGCAACACATTCGGCGCGACCGCGCTCCCAAGCAGCGCGGGCTCCGCAAGCATCCTCGCAAAGTACGTCCACAGCCTCGGCAGCCGGAACGCCGGCTCGAGCGGGCTGTCCACCTCCGCGCACATCACCGTAAAGTACACCCGCATCACCCCCGCCACGCGCGCGGCGTGCCCCGCGCTGCCCTCCCCGCCGCGGTGCCCCAGCGCCTTCCGGCGGGCCTCAGGCGTGAACGGCGTGCCGTCCCAGTCCGTTGGGGGCACGACGACGGGCACGGGCCACCCGCCCGCGCGCTGGCAGAGCTTCGCCCAGAACGTTTCCGAGAACCCGCTCAGCTCGCCGAGCAGGTTCGCGGTCACTTGCGCGAGCGGGCCTGCACTCCGCTTTTCCGCGGTCACTTCCGTCTCGGCCTGCAGGAGGATCGCTTTCGCGAGCGAGGAGAGGAGCGCGAAGTAGACGGGCTCTGGGTGGCGCGGGCTGCCGTGGACAATGTCAATAAGCTGTTGCGACTGCGCGGAGAGCGTGAGTGCTTGTGAGCGTGAGGCACCGTGGACGGCCTACTATTCGGTTGATCGCCTGCCGGTCGTTCGTCAGTTGCCCGACCTTGGGAGTGATCGCGCGCCGCCCTGCGCTCCACAGCGACTTGAGCTCCTTGTTCGCCTTGACGGTCTTCATCGGTCCCGTCTTCAGCCACTGAGGATGCCTTAGCGAGATCATACCAAGTGCGCTGGACACGACCTACCATGAGGTTCTCCCGCGCCTTCATCCAGTCCTCATTCGCAGTCAAAAACCCGAGCTGCTTCCTCTCCTCCACCTCTTCCTGCTCCTTCTCCCTCTTCGTCCTCTCCTCCTCCTCTGCTCTCTTCTTCTCCTCTGCCTCTTTCTCCCTCTGCTTCTTTTTCTCCTCCTCCTTCCTCTTCCGCTCCTCCTCCTCCCTCCTTCGCCGCTCCTCCTCCTCCCTCCTCTTCCTGTCCTCCTCCTCGCGCTTCCGCCGCTCCTCCTCCTCCCTAGCGCGTACGCGCTCCTCCTCCCCGCGGATCACGCCCTCGATATGCTCCCACAACCGCCGGTTGCGCACCTCCCAGTCCGCGCGCAGCCGCTCCATCTCCGACTCGCACCGCCCCTTCATGTGCTCGACGTGCGCCTGCGCCTTCTGGCGCACCGTGGAGAGCGCGGCCGCGTGCGCCTCCGCGTACCGCGCGTGCGCCGCGCGCTGCGACTTTTGCTGCGCGGATTTCGCGAGCGAGTGGTCGAGCCGGGCGACGCGCTACGGAGTCGGTGTCAATCAGCTCGGGGCGTCGGAGAGCGAGCGAGGGGACGTACCAGTGATTCTTCTTTGAGATCGGCTTTCCATTCTTCGTACGGGTCGTGGTGGTTCGCGCGCAGGCGCACGGACACAAGCACCTCGTTGATGTAATGCTCCTCCGCAGCGCTCCGTTTCGGCCGCTCTCGCGTCCTTCCCGCAGCTCCTCCATCAGACACACCACGTACACGAAGAAGCAAGATGCACTCACGGCCGGGATAGCGTCAGGATATCCTCTAGGTCGTCTGAGAGGTACGTCTCGTCCTCGTCCGGCGCGCGCACAGAGTCCCCGGACTCGCTCGCCGAATCGGACTCACTCTCCACCTCGGAGTAGTAGTCTGCCTCGTCTTCCGAGTCGGACGGTACGCCGAATGTCGAGCGGCTTCGGTACTGCCTAGGGAGACGTTTCACAGTGAGCGGCGCGGTTACGGTCGAACGCGTGTGCGTACCTGGTTGCGGGCTGCGCAGGTGGCGGCGAACGCGGCGCCGAGAATCGCATGACGCCAGTTACTGGAGGTTACCAGCTGAGGCGGTGAGAGTATTGGGAGAAGCGTGGATGCTGGCCGAAGGCGCAAAGGACAAGAGTCTGGGTTGCAACTCGAGTCGCGGTCAGATCGGTGAGCGCCACACCACGCGCGCGTTGTCTGCCTGCACGTGCAAGTAGTCTCCCACATCGGAGATTAACGCCTTACTGAACGCCGATTAGACTCAGTCTACTAAGCTACTAGTAGGACCGGCTCACGAACCATCTGTGACCGACTGTCTCAGTTGGTTGGAGTATCGTAGTCATCCGTGCTATCTGATCTTCCATCCACGCCATCTGCCCCTGAGTCACTTGCCAATAAAACGGGGCGCGTCCACCCCTCAGGTAACTGTGCATGTCTGTGCATTCATCAACCCCGGCGTTGGTCAAACCGCTCTTACGGCCCGGTGCGTCTCCTTCGAGCCGTACCATCGATCAGGCCCTTCGTTGCATAATTCCACCACGAGACTGCCACCGTGCCAAGGCTAGTGGATGTGGGGAGTTTGCCGCAGAGGCCCCCACCAAGGAAGGACAATAAAGATAACTATAACGAGGGTATGCTACATGTAGTATGTGGTATCATAATCACTACACATGCTAGATGTAGGTGAGCCAGTCATCACAAATCGTCTCAATCGTCACTCGTGTACACTCGTATCGTTCATATACTATCCGCATCACAGCCTGCTCTCCTAATCTCACCGGGTCGGCGAGGCCCGCCGCCGCCCGACTCAAGTCGCGCCGCGAAGAGTCTAGTGCGCCATGATACCCGGACACGGATGGCCCACGGGCATCGGGTGAGGCATCATTCTTCTGTCGAAGAAGAACACAGGCGCGTTCATAGAGGCACCCCGCCGCTCGGGGCTCTCCAAGCTGATCTCGTTCCATCCCTCGTCGCTGTCGCTGCTCACGCCCGGCCTGTCTTCCTCGTCCTCATCCTCGTCATCGTCATCGAGCAGGAAGAACGTCGGAGTCTTCGGGCGCTGCGGCGCACGGTCGAATTCCTGGTTCTGGTCCGTCGAAAGGCTGAGATCGCTGCTCATGTTTGCCAGCTCCGACACCGCACTGAGCGGAATCGGTCTCCCAGTCGTCTTCTCGAGGAGGACCCGCCAGCGTGCGAAGGACGTCGTCTCCCAGCCCCGCTCTGCCACCCGCTCTAACGATGGCAAGTCCGCGTCCCCGTCGAGGGCCATGGCGCGCGCGAACTGGGCGCACAGCACACCGACCGCGTCTGCCCTCCCCGCAGCCCGGTCTAGCATGTCATCGAGGTAGAGCACCTTCCGAATGGTGTACAGCGGGAAGTTGCAGAACGCGCGGTCGACAGCGGCCGCACGCGCGTCTCGCAGGCTGCACAGGTCCCCGAGGCGCGGATAGATCGGCACGTCCGGATCCGCCGCCGCGACGCGCGACTCAGGCGCAGGGGTCGCCGCTGCTGGCGAGGCGTAGTCATCTGGTAGGGGGTAATCGGGCTCAGAGAGAGGCAAGGCGATACCGTCGTATGCGGCGGAGGGGTCAGGGCTGCCTGGTGAGGTGCGACTGGACCAGTGTGCGCGCCGGCAGTTCCAGACGCGCTTGACGAGCGCTAGGGCGTGGTAGGAGAAGCCGTGGTACGCGGGCGGTGTGTGCGTGCAGAAGATGTCCTCAGTGCACGGGACGGGCTCAGCTTGGGGGAGGAGGAGAGGCGCAAGGGAAGGCGGTGGGAAGGCGTCCTGGGCGTCAGCGTCGTCCAAGCGGAAGCGGATGAGTTCGCCAAAGTCATCGTCCTCGTCCATGTCGGCGCAGTAGTCGGCATGATCATTTGTATCAAAGCCTCGCGATGTGAAGGACGCTTGCGGGTAGGAGAAGAGGGCGGGCGAGAAGGCGGGGTCGCTGTCATCGTCGAAGTCGTCCTCGTCGTCGAAGGAGTAGAGTTTTGGGAGCCGGTAAGAGGCCGGAGTGCGACGCAGTTGAGGACGCTGGGACATCCTGCTCTCGCAGCGGGCCGGGAATTCTTCTGTGGGAATGGTGTGAGTATGGCACTCGCAGCGGAAGTAGCTCGGAAAGAGGAGGACTAGTAAGTCGAAGGGTGGCATATATGCAGCATATGGCATCCTAAGAGTTCCGCGGGCCCACGTACACGGCCAGTGTTGAACATGAATCACGACGATGGCGCCGCTGTTGCGCGGACGTCGCATCCCGGGATGGGCTGTGCGACGTCGACCGTGTGGCCGGCAACTGCTACAGCCCATAACAAAGATGATGGTCAAAGCGGAGGCTTGGACAATCATAGAATGTGACATAAAAGACCATCAGTTTAACGGAAGGACGGCCAAGCGACGTACCTGGTGACATGTCCTCATGAATAGGTGGGAGAGGCGTGGCTGGGCGCACAGGCGCGGAGTAGTCCATCGTGATAAGTGTCGGTGTCTGGAGTGAAGGTAGGATAGTGTGGTGGTACAGAGTACAGTTTCCGTGCTCAGGCAACCTCCAGACGCGGACGAGCACACCGACGGCAACCGTGACAGCGCAGAGACAGGCAGAGAGAGGGAGGGCGCGTCTGGGCGCTAGAGCCGCCACGTCCAAAAGCGAACAAGACATTTCATCACGTGATGGCGACATCAAAAGTCCCACGGCCGACGTGTATAAGTCTGCGGTGTCCGTGGTTCACCTTCCTCATCGACATCCTTCGCAGCAGACTCGAAGCCGCGACCCTCGCTACGCACAGGACCATCCGTTCTTTCTTGCGAGTGGGCTAAGGTCTGAGACTCCGAGCTTATCCGGAGACCGGTCAGCTCGCCTAGCTGGCACCCGACGCTAAGCGTCCACCGACACCAGAAACGCGTCGACCGTGGTGCAGAGGAAGTGGGCCGCCACCACTTTGCAGGAGTGCAATGCATCCGATGTCCATGAACAGTCGATTTCAAAGTGTCACAGGTCCGGGTGCGTCCACTGTCTACCTTGTCCGTATTCTTCTCCATCTCCCTATCGGCGTCGCCCCGTCCCTGTGATGGATTCATCGACTTCACGGTGAACAGTGTCCTTAAGCATATTGGTGTCTTTCTCGTCCTCCAAAAGGGGTGGCCTTACGAGGCAAAGGGTTCATTCGCTGCGTGACGGTGATGCTTGACGTCGGTGCGGCCCCTAGCCCGGGCGTCTGCACCGGCACTCGTCGCCTAGCGTCAGCCGGACCCATGCGCATTGCGCAACTCATCGGATACCAGACGGCAGACGCGCCCCAGTGAGTCATGACAGTAGCTGGCTGTGCTGCGCCCGTCGGAACACTTCGTTCCAGTGCAACCCATGCGCGTGAGATCCGCTGCAGGGCCAGCCTATGCGCGTAACATCCGCTGCAGGCTTTTGGTCTCGCTCCCACTGGTTGAGCAGATTGCACATCCGATTCCCGCGTGTATAGTACATCGGGATGTCCCTCTACGTGGTAGACCGATGTGCTACCCGAAACGTGGTTGGAAACACCTAGCGCTTCCCGGAGACTCATCTGTTGTGATCAGAGATCACGCGTTGACCTGGTGGAGGCTGCCGTGCGCGAACTCTCCACTGGAAACACTTTGGCGGAGGCCGTTTGCGGCCTTGCAGCCTTCATAGGACCATGTCGTACGAGGGGAGATGGAGCTGGACAGTCTGTGTAGATGGTGCTATATCCTTCAGTGCACTTCGCGGCACACGTCTTCTCGGCTTTGTGCCGACGTGTAACTCGATTCAGATTACTCCTTGTCTGCTGCGTCTTAATTTTTTACTCTTGAATCCTCTTCGCGAGGACTATTTGCTATCTAGGACACATGTATGACAATATTGCTTTCCAAATAGTTCATTTCATCTACCTTGACGATGTTATAACAGTGATACTGTCACCGTAAAGCAAGGTACGGAGTAGAATCGACTATTTATTGCCTCGTACGTCGTGGCTAATGTACGACTCCCATGGCTTTGAAGTCCTTGAACGCCACAAGTGAAGCTCGGTACGCACATCTATGCTACCCTCGCGCTTTCAATTGGGGTTGTTCAAATCATCTGTAGCAAACCGACCAAGCCTTTACCTTGATGATAAGTTTCGGTCGGAGTAAATGTCCCCATGCATGAATGTAACAGGGACTGTTTTGTCCTCAGCGTTCAACGGGCCTCGATCGACAATATAGGAACTCATCCATTTGGCTGGGCCTTGCACTGCAGTCATTACGAGGGGGTCCTCGTACTCACCGTCTGAGCCTTGTCATGGCGCTGAACCCAAAAATTGCTGGAACGGGTCCTTGTCTGCGCATGTGCGGACGACGCTGGTGGACTGGCGGCCATTGGGATCTCGGAGACCTGGCCAGGCGTGGATCTTGCATCCCTGTCATCCATCTGGTTCGGTGGGCTGTTGGAGAAGAAGGCGTCTCGGCTGACAATGTCGCGTAGTGAATCATGATCTCAGTGCATATAGGGAACGAGCGGCATGCCGTTGATTGCACTCCCTGCTTTAGCTTGAATTTTCTCAGTGCTTCCGATACTTGAGGTACTGCACGATGGTGAACATGACTATGAATAGCATGGCCATTACGGTGCTGAGGATTATTCTAGCTAGTGACGGAAGGTCGAGCGAAGCTATAGTTCAAGTTCAGCTGCAGAAATAATGGAGACTGGAGGTGAGATCAGCGTAACACCGTGAATATGTACGTCTGCGTTCAATATACCGATACACATACCATTCAGATTCCGCCTACTTTACGCGCACTTGCCCCCTAGACACCGAAGGGGTGTATACTGCTCGCCTGGTGATGAGTGGAACTGACGTACTGCTCCAGCGAATGATAGCGGAAGGTCGCAAGGGAAATGATGTGGCGAACATTACACCTCATCGGACTGACTATCTGGCATTTCGGAATACTATGATCGGTGCACACCGCCAATGAATCTGTATTCACTTGTTCACCGCGAGTGTCTGACTGCTGACCGCAGGGAACCATTGCACAGCCTCACGAGTGTTCTCTTACATTGCTGTTGGGATACGACCAGGCCCGCCAACTCTTGAGGTCCGGGGGTTCAATGCGGCTACAATTAAATGGGACACGTCAAGCATACCTTTCATGTAAAATTGTACACTGCTACGCTACGCTTCAGATTCTGACCAACAGCCATGATGCAGAACTTGAATCATCGTCACGTTACTCCGCATATTCACTCTGCAGCTCCCTGATCAGGCCTACCGCTCTGTTCGACCTCGGTTTCACTTCAAAAGGGAACGGGAGGACATGACTGAATCTCGCATTAATCCTCTGTCGTGGTGAAACGAAGGTGTGAGTGAGCGCGTACCTTATCATGCCCGAAATGAACTCAGGCTCAAAGGCAATCTCTGCACCCGTTGCGGGGTCATGTGCTTTGGTGACATCGAAAGTCGCAAGGATACGGGCGATAGCAAGCCAAGAAGAGGAGTCTGCGAAAGCTTGACCAGGGCATATACTGCACGGAGTAGTTGTCACGAAAAGGCTTCGAATTCTAGAGAAACGAGGTCAGGGGTACGCACCGTCGACCGAAGCCAAAGACATAGTTCCGTGGATCTCGTTCGGGACTAGCAGACGTAAATCGTTCCGGTCTGAATGTATCAGGGTCTGCATAAATCATAGGGTCACGCATGACTGCCCTGTAGGAGGATAGGTATAGATGTGAGGCTTCTCCCCATGTTTCGGGTGGAAAAGTATACCATATATTTGGTATGATCATTGTGCCCGCGGGAATGGCATACGACCCGCATTTGTCCTCTTCAGCTACTTTGTGGGGTATTGCTTTCATAGAAAGGCGTCAGGCGATCAGAAGCCCGCACAGGCACTGTATTGCTGCAGCGCACCAAGCGGGGCCGGTGGGTTCCACCTTGACGATGGACATAATCAGCATGACGGGTATGACAAAGACGGGATGAGATATACCGCAGGACTTCTTTGACCAAAGCTTCGACATACGGCAATAATGCACGGTCTTCAAACTCGGGGAGACGCTCTGTACCCACCACGGCATCAATCTCTTCTTGCGCCTTTCTTTGTGCATCGGGATAAAGGACAAGTGCCAGCATGGAGGACGTCAAAGCAGTAGCTGTCTATACAATGTGCACACATGAACACGGGAAGAGACGCGACACGTTCGTAACACTCACCGTGTCAGTCCCGGCTATGTAATTTTTCAAATGCGAACATAGATTGCGAAATGCAGGATACGTACCTGCATATACGAGGCTGGCAGCACCTTTCACGTCCTCTTTGTCGTAGTCAGATATCACTCCGTCCACAGTACACTCGTCGAGGAGTGTCGTGAGGAAACACGGACGCGCAGTCCCTTGATTCTAGCAGGAACAGTGTCGTTAATTGAGTCAATGCGAGCACGAAGCAGATAGAACACAATGAACATGCCAAAGACGCGTGGACACGCTCGTATGGCGCGTCGATCATCTGGCGGGTAAGCTTGCGCACTGCAGCCGCTTTCGCCATGACGTGTGCTCCAGGCAGCCATGCAGGGATATACCGTACTGAGCCATCAGAGTAAGAACAAAATATTGGCGGAACATACTACAACTTCATGCAAGGGGAGCAACTCACAGATCGGGAAGAAATCGATTAGGCTAGCAGCAGCGGCACCAGCTTCCGCGATTCCGGCTATGGCGCGCTCGGAAAGAACTACGAACTCGTCATCCAGCGATAGTACGCTGTGTCCGTAGGCAATGTCCATCATCAGAGCACCTCCATATCTGTGTCCGTAGTCAGTAGTCGATAGATGAGGAAGGGCGGCCATCCAACTTGGAAAGTAAGATACTAACCGCTTCAGCCCCGCGAAGACTTCTTGCCCCGTCTGATACCCTGTTTGATCATTCTTATGTCTCTGAGATGCGTCAACGAACGCCGCAAGAAGCCTGACAGTCTCGCGGCGCTGGAGTGGAACATATGACTGCAGCGCAGAAGTTGATTGAATTGCCGTTTGGAACCATCGACGTTGGCGACGCCATTGGTCACTGTAGGGCATCACCGTGATATTGTTCGTGTATCCAATTCTGGAAAGACGCGGTAATAAATGGTCAGGGACAAAGATAGTGGAAAATACCGTATGGGACGTACATCTCGGTTATGAGGATAGTCCTTGGTCTGTCTGAGGAATTACCACTACGCTTGTTCAGCAAATCTTCCATCGCTTCGACAGAGTTGAGTACGATTGCGGGCTTGTTAAAGATCTGTACATATATGATATCACCTTGGTGTGTGTCAAACATGAGTGAACGTAGAGATAGATGATAAGTGACGGACCATGGACGTTCCTCCAGTCGTTGAAAATTTGTTGCTGGTATCTCAAAGGGAGCTTATGTGCACTGCCGATGAATGGGAGACGACTGGGACCCGGAGGTAGAGGCAAGTTGCGATAGCCGTCCCGAGACCGCCATACTGTGTAGAAAACAAAGGTGAGTACGACAAGAAGCAGTGATATAACAACGCCCGTCATGCTGGGGAAGCCGCGGAGTAGGGACTCGCCACAACATATAGAGGCCCGCGGTTGATATAGAAATTGGCTGCGGTTAACCGCTGGTGCTTTCGGATAACGTGCCTACGGGGGTTATTCTAGGCAAGAAAGCGCGGAAGATATGACACGGTTAGAAATTGGGCTTCCGGAGCGTACTCGCTGTCAGGTGGAGAACATTTCAGTCCTCGTGCGTTGATACTACTAGCAATATGTACCGATGCTGGCACTGCGGACTCCAGCGCCACAAGATCGTAGGAAACTGCCAAATAGACATGTTCGGGGATTGACTGCGCACTTGACGACATGACTCTTAAAGACGCTGTTATCTGGGCCAACGGAAACTCGGAAGTCCAGTTACTGTCCAAAGCATAATTGACTAGAGTGACGCCGTCAAACTTTGCTCGTTATCCGATATTGGTCAGGCGATGCGAGGCATAGGTCACATCTGTGGGTCGAGACTTCAAGGGGCGAGGTCTACTGTACTCCGGGGGAAAGTGAAAGGCAGCATTTGGTTGACGGCAATGGTTCTGTCGGATAAGCTCTGAAAGTCCAGTCATGTCGCTACTACTATAAGTACTGTGGCACAGTCCTTGTGACTACGCGTGACATTACGCGTTGGTCTACAGTCACCATTAAGTTTTTCGTGCGGTGTTGGTAGGTGCAACTACTCCTCCTTGCACAGTGCTAGAATGCCAGTAGAGTAGTCTATGGGCAGACCATCTTGATTCTTTTCAAGGCGACGCTCAGATGTGATGAAAGAAGACCGCGATGGGTCGCGCCGCATCACAGCGTCCGATCGCAAATCGCGTCCTGCGGCGGGCGCCAATCAGTCCTTCCAGTACTGCCAGTATCATACGAGGGCACTCACACTACTTTGTGGGAGCGTGGTAGGTCAGTGGGTGAGATAGCGTACAAGGATAATCAAGGCAGCTGAAGCGTTGTGCACTGTGAAGAGATCAGAACAACCTGCTAGCACACTCGTAGCCTGTATTCACAGGCGACGGACACACGAGGAATGAAGGCTGCGCCGAACGAAGATGGCTTCCCGAAGAGTATTTAGGGTGGCACATGAATACGGGGAAGAGGGGACGTGGGCCTACGAAGTCGAAATTTCACAGACGCATAACAAGAAACTGTCAGAGATAGCGCATACAACAAATCACTACATGTTGTCCCTTGTTGAGGCATCGTCAGCATATGAAGCATCCCTTCTGACTACATGGCATGGGCTGAGCTTTCCAAAGAAAGTGTCACTCGACAGATGGGGCATGTGCGCTTCATGGCGAGCCAGCGCCGCAAGCACTTCTCATGGAAGCTGATTCATAACGCCCGCCCGAAGTCAGCTTCTACGAATGCAACATAACGGACAGGACGTACGAGTGTTGGCAGACAGGGGCCAACACGGCCAGTTCCTCATCCCTGAATTGTGAAAGACAGATCCCGCACTTGTCGACCACGATCCCGAGGAGAGTGAGCTTCAGCTTCACACGTCCATCCTTTGTGACGCGGCGTCGCTCGACCTCGATTCGACCGATCAACGGCTGCTCGTCCTGGGGAGGAGTAAGCGGCGTCAGAGATGACGGGGCTACCGCAGCGCCGATGAACTCGGATACTCGCAGTAGGTCCTATGCCGACAGTCAGAAGATCAATGACCCGCAAGAGAAGCTGTCCAGCGCACCTCATAGTTCTGCCCATCGTCCGGCTGACCACCGACGTCAAGGCGCGCGACAAAGACGTCAAGATCGGTATAGTTGGACCATTCCGGGCGCGGCGCCGAATTGGTCGCGACATCCCCGACGGACGAGGGCCGCTCAGGCGGTCGTTCGTTGTCTTCTTGTGCTACAGATGGCGGTGGAGACGATCGACTGGGAGTCATAGGTCTGACGCTGAGAGACGGCGAGTTGGGATTCGAAGTCGTGGGAGGGCGAGGAAGTGGCCTGCCGGGGTAGTGATGGCCAGTAGGTGTCGTCGGCGTCGTTGGCGTAGCGGGTGACACGGGACTTGTTCGGTAGACTGCCTGCGCCTCGGGGGGCGTAGTGGCAGGGGGAAGCATATGGTCCCCCCTCGCCGCTGTGGGCGCACGGCCAGTCTCAAGAGGCGAAAGGGCCAGAGGGGAAGTCGTACGAGCAGTCGCCGCCGCAGACGGAGGACCCGGATTCACATCTACGTTCGCACTCGCGAGCACGTTCGTCAGCGGCGACGGATTGACTGTGTTTGATACCGATCCGGGTGCATCATCGCTCGTACGCGAGTCGGTCTGCGCCACAGTGGTGGATGACCCGGAGCTGCTGTCGCTGGAACGCGTCGTGACCGATACGGACGGCTCGATCGACATCCGCGCTGCAGGATACGGAGCGTCGATCTCTGCGCGCCTGAAACGGCCGATGAGCGGGCTGCGGTCGCGTGGCTGCCTGGGGCCGGGCGGCAGCGGTGGGGCACGGTGTGGCGTCGGGGAGGAGAAGTACGTCTCTCGTGGCAGACGCGAGGGGAGAGGATTTGGACGAGGCGTAGCGAGCGCCAGCGACGACGCAGGGGGCACCTTTTCCGGTGGGAAGGGGATGTCTGAGACGGAAGGTGGCGGCAGGATGTACGGCGAGAGGTGTCGGTTGCGATGCGCAGGGCGAGGCGGAAGTGCTAGTGTGGGGGTCGTCAACAGCTCGTGCGCACGCTCGCGTGTCAGGTCGTGTCTGTCTTTCCTCGGCGACGCAGACGACCGACTATCTACCTCAGCCTCGGAGGGCGTGATCTCCTCCCAGGACTGGAGGTCGTCGCTAGCTAACGGAGAGCGAGGCGCACCGTACCCCACGCTATCCTTCTCCTTCTCTCTCGCCCTTTCCCCTCCACGCTCCTTCTCCCGCCCCTTCTCTTTGCCTTTCATGAACAATCTTCGCAATCCAACGCTCTCCTTGCGCTTGAGGGTGGGGCTCGACTTGTGCGTCGAGAACGCGCTGCTGAGAAGCGTCGCAGTGCTCGCCCACGGGCTGAACCCGGGCGTATCAACGGCCGACGCAGGCGACGGCGGGGGCGACGGGTCCGCTAGGCGGAGGTCTAGCGAGCGGTGCATCTTCTCTTTCCTATGTCTCCGGGTCGGGCTCTCGTCCTTGTTGGCGCCCTCACCCTCATCGCTCTCGTCATCGCTCTGCACCTCGCCATCTGCGCCGACGGGGCGGAGCGAGCCGCAGTGCGAGCAGCGCCGCGGGCGCGCCGCGGGGACGGATGTGCCCTGATCGTGTGCGTGCTTGGCGGGTGCGGGGGCGCGCAAGAGGTTGACAGTGGAAGAGGACTCGACAGCGTGCTGACGGACGAACTCGCGCTGAACGCGCTGGTGGAGGGAGAGGCCAGTGCTGCGATCATTCTCCCAGTGTTGCTCAGGCTCGAGCGAGAGCAACTCGACGGAATCGTCGTCCGAGTCGGCGCTGGGATCGTCAGACGTAGATGGGGGCGACTGGGGCGAACGCGGAGATGGATGCATCGAGTATGGAGAATGCGGCGATGTGTGACCAGGGGCGGGTATGGGCGAGTGGCGGGAGGGAGAGACGTCACGCATGAGGGAATGGGTTTCTGCGGTGGGGGACGTAGGCGGGCTCGTTTGCGGTGTAGTGGAATGGGTGGAGTTTGCATAGCCAGAGTTAGGGAAGACGGCAGACGGGAGGGTGTAGACGGAAGGAGAGGAGAGGATGGCCTCTTGAAAGGAGGGCGGAGGGTAGTCCGGTACTGGTATGTCCATCACTAATCAGTAGTGAGCTACTGCATCGTGCATATGGGTAGCGGGCTTTGGAGAGAGGGTGTGTATCTCCGAGATAGCATCCCCGGAGATGTTGGGAAACACGGCGAGCCCCGCGTCCACTCTAGCACGTTGCGTGCAGCGAGATCGGCTCGAAAGATACCCAGAAGGCTAGGCATAGTAGTCCACGGCGAGGAGCTACTACGAGTCGAACGCCATGTCCACTCTCCGCGCACACAGTTAAGGGACGAAGCGAATGGACTCACCGTCGAGGAGAGGATCCGCGGACGGCCGCGCGGGCTGAGGCGCGGGCTGTCTGCGCGCACGAGTATGGGGAGCGGGACTGGGGTGTATGCGCCTGGACGCGGACGGAGGGACGGCAGTGTTGAAGCGAGGCTCGTCATGGTCCTTAGTAGCGGGGTCCTGAGTGCGCTTCTTCTTTGTCTTTGGGCTGCGAATGCGGCCAGCGTTCTGGGGCGGGATGAGAGTAAGCTGGCCGTGATGGGTCACGATGTGGGTCAGATAGGGCGCAGCGCGGGGAGTGGCGGATTGGGCGGGCTCTTGCGTGTGCTGGGTGGTCATGGACGTCGACGGCTGTGAAGAGCGCGGAGGGCGGAGGGCGGTCGAGGGCATCCTCGTAGACAGTGTGGAGAGTGACGCCAGCGTGTCCCAAGCGAGGCGTGCGTGCTGATAGACAACGTGGAGGATGGCGAGCAATAGGGATGTCGCAGCAGGCGTGGCCGTCGCATGGCCTCCGATGGCTGCCCATCGTCCTCCTAATAGTCCGAGTCGTCCTCGACGTCCAACCACGCGCCCCCCACGCATCGCCATCACGTGCCTGCATCCCGGCGAGCGCGTTATTTTCTTCTTTTGAGAGTCATTCATTATACGGGTACTTAGTACCTACCATCCGGGTTCTGCAGCTCTCGCTATTCCTATACTCAATCATGTTTTAGAACCAATTTCCTGCCAATCACTAGGTCTTCAAAACGTGTGCTTGTGCCCATATTCATCATTTGGCATCACCTCGTCGCTATTGCCTGTGTTCGGTGCTGGGAGTTGAAGGTCGTTGTGTTCGATCACTCCTTCGCAGCGAAGTCTCCATGTGAGGTGAGCACTCTCCGATATGAGTATATGCGCGATAATCGCGCAAGCGGCTCAGGTGTTTCTCCTGTGTCGCCCAGCAGTGTCCGTGAGTGGGCCCCTACGCCGATTATATCAGGCATGGTTAGCTGTATCCAGGTCTGTCCCTTGCATCTCCGTAGTTCTTCAGCAAGCTGCCATACTGACCGCCTGCCCGGGGCTTGGCATTGTAGGAGAACACGCTCCAGTGATCCTACTCCGTTACACGTATTGCAGTCCGCTCGGTATTCATATTTGGGGTTTTTCGTCTAGAAGCTGCCGATCCTATGAGTTCCGTGAGCGCCTGCCTTTCCACAGGAAGTCTACAACCGTGCGTCGCATATCTTTGTGCCTAGACCTTCTGGGTGTACTGTGGAGGTGTATGCTTGGTCCTTGCCCTTATATTCCGGTAAGCTATGCGCTGTGTGAGTTCCGATAGTTTTGCACCTGTGAGTACAAGGGCCGCGACCGCGTTATGCCCCTATGGGCCTTTTTTGATTCCCTTTATTGTCCGCGAGGGCCGGGCCCTATATAGACAAAGCTCTAGGTGTATGTAGCGAGGACGAGTACACGCTGTTGGAGTCGGTGCTGGGCATGCGCCCCTATGGGCCTATGCGACCCTCACGTATCCTCACTAGCCCCGACAGGCCTCTTCGCCGCGTCTGCAATCTCACGCAGTGACGGCCCATCTGATGCATAACACGCTTCCTTCGATAGGCAATGGCTATCTGAGACATTCGCCAGAGATCAACGCGGGGGATTCGAACTACTCCGAGCCATCCACATTGAACCCCCTGCGTTTGGCCAGATTATTAAGCAGTCCGTCCATGCTAACGTCGTTATTCACACTCGCTGACCACTTTGCTTTGTACTGTGCTCTACCGGCTCGTCGAGATGATTATAGTCGGCGTGGGCGATGTTACGCTCAGGTCTGTGCTGGATTGCGGACGGGACGAGATGTGGGTGTTGGAGACGAGTGAGTGGTCGCTCTTACAAAGCAATGTTCCCCGTTTGTTCTAGAGGGCAGGGCACCGTACTTATACGTAATCCCCGTGTTTTCAGTATCTACCTCTCCCTCTCGCTTGTCTACGCCCTTTTTAGCGGCCGTTACTAGCAAGCTGGTAAGTTGCCATGCCCATCCCAACCACCACGCGCGAGTACCGTCTTCCAAAGGTGTGCATCATACATAGCATTCGTGTATAGCGAGCACGTCCTGACTAAAGGGTCGTGAACACCGTTAGGTGGACGGGTTCCATAACCTCACACTCAAAGAGGCCTCCGTCCGCCCGCTGAAGTCATCGGAAGTCCTCGTTAAGGTTCACGCCGTCTCCCTCCAGGTCCGTCTCTTCACCAACCGCCTATTCCTGAACTTCTAATGATTCAGCACGTGTAGTACCGGGATCTTGTGGTCGCTAAGGGCCTGTACCCACTCGGCCAGAAGGAGAACCCTGTCCCCGGCTCCGATCTCGCCGGCGAGATCCTCGCCGTCGGCGACGACGTCAAGGACTGGGCCGTCGGTGACAAGGTCTGTGCCAACTTGGCCACCGATTACATCTTCGGCGACTTCAACGACCAGCTCAAGACCTCGGCTTTGGGTGCGCCCATCGACGGTGTACTGACCGAGTACAAGATCCTCCCCGTGTACGTACGTACCTTACATTTCGGTCGATGTATGCATGTGGTCTAACGTTTCTGCGGCGTGTGGGTAGACTCTCGTGAAGATCCCGGATGAACACTCGTACGTCGAGGCGTCAACTCTCCCGTACGTACCGCCATTTCGTACCTCGTGAGTAATCATACGTGCTGACCCGGCTCACGTTCGCGCACACAGCTGCGCCGCCTTGACGGCATACAACGCGCTGCTGGGCCCCAACCCCCTCAAGGGCGGCGACACCGTCCTCGTCCTCGGCACCGGCGGCGTCTCCATCTTCGGCCTCCAGTTCGCCGTCGCCAGCGGTGCAACCGTCATCGCCACGTCCTCCTCCGACAACAAACTCGCCGTCGCGAAGAAGCTCGGCGCCGCGCGCCTCATCAATTACAACAAGACACCGGACTGGGAAAAAGAAGTCCTCCGTATCGTGTGTATCTCGTTCTTGCGGTGGGTTATAGCGGGCGCTGACTTGTGCGATCGACGGTGTGTCGCGGTAGACGGGCGGACGTGGCGTCGACCACGTTATTGAAGTCGGTGGCGCGGGCACGATCAACAAGTCTATTGCGAGTGCGCGCTTCGGCGGCACTGTGAGCATCATCGGCTTCGTTGCTGGGGTGCGTACGCCTCTCTCGCTCCTGCAGGTGCATCTATTGACGACTGCGGCTCGTGTAGGCGGGCGACATGTCCAACCTCCCCGGCTTCATCCTCAACAGAGGTGTTATCGTCCGGGGCGTCGTCATTGGCTCGCGCGTGCAGTAAGTCGCACACCTACATCACACCTCGCTCTTTCGAACTACTCTCATTGTCTTTCACGTGGCTGCTGACGTTGATGGTGCCCTACGCAGGTTCGAAGCGATGGTGCGGCTGATCAACGCGACACACCTCAAGCCTTTTGTCGACAAGGTTTTCCAATTCACGGACCTCCGCGCCGCATATGAGTATCTTGAGAGCCAACAGCACGTAGGCAAGGTCGTTGTACAGGTTGCTCAGGACTGAAGTCTGGCCGGCGGGGGAACTGACTCCGGAGTAGAAGGCAATGAACGAGACATCTATGTTGTATTGTATCGTTCACTTATGTATTTGTATATCAACGCAGGCGAGCCATTGCCATGTCCGCGCGGGCGCGTGTCTGGTGTCCGAGGGGGTCGGCGGCGAGGCTTGGAGGTCGCGGGGAGGGCGGGTGGCAGTGGGTGGTGCAAGACGGTGGAAGCGTCCGCGTGCTTCTTGAAGGTCGCCGCGCGCGATCTCTCGCCGGTGAGGGCAGCAGCAGAGGCTCGAGCCATCGCAGGGGAATGGGTCGCGCCGCAGGCTTGCTGGTGCTCGACGGCGCTGGCTTGCGCGCGCTGATGCACGCGTGAGCCACTATTGGCGTGCGTTTGCGGACATGGCGAGGCGGGGAATGACGCGCTGACAGCCTGTAGCTGGGCAGGTGCGTCGTGGCTGGTATGCGGTGCGTCTGCTTTCTTTGCGAGCAAGGACATGGCGGCACACGCGGAGCTGACTTAGATGAGGAACTGCCTATGGCGCCTCGCGCGATGAGTTTCTCTCCTCTCTCAGACTCCAGAGTAGTCATGAATCCACACACGCGAACCAAGGCACACCCGAGTCCAACACATTAATATTGAACGAATCTACTGAGTACTAGCTAGCCTTCAAACGCGCCCTGCGTGATCTCTATTCCGAAGTTCGTCTTCGCCAAGCCTCTCATGGTCCGCTCGAGCTCGTCCTCGAAACCCTCTCCTTTCAGACCTATCAGTCCCTGGATCCATTGCCGCACCCTGGTGACGAAGAATGCAAGATCCAACGTTGACATCGCTAGGAGGAACCCGAGGTACTTGCGATACTCGCGCAGGCGCTCCGTAAACGTGAGCGATGGGTTCGCAGCGAGCGAGCGCGATGCCCACCAGCCGGTGATGCGGATGCGGTTGACCGGTGAGCCGTACTGCTGGTTGTTTCCTACGCGCGCGAGGCACAGTGTGAGCATCCCGCCGAGGCTTGACGCGTCGCGGCGCGACGTACCTTGCACAATCCGCATATTCCGCCCGACAAAGATGAGCTCTTTCGGGATCTTGTCCGTGTCCGTGAGGAACTTCCTAAGCCTCTCCTTGAGCTGGACGCTCCGTTCGTACTCGGACATCTGGTCCCAACGCGTCCGCTGCTCGCTCTCCCCGGTGCCCTGATTCCTGTCCCGTCGCCGCCGGAGGCGTACCGGCCGCATCAGCGTCGCGCTCGCAAACAGGCCAGTCTCACCGATGCCCCACTCCGTAGCGACCGCCTCGACCTGCGCATAGTCGAGGGTCATGAGACCCTTCCAGAGGGTCGCGTACTGGCGCTGGAATGGCCGGGGCAAACGGACGTAGAGACCGTGGTCCAGGAGGACGAACTGCGGGCGGCCGGGGTGTCGCGGGTGCTGGCGGACGAAGATGTTGCCTGGGTGTGGGTCGCAGTGGACCCAGCCCCAGTCGAAGATCTGTGCGCTGAAGAGCTCGACCATCGTGTTCATGATCCACTTGACGCCGCCCTTGAGCGGCCCGCGCGCCGGTAACGCGGGCGCGTCGGCGGGCGGACCCTCGCCCATGAGTGCGCGGATGGCACGCCGGTCGGAGAGGCGGACGCCGTCGATCCACTCGGCGACCATGACCTTCTTGGTGGAAAGCGCGGGGAAGACTTTGGGCACGTACACCTTGTCCGCGAGGCGCGGCTCCGCCGCGACGAAGTGGGCGGTCTCTTGGGCATTCTTCGCTTCGAGCTCAAAGTCGAGCTCGCGGCGGAGGTGGTCGCAGATGAAATCTATGCGCCGGGTCAGTGCATACGCTCCCAGACGCGGACAGAAAGGCGCGCGCACCGACGGTGAAGTAGACGGGCATGTCAAAGATGTACTTCTCGTATATCCACATGACGATCCTGTACGCGCCGAGGTCCCACTCGACCTGCTTGCCGACGTCCGGCTTCTGGATCTTGACCGCAACCCAGTGCCCGCCATCCTCCGGCTTGAGCTTGGCACGGTGCACTTGGGCGATGCTCGCGCTTGCGGCAGCGCGCTCCTCGAACACCTCGAAGACGCCGTCAGGGCCCGCGGGTGGTCGGCCAAACTCGCGGCGGAAGACCTTGTCGACAACGGAGTAGGCGACCTGGGGCGCGTCGTCGAAGAGTTTGGCAAACTTTTCTTGCATGGGGGCGGGCATTAAGGCGGCGTTATTCGCAAAGGCCTGGCCTACGGGGGACGTTAGCGGATGCAAGAGGATGCAGAATCCGGAAACGGACCGATCTTGATGTAGAGGCCGCCGTTGGAGGTGAAGAGGTCGTACACGAGGTCGGCAACGCGGGCGTGGAGGGCGGGGATCTGGTCGCTGAGCTCAGGCGTGAAGTTTAGCTTGTAGTCCAGGGCAATCATAGCGCACTGGATAAATGGTGCATTGAGTAACGGCATGCATGACCCCAACGGGCGAGAGCATTCGATGGGATGGCAGGCGAGGTACATGCAATGTACCTGTGCGTCGCCCTTGCACGCATCGATGTCCGTTTTGAGACAGGAAGACGTACCGTCCAGAACGTGCGCAGATTCCTCGTCACGGAGGATGCATTGAACTCGGTATCCGCGAAGTACAGTACCCCCAGAGTCCCAGCAAAGTAGAGCGAGCGGCGCGCATACTTTGGTATTCGAAAGTCGGCACGTGAGTTAGGAAGTGTCGAGTGTGACGGAGATGTATATGATCTCGAGTTGATTGGTCTAGACGACAGGCCAGGGGGACATGAGCGAAAAGGACGGGTCGTGTGTGTGCGGGCGGAAGACGCGACGAAGCGCGAAGGCGAGAAGAGCATCACAATTAGATGAGAGTACGATTACTCTAGCTGGCGAGCAGGGGAATGACCGTCACTGACATGAGACACTGGGAGGCGACATGGACGATGCAGACGAGCGCAGAGTCCGGTTGCCTGTCGGAGGCGGCAGTGAGCCAGCATGACGCGGACAGTTCGGCGCGACGGCGACGGGGACGGCGTGTCTGGCGCGCACACGCGTACAGAGCGCGTGACGTCACATCCCGCTCGTCGTCCATCTGCATGGCCATGGACTCCCAAGCAAGTCAACCGAGCTGCGAGCAGCCAGGTCGTGCGTTCTGACGTCCGACGATGATCCAGCGGGCAGGCACGGCGACCTGAGAAAGCTGGGCACCAGTGCGAGTCGCTGCCAACACGACACAGTATGATGGTGGATTCACAGGGCGTTCATTCAGACCCTTGTCAGCAACTCCCACCAGTGACGACGCGTGAAAGAGGCTGGTTCACAGTTACTGCCGGACGAGGACAGCCACCCGTGTGTGTGTTGCCGCATCGTCGCAACCACAGAGAAATTCGACGGTTGCACGGCGTGCTTGTTGCCTGCCTGAATAGTAATATTCTTGATCCAGCAAGAGTATCGATTTGATGCCCACGGGGGGATCAAGCTCAAGCTCAACTTGAGGGGCCGCCGGGTGGTGGCGTTGAGTGCGGGGGCGTGGGAAAGGTGGGCGGGACGCCATCCACACTGCGAGGCATCAGCCCAACAGCCTAACAGCTGCACTGGCCGGTCTCGCCGCTGTCTATCATCCTCCTACCTCTGCTGCGCACGCACGCACGCCCTGTCCTCCCCTCTGCCTCTGCTTGTATATATGCCCTCGCCGGACGCTCTTGCCTACGATTCTCCCTGATTACCGGCTCTTCATTTCCGTCTCTCGCCATGATGAGACGCTCCGGAGCCTCGCGCGCCCCCTCACCCACCAACACAACCTATTCAGGCTTCTCCAACTACCGCACTGACTCCTACCGCCCCATCAAACCCCCCGCAATCCCCATCTCCACTGACCCTCGAGAGGTCGCTCGCGCCCATTTCGTAGAACTCAACAAGTACCTAGCCAGTTACTTGGCGAACGGTGAGTTCCATAGTTTCTCCGACAAGCACTCGTATCGACGCGGTCTCGTCAGAACCCGTCAACTCCCGTGCAACAGCAAGGCAGAAGCTCACCCGCCTCACTCGCCAACAATTCCAGGAGCTGTCTACCGATGTATACGACGAGCTGCTCCGTAGGAAGAATAACTCTTCTACTAACGAAGGTGCGTCTCATTCCCTCTTGGCTCGTCGCATCAAGCCCATTCAGTTGCAGTTCCCTTTCTTCCCGTTCGAGATGATTTCCATCCCAAGCGCAATCAGGCTCGCCAGAAGCTCGCCACTCTCCCGACAGGTCGTTTCAAGGACCTTTCTAGCGACGTCTACTACGAACTGTCTCGAAGATACCCAGAATTTAAAGAGGAGGTGCGTTCCTGTTCAATGTGCTACGTGTTCTCAGGCTTAGCCCTGTTCCAGTTGGACGTCGTCTCACCCGCCTCGGCGTATGATGACTACCCCTCACCAGACTTCCCCAATAATACCCGCACCCCCGCGACAACATCACGCGATCTGCCCAGCAACCCGCGCACATCCGGGGACAGATATGCCGCCAGCCCGTCCTCAATGCGACGACCCTCCGACAACTTCTCCTCAGGCCGGCAGAGCGCCGACGCATACGGTGGCGTCGAGAGCCACGGCGCCACCGGGGCCGCGGTCGGATCCGTGCGGCGGAAGCTATCACAGGACATCAGGAGCGACCGGCGGAAGCCCAGCCAGGACACGACCGGCGGGCGGGGCGAGTATGGGCTCGGGGGCGCATCCGTGAACCGACGGCCGAGTGAGAGCGAGAGCAGCAACGCGTCGAATGCGCAGAGCGCGACGGCGGGCATGGGGATGATCATCCCCAACAAGAGCACGATCGCGGAGGAGGAGATCGAGGTGCCCTACGGACGCGAGGTCCGCGACAGCGGGAGCACCGCGCGGGATCGCGAGCGCGAGCGCGCACCGCGGGGCTCGCGGGGCGGCGATGAAGACCGAAGCGAGTATGGGGAGGATGATGCGGAGGAGGGGGACCGCCGCCCGGGCGGGCTTGCCGGGCTGAGCGCGAGGCTGCAGGCGGTTGGGGACGACGACGATGAGGCTGGGCGGAGCGGGGAGGACTATTTCGACAAGATGAGCCTGGGCCGGACGAGTGCGACGAGTGATCGGAGCTTCCCGCGGGGAGGGAGGAATAGCGTGGGCGCGGAGGAGGAGCTGCGGCGCGAGTACGAGTTCAAGATCGCGACGATGCAGCAGCGCATCACGGGCTTGGAGAGGGAGGTGGAGGAAAGTCGGGAGAAGGAGCGGGCATGGGCGAAGGGAGAGGAGAGGGTACATGCGGTGGAGGACGAGCTGCGGGAGCTGCGACAAGTACGTATAAGCTCAGTTGTTGGTGTCGGGACACCCTGACGTCCAGGTTCAGCGCATGGAGGAGAAGACAACGGCGATGTTCACCATGCAACAGGAGCTTGAGACGCTCAGGCAAGAACGCGCGCGCGAGCAGGAGGCCGCAGCAAGGCGAGCAAGAGAGGACGAAGAGGAACTACAGATCCTACGCGAACGCTGTGAGCGGCTAGAAGAGGAGCGCGCGGGAGGTGGACAGGCTCGTGGTCCCGCAGCTGTCTCGACACAAAGGACTGACTTCTTGGACAGGGTAATCCAGAGGTACTCGAGCAGCTGCGTGCGGACATGGAGGGCCTTGTTATCGAGCTCTCGGACCTATCGAAGCGGAACGACGAGTTGATGACGGCGAAGGATGCAGATTTGGCCGTCATCCGCGACCTCGACATGCAGTTCAAAGAGTACAAGAGGAAGTACGAGCAGGCGAAGACGGAGCTACGGAGCGTCAAAGGTTAGTACGGGCTGTTCCCTACCTTACGGCAATATCTCATCTCATCTTTTTCCAGCGACATCCCAACTGTTCCTGCAGACACCAAAGACGGATGATCAACTGCCGGTCTCACAGGACGGTGGCCTGCTGGACATTCACGTCACCGCCTTCGTTACTGCGATCGACAGCCTGCTCACTGCTGGCCGCTCAAACGCACCGACACGTGTACTTACGCCCATGAAGGCAGTCGTCAACGCCGTCTCGGCGATCGTCGACGACGTCAAATTGTACGAACGCCGAGCACGGCGAGACTTCGATATCGACTCCCTGCGCATCCTGCGGGAGCGCCTCGAGGCCACGCTCAGCAACCTCGTCGCCGCCTCGAAGACGCACGCGACGAGCTCCGGCATGTCCCCCGTCAGCCTGCTTGACGCCGCCGCGAGCCATGTCTCCTCGACGGTGACCGAGATTGGCAAGCTCATCCTCGTCCGCAAGGCAACACGTGCGGAGCAGGACCAGTTCGTCCCACCGAGCACGAGTGCCACGAACGGATTCTCGCCCGCGCTGCGGTCCGTCGACGAGGGCCGGTCTGCGCACCAGCGCGGGTTCAGCAACGCGAGCGCGCGCTCGTACCTGTCGCAGACGGGCCGGTATGGTGACCTGACCGGCTCACCGAACATGTCGGCGAGTCGGATATTGGAAGATCGCAGGTCGCCACCTAGTCGGGGGAGCTCGGCGACGAACTCGCCCCCACCGATATTCGATAGGCTGCCAGCGTCGCATAGCACCGGTGGGAGGACTAGTGACGAGTCTGCACCACCAGAGGGTCCTGAGGACGCGTGGGCGGAGTTAAAGGTATATTCTTTCTTGCGTCTACTGTGCACTTTGGCTGATTCTTGGGGTTCTTATTTTCTAGCCGTACCTTGAGGCGCAGACGGAGTCGATTGTGTACGCCATCCAGAGCGTGCTGTCGGGCGTCCGCAGTCCAACACCACCTGCGACGCTGAACGAGAACCTGACGCAAATCATAACGATTGTGTCGAGCATCGTCGCTGTGTGCAAGGACAATCTGCCCCCGGCGTCTGCGCAGCAGGGCGAGGAGATCCTGCGCGAGCTCGGAGAGCACGCGAACCGGCTCAGCGAGGTGCAGGCGCAGCCGGAGGTCACGAAGGAGTCGCGGCAGGTCATGGCGAAGTCAAGCTTTGCCGTTGCGAACGCGATGAAGGCACTGATGAAGCTGTGATATTCGGGTGTATTGTAGTGTAGGATCTGTTCTTAATTTCTCTTGGATCTTGTTTCGTGGCTATGCAGGCCTGGGCGTACTGGCTGATGACTTTTGACTTTTGACTTTTGCGCGCGTGCGGCCCGCGCAGTTCATCCTCCTCTGCAGGTATGTGGCTGGTTCCTCCCCTCTGCACCAAGATCGAAGAACTGAAGAGAAAGATTATATCGTATAGATGCGATACAACGTAAGGAGCGGATCATGACGCAAGACATCGAGGGGTCAAGGTGATGTACTGGACAAGTTTGCGACGGCAATCACGACACTGCTCAATCGTAGTTGAGCCCTCCATCAATGTTCACAGATTGGCCTGGAAAATCCGTTTCAACAGAGTGGTGCTCTTTTCAACTGGTACTACGTACCAGTGATGTGGTGGGATTCGGGGCGAATGAGGTACGATACGAAGTCTGCGATGACTATCGGTTCCGCGTCCGGCGTGTCCAACGGTATATTGGTGATCTGAGAAATCGTTATGAGTGAGAAAGGTTGGGTGTCAAGGAACTTACGAGTTTCGCGGTCGATGCAGGGCCTCCGTTCTTCGCATCGTCGGGGTGTAAGACTACCTTTTTCATTTATCTCAGGAACTACTCTGCAACATGTGGAACGTACCCATTGGTGTCAGGATGCTTCCCGGTGCGTACGTGTTGACCGTAATGTTGTGCTTCCTCCACTCAGCCGCTTGATTGGTTTCAGTGTGTCAGCGGTGCTCATATACGAGTCCTCAGCTGAGGATGGAGATGCTTACCGCAGGATTGGGTTAAACCGCGCACGGCGAACTTGGAAGCACTGTAAGCAGCCATGTTGGCAAGAGCTGGTCATAATGTCACTGTCAGTCAGTATAAATCGATACAACGGAACGTGCCTTTCTTCGCTGCACCCGACGAGGCGCCTATCCACATATCTTTCTCAGTGTGATGGGATATGCAGACGCCATAGTGAGCTCACCGATTATTCGTCCTCCGCGGCCCTGCTTGACCATTTGCATGGCTGCATATTTGTAGCACAACATGACACCGCGCACGTTGATCGACAGAATAGTGTCCAAGTCGTCAACCGAAGCTGAGGCGGCCAGCGTTACTATCACGGTGACGAAGCGCAGAATGGTGACGGCGGCATACTGTCGAACACTGGCTTAAACATGCCTATCCCCGCATTCGCGACCATCTACGAAGGTGACCGTCAATGATAACTACCGGTCAGAGAATGACAACTGAGCTTACCACGTCGAGTCCACCAAAGGTCTCTACAGCCTTCTCTACCATAGCGATAACATCCTTTTCGTCGGAGACATCGCATTCGACAGTAATAGCAGACTGTCCGATTTCTTCGATGCGTTTGACGACGGTGGCCAGTTGCTCGCGTTTCGCGGGCAGATCACTCACCGCGACGTTGAGACCGTCTCGAGCAAGACGTAGGGCGACGGCCTCCCCTATTCCCTGAGCTGCACCCGTAACAATTGCGACACGAGTCATGTTGGAAGAGAATTAACTGCGGGAGTGAGTTTCGAATCTTTCTGTCCGCCTCTGTCTTTTATATGGTAGACTAAGGTTTCGACGCCCGTTGACAATAACGGCAACTAACTTGACATGTGTAGTCTGGTCTGGAAGTATGATTGTTGACAATTGCTCGCCGCCCTCGTGAGAGCGTGTACAAGGCATCTCCGGGCTAATCAACGTGTCCTAGACTGACACTCAGGACAAAGGGCTGATTCAGGCATCGCACAATAAGTGACGCGAAACCATTCTTGCTGGCTGCCCCATTGTTGGTGCAGACGGACCTCTATCGATGATCAGGCATAACGCCAAGTACATCCTAGTACTGTAGTACACCGTTACCATTCTATTGAACGGTAGCAGAAGTCTGTTTCAGATTGATCCGACACTCACGAGACCGCGGTCATCTTTTGAGCGCAATATCGATGTTCCTGGAAGCAAATCAGGGCTACGTACTAGTGCGGGGGTTGTCGTGAGCGTCTGATTTGCTTCCGCGAAGCCGCGTTGGGAGTAGTACAAGACCAAATCACGATCAACTTGGACGTGATGCAGGTAGCTAGGGCGTAGTAAATTAGTACGGGCACCGCGTTCCAACGTCAGCCGCTGAGGCGAGCCAAGCTGATTTCGTCTTAAGTATCACCTCGGCACCGTTCATCGACAGAGTCTGAGCACCCGACGTTTGAATCTCGACACCCTAACAATGTGATTTGCGCACAAATAGAAGTCGAAATACGCTAAATTTCGTATGCATGAGGTCCTCGGATATTAGCAGATGTCGTAGCTGTATCATCTCCGACATATAAGAGCTGACTACAGTGCCGGTCATGCCAGTTGATACGGAGACCGAGTCGAAGTAACATCAAACGGGATGCGCCTTACTAGGAGCATCCCAGTCGCCATCACTCTTCATTGCGTCCGAGAGCTCGTGGGCCTCGACGTGGACCATCACTTCCGTTTGTTGCTAAGCGGACGGTCAGCAGAGGAAGACATTGGGTAACAGAGGGTTAAGACGCACAGCTCGACGTGAGATGCTCGCAGTAGCGAATCCGCCCATGCTGCTTCCTTCACGGCCTGTAGACGAGCCAGGGTGCAGGACATCACGATGATTGAGTGATGAGAGAATCGTGTTCGTGTACATCCGTGGCAAAATGAGCGACAGTGCTAAAGAATAGTGAGTACGAGTTAGTATCTGAATGACAACACAAACCGAGATGATACGGGATGCTCTATAAGCAGTGACTTGAGTGCTAAGCATGCAGAAGAGTGATGCAACTCACGGAGCTCAAGTAGAGGATGAGAGCTGCCGTCGCTACTGCAGCGGTCAGAAATCCTGTGAAAGCATATAAGGCTCTGAGAGAATGGCCTTCCTTGAGGAGTTACCGTTCTGAATCGTCACTGTACAGAAGCGATCAACACTAGCTAACGTATCAATGGGCACGTCTTACCTCGTATAACCCTGTCAACGATTTGATCTGTTTTCTTGAAGCCAGACCTTTTCCTTTTCAGGGACCAGCTCAAGATAACTGTGATAATGACGTCTCCCATTGCGGCGCAGAGCAGCCACACGATCGCAATTGGCTTGAGCGACGAAAGGTCCGCGAGCGATTCCACTCGTAGGAATTCTATGGTCCCTCCTAGTGCACCCGCTGCCAGAACGTCGCCGTCAGCCACTTTTACGAGAGAATGCTGCATGCTTACCGAGTGTACCAACCCCAAAGAAGCAGACCAAAGCAGCCAGCCAGACGTTCTCCGTGATGATTTTGATGCGCCTAGCAAAGAAGAAATGGGTCGCGCACGTCATCAATCCCTGAGGCGCATTTCGTCAATGATGATCCCATGGCTCGTAGGATGTAGCGTACCAGGAGGAGAGGATCTAGGGCCGCGAATCATGAATTCATAAACAACGGCCTGAAAAAATACCAGTAGCAGGAGACCGTCACACCTGTAGCCAACACTGAAATACACTACAGTCAACATCAGGTCAATCATACGGTTAACAAGATAACTTACTCCATGTAGGCTGCGAGAACACCGCAATGTCGCCCCAGTGCGAAATAAACAAGAAGAACATCCTATGTTAAAGAGTTGTCTGGAGCGATGCAATAAGAGTGCTGAGGACACTTACCAGCAGATCGCGAATACGGCGCTGCAGATATCGCACACGAACAAGAACAGGACGAAAAGCTTTACCCATAGTGCATCGCTAGGCACATAACGTTAGCACAAATCCAGAAAATTCAAGAAGCGCGTCCACCGTTGGTATCGAGTGTAGTAAATATACACCTGCCCTCTCACGTCAGTCATCCACTCGTAGTCGCCTGAATGAAGGACATGACTGACCTGTGCGATGACGATGCCAAACAATATCTCGCCGATAAACGTCGCTGTTGTCAGATCCCGCGTATGAACGGCGACGAATAGGTTAGTGTATAAGCAATATTCGGGCGTACCGACAAAAATCAGTGCATAGCTTTGCCTCACTATAGCAGCTTCTTCGGCTATAATTGCGGTAGCACTACTGGCGTTAGACATGGCCAAGAGACGTGGCTGGGAGCGCTGCCTGCTAGCGGCTCCAGCTTCTCTCCTTATACTCGTACTGCATCCACGATTTCTGTCTACTCTCGGTTGGCATCAAATCGAGCGTTCGTACTTCGCGGATAGTACTTCAGGGTCGCTATAGAGTTTCTGCTAGTCTCCGGTCAAAGTGGCGTACGGCGCGGCAGTGCTAAGGGGTCTGCCGTGTACTATCCATCTAACCTTGTTTCTGCGGGACCTATGTGTTTCTGGAGCCAGCGTCAAGGGGTGGCATGGCTCTCTTGGTCTTCAGGCCGCTCATGGGGCATCCCATACCAGAGACGGTGTTTTGTAGATTCGTAAACATGAACATACTGAATTTGGGCAGCAGTATCGCCCAGTGAATTTCTCATGGAGAAGACAGCCAGTCCAGGGAATAGGTAGCAAGGAAATGAATCCAGTGTACACTTGCGGTTGTGCGGCGCCTGAGTCGCTCCGAGTCGTGGACGCCTGGTGGCGGTCATACATAATACCTGTAGACTTTGGTAAGATTATACAAGGCTGTCCCCCATGAAAGCATGCTCTCATGCAAGACGCCTGAAACGAGTCAAAGGCTTGAATATCTGCGGACGAAGCTGCCCGCTGAGCCTCTCGGCATCGTCGTGCCAGTGTGGCATACTGACAGCGTGGGTTACAGCCCCGCGGCCTCCGCCGGGCTGCAAGGATCGCGTACCAAAATGTTGGCAGTCGGCGAGTCACCAGGACGACTTCGTTCGGCATAGTTGAATCATCGCGGAAGCAAATTCTGGCATCAGCGGGGACGACCTGTGGCGCGGTCTAAAAATGCGATCGAGATACACGCACAACAATACCGGTGAGATGAACAAACTGGCCAAGCCACAAGCAGTTAGCACACTGCGCCAATGAACTGCCCTGGCTTCTACCAGAACTAGATCATCTTCCATTTATGGCCAGAAGGCGTCGAGAAGCAGCACACAGACCGCTGCTAATCAGAATTCAGCCACTAGTGCGTCGGGTCGAAAGTGGACCCTAGTGCAATACATTTGGCAGGGTCCATCGGCATTTGCGAACCTGCGCAACGAGCTCCATGTCCGTCTATCATGACAGGACACGCATCCATGTGCTTTCGCGCGATGAAAACGGGCTGCAGAGCATGGATTCTGTCTATCATGCGGCAGTGATTCTTATGTCTTCGACTTCGTGACTAAGCACGACGCAGCAGGAACAGGAAAGACCAAAGCAGAGGGCACGCACCGAGCCGCGACCAGACTAAATGCCTGGCTTTAACCAAGCTTACGGTGGAAGAGGCATTGTACTTCCGAGTCCGTTCCAGCACACTACCCAC
Source organism: Daedalea quercina L-15889 (assembly GCA_001632345.1). Classification (NCBI taxonomy): domain Eukaryota; kingdom Fungi; phylum Basidiomycota; class Agaricomycetes; order Polyporales; family Fomitopsidaceae; genus Fomitopsis; species Fomitopsis quercina. Next base: position 330,430 of record KV429056.1, on the reverse strand, counting down.
CGGATCTCTGGACCTCCTGCACACGTGGGCGACAGGCGTACATGGCTGAGTAGTGCGTTCACGGGCCTGCGCAAGGCGTAGATATGAAGAACTGTCACCATTGTGTGGTTACATAATCAACGTCTCATGCAGGGCGCAACTGAAGACATAGCTTGTTGTGAGCTTGGCGACTACTTGTCATTACTGATTACCCGCGTTTCCCAGCGGAAGGGGACAAAAATCACGGATCCGTAGTCGGAAGCAGCGGCGGTCTGAGTGCAACTTGCGGACCTGCTCGATGATCGCCGACCATCAAACGGGCGACTATGCATATAATAAAGATAGATGCCTTCGGGACCAGCTTCGAGGATAAAGGATGTCCACCATTCACGCACTAATTCCTGTGGAGGAACTGAGTACGTGGATCGCTATATTCACATTGCTTCCTTTTTTTCTGCGCCGGTGTTATTATTCCGAGTACGGTCTGTGGAATATCATGAATGTTCAAACTTGCCGTGTTGTTACATATTCATTTGTCTTCGCTTCCGGACCTTCAATATTCGAGCCCGGAGAGACCGATACAAGTGACTGAGCAAGACAGAGTAGCTGTGTAAGCGACTTACAAGAGAATGGCTTGCTGGCCCTCAATATAACCGTCATCGTCGGTCAGCTATCCGACCCGCGGAGATCTATGATAGCCACTTCAAGTGGAAAACAGAGGGAATCTGGCTCCAAGAAAGCCTCCTGCACTGCCGACTAGCAACCTCCGTCGTTGCAAGAGATATAACGCTTGCGCATGATGGGCCGAGCACCGCGATTGAATCTTCGTGTGTCGATCTTGGGGCGAACCTGACGCTTGGGGAAAGCTAGAGCCTCCAGGGACATTCGGCGGCATTCCCCAGCTGGTGACAGCGCAACCGTCAGACAGCCAAGTGCCGCCGGACAACTGGGGCATTGCCAATGCTAATGTGCACCCATAGTGTGATTTGGAGATGGAGAGCCTCAGTCTAAGAGAAATAAGACGACCTGCACCTTTGGCACGGAGGAGCCATCGTTGCGACAACGCCGGGGGGAGACGCGGCAGCGCCGGAGCACGTGGTCGTGTGTGGGGAGGCAGCTCTGTGATGTTGGCGCAGCCACCGACACAGCTCACCGACACGCTCACCGCCGCCCTCGGCGACTTTTCCTCACTCCTCATCGCTGGACACGATGAGTGACGACTTTATCCGTCTAGTCTCTCAGGCAAATCCCGCTGCCCGCTATCAGCCCGCCAACAACGGCTATCCTCCGCCCACCTCCGAACCCTCTAACCAGCAACTCGACCCATTCTTCGATGATGAAGACGAGGACGACGTACCCGACTCTGCGTTTGGCGCACCGGCTGCAATGAAGTCACAAGACAGCGGCCTTCCGTTCTCTCGTGCTGGTGCTGCACCTGCCGGACATTCTCAGCTCACGCTGACGACCGCCGCCATACCGCCCGACTGGTCCTTTGATGACGACGAGCCTCAAGGTTTAAAGCAGGCGGGAGGGTTAGGTCATAGCAAAGGTGTAAAGCCCACCCACAAGCGAAGATCGTCGAGGTCGTTGGTCGGACAAGTCAAGAAACTCAGATGGCCGTGGCAGAAGCGGGATCAGGTATTGCCCGGCGACCGCATCGTTGCGCTCAACAACCCGGATGCCAACGTCGAGTACTCCTCAAATTATGTCTCCACGAGCAAGTACAACATTGTCACGTTCGTTCCCAAATTCCTTTTTGGTGCGCACGTCGTGTTTGGCCTCGGTGTCTCGCTCTCACCCCCCGACAGAGCAGTTCTCGAAATACGCGAACTTGTTCTTCCTCTTCACGGCGCTCATTCAGCAAATACCCAATGTATCACCTACGAACCGCTGGACGACTATTGGACCACTTGCGGTGGTGCTCCTGGCTTCTGCATTCAAGGAAACCCAGGAAGATTTGGTGAGTGCACGTTTCTTCAGGCTTCACTTCGCAGCCCGGATTGCCGCCGTACACGTCGTCTGACTATGCGAATAGAAAAGGCACCAATCCGACTCTGAACTGAACTCACGCAAAGCGAAGGTACTGACACCCGAGGGGACGTTCGCTGAGAAAAAGTGGAAGAACATCGCCGTCGGCGACGTCATACGATTAGAAAGTGACGACCACATCCCAGCCGACGCCGTCCTACTCTCGTCTAGTGAACCAGAGGGCTTCTGTTACATTGAGACATCTAACCTGGACGGGTGAGTCTCATTGCCGCTGTTCCAGATCTGTCACGCTCAGTGTCTGTGTCGCTGCAAGTGAGACAAACTTGAAGATCAAGCAAGCATCCCCTCAAACTGCCCACCTCACTTCCCCACATCTTGTCACGGCGCTGCATGGCGCATTGCGGTCGGAACAGCCCAATAACAGTCTCTACACTTACGAGGCTACGCTAGATTTGGTAACCGACCTCGGTGTACCCAAGCAGATCCCTCTTGGACCCGATCAACTCCTGCTCCGTGGTGCACAGATCAGGAACACGCCATGGACGTATGGTCTTGTGGTATTTACTGGTCACGAAACGAAGCTCATGCGGAACGCGACGTGAGTGCAGCACGCATGACTGACGATTGATCCTGACGAGTGAAACACAGGGCCGCACCAATCAAGCGGACGGCTGTCGAGAAGCAGGTGAACGTGCACATTATCTTTCTCTTCATTCTTCTCCTGGCCCTGTCTATTGGTTCGACTATTGGTGCCAGCATTCGAACTGTGAGTGTCGGCATTAAAGCGAGGCTGTTGCCTTGTTGCTGACTTCTATGGCAGTGGTTCTACTCGGCAGCGGAGTGGTATCTCTATGAGCAGTCAACCATTGGTGGCAGAGGTGCGTTGTAGATGTACAAGTACACGTTCACATCTCACCTACACTATTCACAGCGAAGCAGTTCATTGAAGGTCCGTGTCATAGTCCATACGAGGTGTACTAAGCCTAACAGCCACACAGACATCCTCACGTTCATTATTCTCTATAACAACCTGATCCCAATCTCACTCATTGTCACGATGGAGGTGGTCAAGTTTCAGCAGGCGCAACTGATCAACTCGGACCTGGACATGTACTATGCCAAGACGGACACACCCGCACTCTGCCGGACGTCCTCGCTCGTGGAAGAGCTCGGGCAAATTGAGTACGTCTTCAGTGACAAGACGGGTACGCTGACTTGCAACGAAATGGAGTTCCGGTTCTGCTCCATTGGCGGCGTCGCATACGCCGACGTCGTTGAGGAGAGCAGGCGCGGCGAGGGCGAGGACGGAAAAGAGGGCTGGAAGACCTTCGCGGAGATGAAGACGCTCCTGGGCGGCGGAGACAATCCATTCAGTGATTTCGCGTCTTCCGACTCTGGCAGCCAGATACAGAAGGAGGTCGTGAACGAATTCCTAACCCTTCTGGCTGTGTGCCACACCGTCATCCCTGAGATGCGGGACGGGAAGTTCCACTACCAGGCGAGCAGTCCAGACGAAGCCGCGTTGGTGGCGGGCGCAGAACTACTCGGATACCAGTTCCACGTAGGTGTTCGTATGAACCTTCTTTATTCGCGCTGACGTGATCGTCCACCTAGACCCGCAAACCCAAGTCGGTCTTCGTCAACATTCAGGGAACATCGTACGAATTCCAGATCTTGAACATCTGCGAGTTCAACTCAACTCGAAAGCGCATGTCGACTGTTGTGCGGTGTCCAAACGGCAAAATCAAGCTCTTTTGTAAGGGCGCGGACACGGTCATCCTGGAACGACTCGCGGAGAACCAGCCGTATACGGAGAAGACGCTCGTACATCTAGAGGACTACGCGACCGAAGGCCTGCGGACGCTCTGCATCGCCTCCCGCGATATCCCTGAGCCGGAGTACCGGCAGTGGTCTGCTATTTACGACCAGGCAGCGGCAACGATCAATGGCCGTGGTGAGGCACTCGATAGCGCGGCAGAGCTCATTGAGAAGGATATGCTCCTTTTGGGGGCGACTGCCATCGAGGACAAATTGCAGGATGGCGTGCCGGACACAATTCACACTCTGCAGATGGCCGGCATCAAGGTCAGTCTTGTATTCACTGTGCTGTCACTGCATGTATTCATGTTCGCCTCCTCACAGGTCTGGGTCTTAACGGGTGACCGGCAGGAGACCGCCATCAACATTGGCATGTCGTGCAAGCTCATCTCAGAATCGATGAATTTGATCATCGTGAACGAGGAGACGATGCTTGACACGCAGGAGTTCATCTCAAAGCGGCTTTCGGCGGTCAAGAGTCAGCGGAGTACCGGAGAGTTGAGCGAGCTTGAGGACCTGGCGCTCATCATCGGTGCGTTCACCGTTGAATTTTGACTTCCACTGGCTCACGTAGTACAGATGGCAAAAGTCTCGGTTATGCGCTTGAGAAAGAAATATCTACTCAGTTCCTGGAACTCGCGCTCATGTGCAAAGCTGTTATTTGCTGTGCGTCTGGTGTTCCATGCTTCGTGGAGCTGCCACAGGCTCACTACCATTCCAGGTCGCGTTTCGCCACTACAGAAAGCGCTCGTCGTCAAGCTCGTCAAGAAAAACCAGAAGTCTATATTACTGGCTATCGGTGACGGCGCGAACGACGTCAGCATGATTCAGGCAGCCCATGTTGGCGTTGGTATCTCTGGTCTTGAGGGTCTGCAAGCTGCTCGATCCGCGGACGTAGCTATCTCCCAATTCCGATTCCTCAAGAAGCTGTTGCTTGTACACGGGTCTTGGAGCTATCAGCGACTGTCGAAGCTCCTGCTTTGTGAGTCTTTATCCCTGTCCACATGCGTCTGGGACTGACGTCCCGTCAGACTCGTTCTACAAGAACATCGTATTGTACATGACTCAGTTCTGGGTAAGCTAACGCCTGTTCAGAATCGTGGCAGTGTAGCTGATATATGCTTCCTAGTACTCGTTCTTCAACAGCTTCTCGGGCGAAATTGTGTATGAATCGTGGACGCTCTCTTTGTACAACGTCGTCTTCACTGTCTTACCGCCATTCGTGATTGGTGTTTTCGATCAGTTCGTCTCCGCTCGGATATTAGACAGATATCCGCAATTGTATATGCTAGGTCAACGTAATGTGTTCTTCACCAAAACGGCCTTCTGGCTATGGGTGGCGAATGCCCTCTATCACAGCATAGTACGTACCATCTTCTTGTGGGGTGGAGCGTACATCCATCTGACGCGTCGGTTCAGATCCTGTTTGGCTTCTCTGTTATTCTCTTCTGGGGCGACTTGAAGCAGTCGACGGGTTATGACTCCGGACATTGGTTCTGGGGTACGATGCTGTACATGGCTGTCTTACTCACCGTCCTCGGAAAAGCTGCTCTTATATCGGAGTGCGTCTGCAGTTTGTCGCTTTTGCTGCCTTGCTGACATCCATCAACTGTAGCCTCTGGACAAAGTATACTGTCGCAGGTATGGACCCCGACGCTTGCCTTCTGAGCATCAACTAACGAGATGCTCCAGCGATCCCGGGATCGTTCGTTTTCGCCATGGTGTTCTTACCGATATACGCCGTCGTCGCACCCGCTATCGGTTTCTCAACGGAGTATTATGGTCTCGTACCTCGATTATGGACCGACGCTGTCTTCTACTTCATGCTTATCCTTGTTCCGATCTTCTGTCTTACAAGAGACTTCGCATGGAAATAGTGAGTTGCCCGATATCATGAGTACCTCAATGACTGATGAGGTACTGACGCTCTAATTAGCTATCGGCGTACATATCGACCCGAAACGTACCATATCGCTCAGGAGATTCAGAAGTACAACATACCAGATTATCGGCCACGACAAGAACAGTACGTATGCCGTCCCGTCGTGTGAGTCGGTTTTAACGAGTGTACACCCCAGGTTCCAGAAAGCGATCAAGAAGGTGCGCGCAGTACAGCGTATGCGGCGGAACAGGGGGTTTGCATTTAGCCAAACCGAGAACGCTGCACGCCAAGATCAAGCACGGCTGATCAGAGCGTATGACACGTCGCGAATGGGCGCACGACCGTCAGGGTATTAGCAGCGATCTTCTCTATGTTACGAAGGGACAATGTATTGTACACATATTGCATCTATTAGCCAATGCGCGGAGCCAAGACAGGACTGGAGTGACCACTCGTGGGTGAACTCAGACGTAACCGTTCCTGCTCCCTTGCAAGAGATTCAGATCATATTCTTTGGTAGTCGGGGGAAAGGGGGGTGCGGGGGTGAATTTGATGACTGCAAGCTAGTGCGAACATAGGAATCAGTATGGGCCCTAAGCTGTAGCTACGGCATGCCAGTGACTGAAAGGTGTGTGACGCGCTTCTCCTGAGAAGAACACGAACGATCGCGGATGCGGGGCAAAAGTAAAGGTCCGGCCAGGGTTCGAACCTGGGTTTTGGGAACATAGTCATCAAAATCCCAAGTGATAAACCACTACACTACAGGACCTCGGCAGCGGCGGTGCTCAGCATTGTCTATGTACAAGTCACTGCCGGAAGTACTTCGGTGTGCATGATCGCACAAGCGCTGCGTGGACGGGCCGGCGAAGGGGAAGAGGCTAAGGACGACTGAGCATGATCACTCTTAATCCACTCTGATCCCAACTCTGACCATTCCTGCCACTTCGGCGTTCGCAGGGTCCCCCACGATATAAGACGGAGCCCCGTCTGCAGTCATGCTGATTCATACCCTCCTTCGAGTCGTCTCTCATTGCAGCCATGGCAGCAAGCGTCCCGTACTTCACATTCAACAACGGGCTTAAGGTCCCTTCAATCGGCATGGGGTAAGTCTCACCATTGAGCGAAGTACAGTAGCTTATGGCTGTTTAGATGCTGGATGGGCTCTCCAGGTGGTGGAGAGACAGTTGAGATTATGGTCAAGAACGCCCTGAAGGTGAATTCTACCTCGTGGGTGTGTGCGCATTCGTTGACGGCGAAATAGCACGGGTACCGTCATTTGGATACTGTGAGCGGTTTCGTGACTTGCGCCTAGATGCAGCAGTTGACCAGGGTACGTATGACAGGCATTTGGATATGGCGAGCAGCCCCTTATATGGCCGAGCCCTTGGCCTAACATACATAATGTTCCCTAGCAAATGAAGAGCACGTCGGTAAAGCAATCCGTGAATCAGGTATTCCTCGTGAGGAGATCTTCGTGACCACGAAGCTACCGTATGACACGTCGCATTCCCTGATGCTGCTGACTGAGCGTTCGAGATAGGAACAAGCACCATCATAAGGTCCACGAGTCTTTCGAGACATCACTCAAGGCTCTCGGCCTAGACTATGTTGACCTGTATCTCGTGCACTGGCCGCAATCTGACACAGAAGACGGTACGGCGACCAAGCTGTTACCTTTTCGCTGTTGACGTTTTCTGACTCAGGCGAGCATATCCCATACGGCCAGTACCCCACTGTCGTTGATACATGGAGACAGATGGAGCAACTGCTCAACAATGGTACGCGCGGCACGCTAAATGGCAGTCATAATGTATATAGTTCATGCATGGTTACCTATGCTAGGGAAAGTGAAGTCCATCGGCGTGTCCAACTTCTCTATCAAGACGCTCAACGAGCTGCTATCGTACTGCACAGTTGTCCCAGTGACGAACCAGGTCGAGGTCCACCCATGCCTACCGTCCTTCGAGTTGCAAGAGTTCTGTGAGTCGAAGGGGATCTTGATCACCGCGTATTCACCTCTCGGTAAGAATAAAATTCTCGTGCTAGTCTTTCGGACAAATTTACACATTATTAGGACGTCCGCTGCCTGGACAGGCAAAGCCGATTTTCTTCACCGATCCTGATGTCGTTGGCATCGCCGAGAAACACGGCGCATCGCCCGCACAGGTCGTCATAAGCTGGGGAGTTAAGCGTGGGATGATCGTCATCCCGAAGAGCGAGAACATTGAGCGCATGAAAGCAAACATAACTGTGTGTTCCCCGCCCTTTTCAGATGAAGTAGCGCACTGAAGTGTCAAGGACAGCTCCTAGACCTGGCTGAAGACGATGTGGTTTTGCTCAACAACATTTATAAGCGGCCTGGCATGCACAAGTCGCTTTTGACGTACCATAACTATACGGACGATGGGTTGATATTCGGGTGGACATACGAACAGCTGGGTTGGAACATGAAGAAGGGTGGTATCGTTAAGGATGACTGATGAGATTCAAGGAGATCAAGGACTCGGAGTGTGGCAGCCGTTCGGGGTTTTCAAGTCCGCAGGCATATCGTGCATGACATACAGTGTATGCCGTATGGATTCTCCTTGTGCACGGTTTGGCATCTTAGATGCAAGCAATATCAATGACCTATCTCAGTCGTTTCAGGCGGGAACAGTAGTCACCGATCTTGCCGTGCTTGCACGTCTGAGTTGCATGCATCTGGCCGCAGTTGCGGCCTGGGTCGTAGATTAGGCTGATCTCCTGGCCCTAGCCTTTATGTCGTTCCAAGTCTAGTCATCATCATGATTTGTCGGACCGAACTAATGTCAACCTCAATGTACACTACTGTATGCTGACGCGTACATCTGTGTCAGCTCCAATATTTCCACAAGTGCTTTGAAATCGGCGGACGGAAAGGAAACCAACATGTCATCCGATCTACTATACCTTGCGCGTTTCGCTCACCGACACTTCCCAGATGCTTAGGTTCAATCCGCAGTTGCAATCTTAACAATGGAATGGTGCATGGGTCTCGACCCCGAGTCGTGGGGAAGGGGAGGCCTCCCCGGGCAGACCGGCAGTGGGTTCAGGTTAGTCCAGCTCGAGCTCCGGCAACCATGCGCGGGGACGCTTTGCGGACTTGACTGAGGATGTGCAGACCGCGGACAAATTGGTCTGGCTGGACTGATGCAAATGTGTCAGGATACGCTCACAATACGAGGTTGGTGACCGGTAAGTATGCATGTCCTACTGCATAGCGCAGAAATGACAAGTCTACTGGCAAAGCAGTCGAGTAACACGGGGGTGAGCATAGTCCCCGGTTTAAATTTGAATAGCCCTGTGCGATCTCGTACATAGTCTAGATGTCAGATGGCAAACCAAAAATACATCTGGTGACACCTGCGCGAGTCTATGCTCAGTAGATGATTATACGATGCCCAAGCGGGCATACTGCACTGCGCCGGTGTGCCCGACTTTGAGTTTCATTCCGAGCTCGACAACTGCATGGCCACCAACTCGCGTACAACACGCTCGAAGAACTCTGCTCCGCACGCACCAATCCTTTCCGATCACCTAATACATACATAGACCATCTCATCAAACAAGGCCCTCATCAGACTTGCCGCTCCTTGCCCAAGAAAGTGTGCATGGCCATCGTCGGTCTCATTGTGCGCTTCTCCATTCCCTCGAGTTCGTCTTGCTTTCAACCTAGTGCGGCCGATCTGTGATCATGCAACGGGGCATCCCGAGATCACAAAACAGTCGGAGTTATAGAGAACGCCATGGCCAATGGAGAAATGATTTTGACATCGCTCTACAACGCAGCCACAGGGAGGTGTAACACGCTTTTCCGCACCGCAAAGAGTATGATGAAGAGCGATGATCCAGCCATTCCTCGTCGAAGTTTGCGATGATCGATGCCAGGGACGAGGTGAACTGCGAGGTTTCGAAAGGAAATGTTTGATCTTGTCGATCCATGCGGTGAAGGGCGGTAATCCTGGAGGGGGTTGGGTGAAACACGAGGCTCCGGGCCCGGGCGCACGGGGTCGAGACAAGAAGGGCGGTTGTCGAGTGAGTGGGATGAGAGAGATCTGTCAGGAGAAGGGGTTGACGCGTTATTTATCTTATTCCCGACAGATCCCGAGAATGCTCAGCGATGCTGTGCTGTGTGGACTAGCCCTGTAGGCTCCAAACTTATCTTTAAATGCAGGAAGTTGTGTCGAGGGCGCGGTGGACGTCAGCCTCATGGATCCCGCGTCCACATGACGGACTTGTCTCTAGGACGAGGGGTGCACGCGATTGCGGGATGGCGAGGAGGTGCAGGAGATCAGCGATGCGGGGGCTGTGGCCGATGCAACGGCGGCTGGCAGGCGGTGTTGCGTTCCTCAGGACTTGCCATATATGAATGGCTACATAGGGCGCCTCTATCGATCCGATCGGGGCCTCATACATACAAGATGCATTAATGAGATTATTCATATACGCACCGCCCGTCTCGCCTCAGTTCCCCCGCCTCGTCCTCTTCCCTCACTTCGCCCTCGTCCTCCTCCACGGCAGTGACCGTAGTTCCCATCTCTCCTCCCACCACCTCCCCTGTCGTCCCCGCAATGCAGAGGCACTCCTTCCAGGCGCTCAACTCTACTTTCGTCGTCGATTCCGAGTATCAGTTCGTGAAGGAACTCGGTCAGGGCGCGTATGGCTGCGTCGTCGCAGCCAAACACCGCAGATCTGGTGAGGGATGCGCAATCAAGAAAATCACCAATATCAATACCAAGGTAAGTCTGTTTTCGTTTACCCACTGCGCTCCCGTTCAGAGAAGCGTTCGTGCAGAGGATCCTCACCAAGAGATGTCTCCGCGAGATCAAGTGAGCAGCCATGCTTCGCTTTTGCTTCAAGGCGCTTCTCATGTTGATTGACCTCAGGCTTCTGCACCATTTCCGAGGTCACAAAAATGTGTGTGCGAGCGCGCGTACGATCGCTTGCACGGCTCATGTATTGCTAGATTACTTGTCTATATGATATGGACATCGTCTTCCGCCCAGACGGCAACTTTGATGAGGTCTATCTCTATGTGCGTACTCATCTTCTATGCGCGTGCGTTGATCGCCATCTGATCCGCGGTCGATGCGCAGGAAGAGCTCATGGAGGCCGACCTCCACGCCATCGTACGCGCTTGTTCATCTCTCCTATCTCAGGCCTCTCAATCTCCAGCCCAGATCCGATCACAACAGCCTCTCTCAGACGCACATTTCCAGTCGTTCATCTACCAGACCCTCTGCGGCCTCAAATATATCCATTCTGCGAACGTCCTCCACCGTGACCTGAAGCCGGGTAACCTTCTGGTAAACGCCGACTGCGAGCTCAAAATTTGCGACTTCGGTCTCGCGCGAGGGTACAGTCCTGCGGGCAGTGGTCAGGGCACGGCGAAGAACTCGGCGAACCAAGGCTTCATGACCGAGTATGTCGCGACACGGTGGTACCGCGCCCCGGAAATCATGTTGAGCTTCGCAAATTATGTATGTGCGAGGCTCCTTTCGCCTACCTTCAAGCTGATTATGCCCTGCATTAAAGGGCCCCGCTATTGATGTGTGGAGTGTGGGCTGTATCCTTGCTGAGCTGCTCGCCGGCAAGCCGATCTTCAAGGGCAGGGAGTAAGCGCAACTACGCATCGGAGGCATACGCCGCTCATGCTTTATTCTATGCAGCTACGTCGACCAACTCAACCAGATCCTGCACTACCTTGGCACGCCCTCCGAAGACACTCTCCGCCGCGTTGGGTCCCCAAGGGTGCGTCTACTGATCACTTCGCGGTCACCGCCTTTCCCTCTGACCCGCACCTTGCAGGCACAAGACTACATCCGCTCTCTCCCCATCAAGCCGCGCGTGCCCTTCCAGACACTCTTCCCGCGCGCAAACCCGCTGGCAATCGACCTGCTCAGCCAGCTCCTCCACTTCGACCCCGCAAAGCGCATCACGTGCGAGCAGGCCCTCAACCATCCGTACCTCGCTGTGTGGCACGACCCCGCGGACGAGCCCATCTGCCCCACTGTGAGTCCCGCGCCGACGCTGCTGCGCTGAGTACGGGTGTCAGTCGGTGGTTGACGTAGATCGCGTGCACAGCCGTTTGACTTTAGCTTCGAGGAGGAGGACTCGATCGACGGCATGAAGCGCCTCATCGTTAGCGAGGTGCAAACCTTCCGCGCCGAAGTACGCGCACAGGCGCGGGCCGCGGGCCAGATCCGCCGGCAGGACAGGTCAGTCTTCAACTGCATTCCTGTACGATCGTTTCTCATCGCCGCCCGTCTCCCCCTTCCCCCTCGCTACCACCATCCATGAACAAAACCACGCACCGTGGAATGTGACCGCCGCACGCAGCCTCCCGATCCCGACGCGTGAGGAGATCCTGTCGTCCCCCGTGCGCGAGAACGCGCCGCCGAACGGGGCGACGTCGGGCTTCACGGAGGCACAGCCGCGCGCTGATAGCCCAGTGCTGGATGACCCCAGCGCGGAGCTCGAGCGTGAGCTCGCGGGGACGCACCTCGGGAAGCGTGCGTGAGTGGCGATAGGCAGGTGCGGGGTGAGGAGGCAGTTATTTATTTGGCTTGGGTAAGCGAGCTTCTTGTACGAATGGATGGAAAGAAGGAGGGAAGAACAGAGAAGTGTATCCCGCGTCCATACGCATACAACATACACATATATACCTCACGTACTTCAGCACGTCGTCGGCAGCCGGCCCGTCATGTGTGCGACGTCGCTGCTCGGCGGTCGGATGCCGTGCCCGTCACGACTGTACGTGCGCGACCGACTGTCTTGATGATCATGGGAGTACATTGGTGCAAGTGTGATGGGTTGACTGCACTTCGAACGAACGTCCGGCCCGGCCTGCAGCATCTGGAGTCCATTTCTCGCATGGTGAGGTGAAGACAGTAAGCGAGAGCCCGCAACGATGTTCAGAATTGCAGCTGTATACTTGGCTGGATCCTTGAAATGCTGTCCTGCTTGACGGGCGCCGTGTACATTTGTTCTCTTGGCCGAATATGAGGCCTCGACGTGCTGTACGCGAGCGGCAGAGGATGTGGTAGTCCTGAACTGCTCGGATGAACGGATCGCCCCACTCGCGATGCCGCGTTGACCTCGCCATCGTACGACTAGTTCGCAGCCCACGGGCAGCTGGATTGAAGCGGCCGCAGTGAGCGCGACCTCGCAGTCAGCATTCGTCCAGGTTCGTCCCTTGCACAGGCTCATGATACCGGCCTGGGATGGCGCAGTTCGGCGAGTGCGGACACGCGGTGACACGATCGCTCGATGGGCTAGCGGTGGTCGGGTGAGCGTGGCATTATGCGGATCCGTGATGGGGATGGAGGAGCCGGGATGCTGGGATGGCTTCATGGTCGCAGATGCGGATCGTCGGAATGCGCGGGGATGCGGCTATGGATCGTCGGCGACGGATCGTGCTGGCTGGGTGCGCAGTGTTGCCAAGTATACGTAGTGGTCTGGTAGTAGCAGCGCAACGCAACGAGCGAAGTGCAATCGCAGAGCTCCGAGAGGTCCCTTGCAGACGTGCCGCGGGACGTGGACGCGTTGCTTCATATCGCGCCTTACAGTAGGCATCGTGGGTGTCAATAACGGCAAACGGTATTCGCTTCGAGAAGCGAAGACGATTAAGGTGCGAGTCTCTGGGCAGGAAGGCCCATCTGTCAGGAACACGAAGCGCGAGTCGCGGTCGCGAGTTGGTGGGAAGTGAACCTGAGCTCAGTACGTGAACACAGAATCCGTGGATGGCGCCTGGGGTGTGAGGATCTACTGACGTCGACTGGACGCAGTACTGGTTGTGAGGTAACATACATTGCGGAAAAGGCTGAAGTGTGAGTAAACTGTGCGGGTGTACCAAGAGGCGAGGTCATCCGGAGGGCCACGGAGAAAGCTGTCCAGTGGTTCGCTCGGCAGTGCGAGCAGGGAATCAGTTCAAGGACGAGGGTCAAGCATGAGGCTGAACGAGAACACCGCGCAGCTGATGGACAACGATTATTGGAGATTATGTTGGGAAAGACACAGTGCTACGAGTCCGATGCGTATGCGCTGAGCGGAGTCTGCGGAACATTGCCGTAATGTACGCTGCGGCGTGAGGGTTGTCAATTAAACGTCAACGCATACATGAAGTCCTCGTGGTGGGCTACAGGACTTGTCCAAAAATAAAAGACGGCCGATTGCGAGGCTCGGGGCCGGGCAGAGAAGCATTGTCGTGGGAGATGCAAGGACGGTCCGAGTGAGATCCATCAATGGGATGGGTGCGACGACGGTCAAGGAGCGCTGTAGCGGGTGTTGTCCGCGTCCGCAGATCAATGAAGGCCCATCAAGTTGAAGAGAGCCAACAAGGGAACAGATGGATCAGAGATGATACGAGGAGAGCGTGTTCGCTGTGCGGATACACGCATGGGTGACGAGCGGACCTGGGGGGGCGTGGGGAGGACTAAGACGGAGGGAAGCAGGTACGTCAGACGAGCGACAGTTCCCATGAAACGTAGCTGCGGGGGGGACGCCTAGGGAACACGCAGTCGCATGTTTCAAAGCTGAGGCGGCGACAGGCCTTGCCAGAGGACGACTGGAGGGATGGCAGATGCGAGTGGAGGACGCGCAGTGGTCGTTCGCCTGATGAAGAAATGGGACTGCCGTTTGCGGGGAGGGAGCCGGCGGCCGAAGTGATTGCGCGGGGGTTGGGATGGCGACGACGGCCCCTCTGGGCTCGTCTGGCCAGCGAACTCCTCTCTGCTTAAGACAGCTGGGGACAGGACAGGCGAGGGCAGGGACAGGCAGTGTTGCCACCACCGACTCGAAGCGTCACTGCCGTCAACGCCTGCCTGTTGCATCAGTAGCGGACGACAGCTCCGGTCACACAGCCAACCACGCTCATATACCGCCAACCGACGCCCTTCCTTCTCTCCTCCAGCCGAGTCCCGCGCTTTCTCTCCCTTCGTCTTTCGTTTACATCTCCCCTTTTTACCACCCGGCTGGACGCCCAGGGTGCTGGTTCTCTCTCTCCTTTCGGCTTCTCCGCAAGAGCTCGCTCTATTATCCTAGCCAGGCGCTTTTGTCTCTTCGCTTCTCGGACCCGTCGCCTGCCTTTGACCCCACCATCTCTTGACACTCCTTCCTCCTCAGCTCTTCCATCCTCTCCACCATGTCCCTCAAAGCCGAGCTCGAAGCTTGGGCTGCCGCCCTTAAGGCCTACGACGAAGAGGACTTTGAAAAGTCACTCGAACTCTTCTCCACCATCGCCGACAGCTCCAAGATCCTCACCAACATGGGCCTCATCTATGCCACCCTAGGCGAGCACGAGGCTGCCGTCGAACAGTTCGCCGCCGCCACCCAGCTCGACCAGTACCTCGCCGTAGGCTACTTCCAGTCTGGCGTGTCCAACTTCCTCCTCGGCCGTTACGACCTCGCCCTCAGCGATTTCGACGACGCCCTCCTCTACATGCGCGGCAACGCCGACATCAACTACGAGCAGCTCGGTCTCAAGTTCAAGCTCTACTCTGCCGAGGTCCTCTTCAACAAGGGCCTCACCCGCATCTACCTCGGCGAAGTCGACCAGGGCCTCCAGGAGCTCCAGGAAGCCCGCAAGGAGAAGGCAACTGAGGAGCACAATGTCATTGACGATGCCATCACCGATCGCGGCGAAGGCTACACTGTCTTCTCCATCGTGCGTATCCGCGCACGTCTGCCGTGATCTTTCTTTGACCGCTGTATGCTGCCAGCCTGTTGGCGTGCTATACCGTCCCGCAGAGAAGAAGCTTAAGAATGCAAAGACAAAGGACTACATGGGCAAGGCGGTGAGTGATCGTGGAGCGGCTTCTTTGTCACCCGACGCCTGACTCGCTAATTAGAAACTCGTCGCCGCTGAAGACGCGTCCGAAGCATTCACAGAGTTCACTGGCGTCGCACGCATGAAACAATCTATGGGCCTTACTCCCGACGCTACCAGCCCGCTTACCCGCTCCGCTACCGTTGCTAACCCGGTACCCCCACCGAGTGCGTGTCGTATTTCATCCACCTTCACGCATCGTTAACCCCCTGCGCCTCGGCCTCTCAGAGACCGACGATGACTTCCGCGCGCCGCCTCTAGTGCGCGCCAAGACAACGATCAACGCCTCCGTCTCCCCACGCCCCGGGCCCGCCTCCGCGCCCGCCGAGCGTGCGCCCAACAGCCTCGCGTCGACCCCGCGCTCCGGCTCGCCGCCGTCCGCGTTCGCGCGGTCAAACACGACCGCGGGGCGCATGGGCGGAGGCGGGGGCCCTACACGCGGGCTGAGCATCCGCAAGCCCGGCATGCCGTCGCCCGGGCCCGCGAGCGCGCCCCCGCAGCCGGGCCCCGGCGGCGTGCGCACGACGGAGATCTACGACAGCTACCTGGACGGGTACGGTGACGAGCCGCTGCCGCCCGTGCCGGAGCGGCCGGCTGCGGGCGCGACGGCGCCGCGCCGCGCAGGCACAATGCGCCAGCGCAGCCAGGCCCCGCAGAGCATGTACTCGAACCCGAGCAGCGCGGGCGGCATGCGGAGGCGCCCGACGCGCAGGCCGACGATGTCCAGGCGTGCGCAGAGCGCGTACGAGGAGGAAGAGGGCTACGAGAGCGGGGAGTGGGACGACGGCCCGATGGACTTGATGAAGATCCGCGTGAAGGTGAGTGGGGCCGGTGTGCGGGGTTCGGGTGGATGGGCACTGACGAGGTTGTTGTCGTTGTCGTTGCGCAGTTGCATTACAAGGACGACGTGCGTGGGATGGCGTTCACGCCGGAGATGCCCTGGGAGGAGTTCCTCGAGCGCGTCACGACCAAGTTCAGCCGTGCGCTCGACGGGCTCGGGATGAAGTTCAAGGACGAGGACGGTGGCATGGTACGCTGCTGCTCACAGCCTTTGCCGCCGCTATATATGTATATACTGACTGGAATGACGGCGCACAGGTGAGCTTGCGCGACGAGATGGACTACGAACTCGCCGTCGAGACCGCGCGCGAGGGCGCAAAGGGCAAGCCAGAGGGAAGGCTCGAGATCTGGTGCACAGACGAGTAAAGCATTCGTGCTGCGTGCCTGCGCTTCACCCTTCCTCGGCGAGCTGCTGTACTAGAAGTTTCACGGGATATAGGAGGGGGAATACTGATCGTTGATCATGGACTGCGTTTTACTTTCCGCTTCATTTATTTGGTCTCTCGGTTGCTCATGTACTTGTCTGCTCTGGTTCCCAATGTGCTTGTCGAAGGTGCGTCGTGCGGTGGACTCTCGTTACTACTGTAGTCGGTCGCGCCTCGCGGGCAGCGATCCCGAGTGTTTGACGGTTGCGAGGCTGTCCGTGCGCGCTCGACGTCGGGTGGTCTTCGCGGAGTCGCACTCGTAGTCATAAATGTAGATAACCGTAGTCGGCGAATCTCGTGTATACCTGCTCGGAATGGATCCGGATTGTCGTGATTGTCTGGCGTGATGTGCCGGTGGACGCATGCGGGTTGTGTCCGTGCGGTGCAGAGGTGCGTTGATGTTCTCGATCTGCCAGCCTTGTCAATTGAGTGACCGTGTCTATAGCTACAAAGGCAAGTTCCAACGGTTTCATATAAGGTTCCGAAATAAGGACCCATCGTTCTGTTACGATGTTAGTGACAATCCAACCGGTGAGTCCTCGTATCCCTTTCAGCCTCGGTCCGTTTAACACTGACCACTGTATAGTGTCTGAGTGCGGCAAGCCACAACCTTTCATGATCATGAGCATACTCCGTACATCATCAACCAGGTACTACGTGCAATCGTGACGCATCCCCATGTCATAGGACCCTGTTCAGGCTTATGGCTTCAGGTACATGTAGATGCATGATATCAAAGCCATCTGCAGAACGTAAGGCATTAAACAACGCGCGATACATATGCCAGTGCTGACGAAGCATGATTGCTAAACACCCGAAGGTCCGCAACGCCATCCCACTCCACTCATCTTTTGACTGTTACTATACCGCGCGGGCGAATGGACGTTGGGGACAGACTCAACACAGCCACGTTGGATCATCGCCCCTCCGACTCCATTTTTGGTCGGCTGTGAGGCATAGGAACTACGAGCGAGCGGGCGACCCCTCCGGGTCCACCGAGGAGACGCGTGCAACCGTGGCGCATCAGTGACAGAATGACCACACCATGATACACCTAGCATTAACATCGGACCTGTCTTAGGAAGCATGTAACGGCGCCATCTTAGCGAAGCTTCACAATCCCAATGCGGGATTGCACATCTTCAACATGAAGCCTCAGTGAGGCTTTATAAGCTGAAGACCAGTAAGACGACGAAAGGGTGAGTCGAGCTCTTCGGGATCCCTATGCTACTTTGACTAAAGCATCGTGCGTGGACCGGCAATTTTTGTCGGTGGTCTTGTTGGATCGAACGGACTACGATCTTGTGGCAGCCGTGACTTCGGTGCGTGCAAGCACGCGGGGCAGAATGGAAGCCAAATAAGAATACGGCGTCCGTACAATGACGATCAACATATAAGTTACGCTATTACTACTTTGTTCATCCAAGCATCTCGTACAATAAAAACATTCTAGAGTAGTCATGAGTTGCTGCTTGTGACAGCACATTCCAGTCCATATTGGTCCACAATGACACTGCAACCTCCCCATCCTAACCATCAAGGCCCTTCAGGTAGGTCGACTGCGTCATCGGTTCGCGTCAGATTGTCCGCGTTAATCGAGACACTGTGGGCCTCGTTCCACTCTACTAGCTTATCGAAGTTTCTGCAACGATGTTGTGTGCTGAAGTTGGGCCAAGGGTTGCGGTGCTCTGCAACCCAGTCGAAAGTAATGAGTCCGACGTCTGCTGTGCACATGAGACTCTGACGGAGAAGCTCGATACAGTGGTCTGGGGGAACAGGTGAGCACAGCGCCACGGGGGGAGCGGACGAAGGGAGCCTGACCTAAATGTACACGATAGAAGTCTGGATTGCGCTGGTAGCTGTCGTCCAGAGGTGCGTAGTAGTCCCAGTATGTCCTCTTACGAAGCATGTTCTGCAGACTCAGGTATCAGTGAATCGTCGGGCCTACAAACACCACCCTAGTCGGCGTACCAGACAATGCATGTGATGGGCAATCTCAATAGTCGCCACATATCCTCCACTAAAAGCCTCATGATATTTCACCATCGAAGGCCTTGAATTCCTGCCAATCTTCGTGAGGTCATCTTCGAATATGCTTAGTGGTTTGACTAGTGGTTGATTGAGCCACTTGGGATGTAAACCTACTACACATGGAACCACGTACGATTGCTTATTCTGTCCCATGCGGCGTCGACCTCCGGACTGGGAGTTCCTCTGAACTCAGATGTGTGATGCAGCGAACCATTGAACATGACATCATGATACTCGACGGCTTCGATCGCAGGAGCTGTTCGAACCTCCCCAGGTCAGCCTTGTGATTGCTCGATAAGGGGGGGGGGGGGGCACTGCTTACAATACGTCGATAACCGCCTCGTGCATTGTACGTCCGGATTGTGAAGGGATAAGTAGAAAAGAACGAGTGAAGCGGAGAAGAACGTAGCGCCGGCTAGAATGGGCCAATAGTCGTAGAAATTGCGCTTCGATGAGTAGCACCGCTGACTTAGGTTCGGAGGACTATCGCAGCCTAGCACCGACAAAGTTTCCAGTTTCAGGGAGCCTTGTCCATCGGAATCGTCGGCCTCAGGGATCGGAACATAGCGCACGTCAGAACTGGGCATGCTGACGAGCTCTGATATGATATCGTAATGAGTACGGTGAGGTTGGTTTGGTTGGAGAGGCTTCAAAGCAAAGGTTGTGGGAGGCTTATCTGAAAACTAGATTGATGCAATGCTCTGCTCAGACACCGCTCCTCGGTATATCCATAAGCTGTCCAGTTTGCCAGCTGGTCTTGTTGGGAACCGGGTTTGATATGCCATGGAAAGCGATGGCAGCGCCCGGGGCCCCTGATGATGGGGTGCCTTGTCCAGGCTTACAACGACGGCAAAAACTAGGAACGTATACTAAGTAGTCGCTGAGTGATAGCTGCTCGCAGTGTGAAGCTTCTACCCGCAGGGGATCGTCAATGGTCCGCCCTGGTCCGCCAGAGCTCGGAGTTCGCGCGCAAGAGCCTAGGCGCCGTTACTGGTAGCGATGGCAGCGCCTCCGTGATCGATTTGTGATCAGTACACCTACATATAGTCAGTATGTAACATACCATCTATGACCGCAGAAGCAAGGACTCAAGTACTCATGCAAGCACAATCCTTGAGAGCAAAGGCGCTCGTTCAATAGCACCGCTCGGGGTTAGATGAACAAAGGTATGTCCCAAAAGGTCTCCCCGCGTTGTCTACCAAGCAGGTTTATACATAGTCGTCGAGTGGATCGACGGTGTCCGCCTCTCCCACCAGCGCGCCATCCGCGCACCCGGGGCTGGGCGAGGCCCGGGGTCCGCCTGCCGACATGCCATTCGGCAGCCGTCCCTCGCGGCCCGCTCAAGGGGCGGCGTCAGGTGGATCATGAACACGGCGGTCGATCTCAGTGCGTAGGTCTTCGACTGGGGTTGGGTCCACTGCGACCCACACCTAGCCATGGGGTCATCCTGCCTGACGAGGCTGACATGGTGGCGACCGCTCTGGAGACACAGTGGGATTAGTTGTTTGCGAGGCCCCTCCGACTAATACAGTACACACTGGATCTCCAAGATCAAAACCATGCTCGGTATCTGCTCGGTTCTGGTTTGTACCTCGTGTCTGCAATATGGCGGTATTTGCCCCTCGATATCATCCTTCGACGGTAACTTAGTGAGATTGATGCTCGGCGCCTTGAATGTTCCACCGACTGGTGCACGGGAGGTACGGAGCGAGATACTGGATCCCTGTCTGATTTACCGATCCCAGGATTCGTTGCATTCGGACAAACGCGGCGTCATGCTGTCCTGCTCGTACATTCCGCGACCTGCATTCAGAAGCGGTGTCAGCTATTGTTACATATGTCAGTACCGATTCATGATGCACGTCGTCGTCTCAACTTCTCGCCTGCCCCATCACTGTTCGCGTCCGGACGTGGGTCCCGGTGGGGTGGGGAACTTCGCGTCTGAGGCCATGGTGGGTGACACGGCTGAAGCGGCACTATCCTATAGCTAGATGTTTTCGGCTCTCAGGTCCCGCCACATATGGATGTGTGTGAATCTGGATGTAGGCGACGTATGCTGCCTTGGGTCCCGGTTCTGTAGGCAAGGACGACACGCCTGGCGCATAGGAAATCTGTCCCAAACACGCTGAGCTGTGAGCTAGCGGAGCGCGCAACTTTCGTGCGGCCCAGATTTCGAGACTGAGGAGAAAGGAAGTACGCCCAACTGTCAGAGGCACGGCTGTGCAAAGGACCGCAACGTGAGCCTTGTACTGGTATCGTGACAAAGTTTGACGGGGCCACCGCCGCCGAGAAAACAGATATAAAAAGCATGCGACGCGAAGAGGAGGCGGCGTGGGCAGAGTCACAGACACGCAGACACAGCTGGAGGTCGTCGAAACATTGATGAGCGTACCAGTGCATCAAGTGTTGTATTCAGTTGAGTTCAAAAGGGATCCGGACAAGATGATGTTGCACAGATATTCGCAACAACACAGGAGCATAGCCATAATCTCGACGATGTCCCTACAGCATCAACGATTGGGATGCTGAATTCCCGCGACAAGAGAGGAACATGTCCTGGGACGCACCAAACGTCACGGCATGTCCGCCAGGACGAGCGACGTGCGGGCGGGAGACTGTTCGCCGAGCGCTGACATGGAGGCGGGTATGATGACCATTGTAGGCCTCTTGAAGGCGCGGCAGGCGATTTGACGGCCACCGGCCTTGCGGCAGCGCCAGCAGACACGCTTGCGGTGTTGTTCGTCTTGGAAGGCAAGTTCAGGGTCGGAGGGGACGCGAGGCGAGCGAAGACGAGCGAAGTGTCCCGAACGGAGAGCGAGCTTGAGCGGGAGGCGGGTAGTGCGCGCTTTGAGCTTCTTGAGGACGATGCGAGCACGCGAGTCATGGGACTGCTTGGGCCTTGCAACGTTGGCGCGATCCCGGAGTGCGGTGAACTGGAAGCGCTCGAAGGAGGGTGGGTCCACGGAGTCGTCCGGGGCAGCAGGCGGAGTGTGTGCCGACTGAACGTCGAGAGAGGCAGAGGGGCGGCCGGGGCGGACGAAGCGGACGTGAGTGTTCATGCCGAGCTTGGGGCTGCCGGAAGCGGAGACGGGGAAGTAGGCGATGTGGGCAACCTCGAGAGGAGAGAGGACATTGAGCTTGTGCTGCGAGGGCGAGGAGGGGTTGAAGGAGGCGGAGTGGACGAGGAGCTGAGGGCGAGTGGGCGAGCTGGAGGGGAGGAGGAGGGGCGTCGACGGGGAGCGGGCGAGGGTGCGGTGGAGGGGGATCATCGCTGTTGGTGTCTATGGGCCATGGCCGCACTCGAGACGACATGCTCGCGGGTGGCTGACATGGCCACGGGTGGCTGACACGGGGACTAGGAGAGCGTAAACGTGAAGGAGGCCCTGCAGCAGGGTTAGGTGCGATCACGTGACGGCACGGGAAGGGCTTCTCAAACACACTCTCGGTCTCGCATTCGGTCGCCGTGCAGCAGCAGAGCGAGTCGCGGTCCATCCGCTGTGTGTCCCTCCATCCTGCCTCGCCCATAAAACCGCCCTTCGCACCTCCCTGGTGACCCATCCCACGATGCCTCTCCCCGAAGAGCTCTCCAAGCCCGTCGACGTCCTCCTCATCGACAACTTCGACTCCTTCGCCTGGAATCTCTACCAGTCCCTCTCTATCCTCGGCGCAGACGTCACCGTCATCCGCAACGATGCCATCTCCGCCGACGACCTCCCCGCTCTCCGCATCAACTCCCTCATCATCTCTCCCGGCCCTGGTCACCCCTCCACCGACTCGGGTATCTCTCGCGATGCTATTAAGTACTTCACAGGCAAGGTCCCCATCCTCGGTATCTGCATGGGCCTCGAGTGTCTAGTCGACGCGTATGGAGGCAAGATCTCGTGAGTCGTCCTTCGTACCAGTGACCGGTCTACCTCATCTCCAAACACCATTCATGCTACATCTGATCTTTTCTCCCTCTTTCATCTGAGTGTATACTTCTCGCTCCACACGCTCAGAGTATTTTCAATTCATCGGCACGCCTTACAATCATCCGAATACTACTCAGCGACATACCTACTCGTCGAGCTATGCACGCACTCCATGACATCCACTGCTGCGCGTTTTTATCTATCGTTTTACCCGTGACAAAAGCCTCATCCTGCTAGTCTGGCACTATGCTCTTCGCAGTCCATTTATTATGGCTGCCTTCAACTCCGATCTAGGTTTTGCGCAATCAGTCAACACCTTTCCCTCACTCTGCTCGTCGCTCTGTATTTGACCCCGAGGTTTCAGTCGCTTACTGACCACCTCCTGTGCAGATACGCGGGTGAGATTGTGCATGGCAAAGTGTCCCACATTCTCCATGATGGACGAGGCGTGTTCAAGTCCGTACCCCAGTCAATCAAGTGCACGCGGTACCACTCCCTCAGCGCAGGCGCGGCCTCGCTTCCAGACTGT
Organism: Daedalea quercina L-15889; assembly: GCA_001632345.1. Classification (NCBI taxonomy): domain Eukaryota; kingdom Fungi; phylum Basidiomycota; class Agaricomycetes; order Polyporales; family Fomitopsidaceae; genus Fomitopsis; species Fomitopsis quercina. The sequence goes on along the minus strand of KV429056.1, from coordinate 307,182 downwards.
CTCGCCATCACCGCGACGACCCAAGAAAGCGGCGTCATCATGGGCGTGCGCCACCGCGAATACACCATGGAGGCCGTCCAGTACCACCCGGAGAGCATCCTCTCTGAGTCTGGCGACGACATCATCCGCAACTTCCTCAGCATCAAGGGCGGCCGCTGGGACGCGGACGAGAACAAGGAATTTGGCGTCATCGGCGAGGGCAAGGACGGGCTCAAGCCCGCGAACGGCAGCAAGCAGACTGGAGAAAAAACGAACGGGCAGGCGAACGGACACACCCATCCGGGTCCGTCGAACGCCGTCAACGGCCCCGGCACGGTGCCGACGATCCTCGAGCGGATATATGCACAGCGGATGCGCGACGTCGAGGTCGCCAAAGCCACCCCCGGGACGTCCCCCGCCGATCTCGACGTGCTGCTTGCCATGTCTCTCGCCCCGCCCCCCACGTCCTTCCTCGGCGCTCTCCAGCGCGCGCCCTGCAAGCCCGCGCTCATGGCCGAGATCAAGCGCGCGTCGCCGTCGAAGGGCAATATCGCGCCAAACGCGAACGCGGCCCAGCAGGCGCTCGCGTACGCCCTCGCGGGTGCGTCCGTCATCTCGGTCCTCACGGAGCCGACGTGGTTCAAGGGCAGCTTGCTCGACATGCGCCTCGCGCGGCAGGGCGTCGACGCGCTCGCGGAGCGCCCCGCGATCCTTCGCAAGGACTTCATCTTCGACGAGTACCAGATCGCGGAAGCCCGCCTGCACGGCGCGGATACCGTGCTGCTCATCGTCGCGATGCTCGCGCCCGCGCGCCTGCAGGCGCTCTACGCGTACGCGCAGACGCTCGGGATGGAGCCGCTCGTGGAGGTGAACAACGCGAAGGAGATGGCGGCCGCGCTCGCGCTCGGCGCGCAGGTGATCGGCGTCAACAACCGGAACCTGCACGACTTCAACGTTGACATGGGCACCACGAGCCGCCTCGCGGAGATGGCCGCCGGCCAGGAGGTCGTCCTCTGCGCGCTCAGCGGTATCACCGGGCCCGAGGACGTCCGCACGTACCTCGGTCAGGGCGTCCGCGCCGTGCTCGTCGGCGAGGGCCTCATGCGCGCGCAGGACCCGCGCGCGTTCATCCGCAGTCTGCTCGACTGGCCGCCCCCCGCGCCTGCGGCGGCGGACGCCGCGGGGAAGGGCAAGCAGCGCGAGGCGGAGCGGCCGCTCGTGAAGATCTGCGGGATCCGCACGGAGGCCGAGGCGCTCAGCGCGATGGAGGCCGGCGCGGACATGCTCGGGCTCATGTTCGTCCCGACGAGCCGGCGCGCGGTCTCGCTCGCGCAGGCGCAGGCGATCAGCGTCGCGGTGCACGCGTCGCGGTTCGCGCGGCCCGTCCGCTCGGCGAGCCCGCCCCTCTCGCCCGCGACGCCGTCAGCGCAGCAGCAGCAGCAGCAACACAACTTCGCGGCCAGGATCGCGCAGGCGGAGGCGGCGACCGCCGTGGAGATGGAGCGCACGCTGTGGTTCGCGGCGCACGCGAGGGCGACGAAGGCGGCGCTCGCGCCACAGGACTCGCCGAATCGCCCTCTACTCGTTGGCGTGTTCCAGGACGCGCCGTTAGAGAAGGTGGTGAGGGCCGTCGAGGTCGCGCAGCTCGATCTGGTGCAGCTGCATGGGCGGGAGCCGGTCGAGTGGGCGAAGTTCCTGCCCGTGCCCGTCATCCGTGTGGTACATGTGGGGGAGAATGGGGTGGACGCCCTCGCCGAGGTGACCCGCCCAGGCCTAAATCAGTTCGTCCTACTCGACGCAGTCCGTCCGGGGGGCGGTGGACTCAGCGGCGGGAGCGGGGCGAAGCTGGATTGGGACGTCGCTCGAGAAGTCGTTGCGCGGGGCGAGGCGCCAGGAGTGAAGGGCGCAGATGGGAGGATGCCGATCATACTCGCGGGTGGCCTCACGCCCGACAACGTAAAGGAGGCGGTAGACACTGTCCATCCCTGGGCCGTCGACGTCAGCGGGGGCGTGGAGGCGACCGGAAAGGGCAAGGATATGGCCAAAGTGAGGGCCTTCATCACAGCGGCCAAAGGCTGGTAACGAATACGTTTGGGACGTGATTCGCAAGTATTCGACGTGAGGTTGAAGGTCGAACGTCACATTTGTTCTGTTCTCTGAGGTGAATGTTACGACTAGTCATGAGTGCTTTACCACATGCTTATACATATATATTGTTGCCGAATATGAAGAAAACGATATTTTGCCACTATAACACCTGCGGGGAGGGCTGCAACAGTGGTCTCCGCATCTGAAGAGATATACTTCAGGAGGCCTTTATCACGACCGTGCTTGCATTCAGGCACTGTGCCCCTGCCAAAGGCGCTATAAATTCGCTCCGCTGTATCTCGACCATTTCTCAGGAAACCTTGGTCCCCCTTAATATTCTCTGCGGCACCCGTCGGCGATGGCTTTGACTCCCTCTTCCTTCTCTTCCTCTGCTCGGGCTTCGCCTAGCAAGCCGTCCTTTCCTTCACCACTCGACCTGTCCATCCCTTCGCATAGCAAGGCCAGCGAAATTCGGTCTTTACAATGCGTGCCGCATATCTTACACTTGTTGTCGCGTTTTTCGTAACAAATGTCGCGGCCGCGTCTGTAGCTTTACGCCGCCACGGCCCTTCGTTCAATCCGACGAACGTCCATCTCAGGCGCCTCTTGCAGCATCCACCGCACGCTCTAACGAATGCGCAGCGTGTTTCACGTGGTCTTGCCCCTGCTCGTCCCATCTTGCGCTCTGGTCAGTCATTTCACCATGCACCCTGGGATAGTCACTCTGACATATTTGCAGACAAGCGCCTTGCTAGACGTGCAGGCCCTTCCCAGACTCCGACTTCGAGCAGTGACACAACTACAGTGGCCCCAACGACCTCGTCATCAAGCTCCTCGTCTGGTAGTAGTACCACGACCCCTGGCCTCAGCAGCAGCTCCGGTACTACGACTACGACTAGCACTGACACTAGTCCTACCACTACCAGCACGACCCCGACGGCGACGTGCACTGCTCATGTTGGGACGCTCAAGTTGACTTCAGTGGATGACACCGAGAGCACCTTTTGGGTGAACTCCCAAGCAACCCCCTTCGGCGAGTACGGATACACGACCGAACAGTCAGAGGCCCTCCAGGTCCAGTACACGCTCTGCGACAGCGACTCAAGCACCGGTCCTTTCAATTTATTGGCAATAGTGCGTCATCCGTTCATTATGCGGTGCGTGCTGTGACGTAAGGCGAACGGGTTCACAGAACGGCCTCACGACGTATCCTTATGTCGGAGCGATCATCGGCTTCGCGGACACCTCGGACAACCTGGCTTCCAGCTCATATAACTACCTGTACATAGGCGGCACGCACAAGTGTACGTTCGTCCCCTCCTGCTCGCATATGTTCATTATAGGCTCGCAATCTCGTGGACTGATACCATGATACGGAACAGCGGACCCCGGAGCACTGCCACAAAGCGGCGCCACCGCCTTCTCTGCAGCGTCCGGCACCCAGAAAGACTACGAGAGCAGCATCTGGCTGATTGACCCGACGACGAGCGAGGTCACCGCACAGTGGATCAACACGGACGGCAGTACGTTCCATGTATTCCCACCTGCTGAATCATGCCTAACGCGGGTCTACCCAGGCAAGCCGACGGTGTACTTGATTTATGTCCCGAGCTCTGGCGCGCTTGCCTTGACTGGTAACGTGAACGACTTCACATCTCACTTCGGGGGTGCGACAGAAGTTGTACGTCTCTACTCTCCTACTGCCTTCTCGGAGCGAGGCTTGACGATGCTTGATGACAGACTTTGATGTTCGAGGAGGCATCAACTTCTCTAGTCGCTGCGACTGCAGCTGCGACCGTGACACCTATATAAGAGGATTCGTGCCTGAAGCTAGCAGGTTTGAGTATTCAGATATCGCGAGAAGCAGGATATCAGAACTGCTTCTGCCTCACTGGCCGGAGACATCAGCTCACCCCAAGCTTAGAGGCTACTGCGACGTGTAGAGACCAACTGTCCGTCGATATCGCCAGGTTCTGTACTCATGCAGGAGGGGCACGAGAAGGCTTGATACTCACCCAATGTGAGTTTGGCTGGGCAGTGCGCGGGAACTGATGTCGTGGTCAAGGAATACGGTAGTGCTATGCGCATTGCCCACACAACAAGAACGACGTGCTGTATAAGCATTACAAGTGTGATAGTGTAAACAGCATCAATCAAGACATCGTTCATCACGAACCTCCGTCGCATATATCGATGCCGTCTCCGAAATACTGTCCGGAGAGTCGCTGACGCCATTGAAAATGGTCGCACTCACCCCGTTCAACTTGGACTCGCTGCGCACCCTCTCCGGACGCACAGTATACTTCCTCAGCGCTTCCACGACGTAGGGATTCACGTCTTTATCGACCTCCTCCCCCCAGATGATGTCCACATGTTCGTACCCGTGCAGCCTTCGCACAGTTGTATGACCCGGGAGCTCCCGCAGCATGACGTCGATGTCCACAAGAGAATCGGAGTCGCCGTAGACGAGCACGATCGGCGTGACGATGTTGCGCGTCGGGAACCGCGCGGGCGCGTAGCTCGTCACGCCGCTCGGGCGGTGTCTCGCAGAGGCGGCGGCACCCGAGATACGGATGACCTTCTGCACGTCGTCGTCGTACATTTGGAACTTGGCGTTGCGCATGATCTGGAACCAGTGCACGACGGCCTTGACGGAGGAGAAGGAGTAAAGGTGGGCGTATGCGGCAAGCTTCTGCAGCGGGGAAATGTTCTTTGATTTCCAGCCAAATAAGAAGCGGAGGGAGTGGCTAATGACCGCGCTAAATACGGGCGGATAGAGCAAGGATTGCCAGGCTGGTGCGGAGGAGAGGATGGCTCTGCGGCCAAAGATCAGGAAAAGCAAAGTCGGACTAGCTCCCGAAGTGGTCAGAGTCCAGATGGAAATGGGTCCGACGCAAGACTGAGGGACTCACGACGCTTTTATGAGGCCGTCCACGATGGACGCATGGAGACCGGGCGGGCTCATGGCGGGCGCGAGCGCAATGAAAACATTGACCTTGTCATTCAGCTGCGGATGGATGCTCAGCGCTGCAAAGGCTTGCGCAGTGCCTTGACTGAAGCCGACATAGCTGAGGCTGGGTTCCTTCGTGACATCTAAGATATACTCGATGGAGTCTGGAATGTCATGCCAGGCAAAGTCGTCGATACTGTAGTTCCAGAATTTGGTACTATTGGGATTGTGGTGGATACTCTTTCTCGAGTACTTGTTTCCGCGGTTGTTTCCGAGCCAGACGTCAAAGCCAAGCTCGACGAGCATGAAGGCGAGGCTCCGGGCCGGGTCAGTTTGACAGATCCAGACCTCGCTGTTCATGAGTAAACCATGGTGCAAGTATACGACGGGCTTGCCGGTGCTATATCCCCGTCTTCCTGTGTCTTCTCCACGACGAAAAGGCAGTCTGTGTAACCCGAGCAGGTATCCGTCCTTGGTCAAGACGACGTGCTCTTCATGGATGTAGCCGAATATCTCGCATAGACGTTCGAAATCTGGAGCGCGACGGATCCGTTCTGCGAGTGCTTTCTGAGGGGATGGAGGGGCTGGCGGGCCAACGATAGCGTGGAACAGAGTGCGGGAATGATTGTAGAACCACTGGATGACGGACGTGGGGAGGAAAGTAATAATGGTGGTGAGTATAGTTTCGAGGGCGACGAAGATGGAGCCAAAGAAGATGGCGGTGTATTCGCGCCCGGTGAGGCGACCAATGAGCGGGATGTGTGGCATGATGAATCGGGTGAATGAGAGGGGGTGGTTGTCGCTTTTGCCTGAGCGGCGAGTCTGGAGCGGAGTGCGACCAGCGACTAGTCTCCCGTAGGCAGCCCCTAAAGACGACCTTTTTGAAGGGGGATGTCGGCGGTCGTCTGAGGGATGAGCTACATGGGTGTCCACAGCCGCCCACCATCACCAGCGCCATACACGTGATTCTGCTTCATGGAGGGCCTCAATCTGAAGTGAGAACCTCGGCCGCACTTGGTATGTAGCGCCACTTATATGATACATGCATATGGTCCTAATTTGAGCAGCTGCAACACATGTGCATATGACTGTCAAATAGAAAATGGATGGAGATTGAGGACAGAGGACAGCAGCGAAAAGGTAAGTTATCAGTCTTGAGCTTGCAGACTATGAACTTCGACTACTATCGCAACGGTACGTGCCACAAGTGCAGGTGGCGGTAATGAAGAAAGGTTGAGGGTATAGTGTTGTGGCAAACAAGAACAGCATGTAGTCATCGTTGACGGAGACTGACGGGGAAACGAACAGTAGAATCGCGATTATGTCATGGCCCTGCCAGAATTATTTATTGGATGAGGTCTTCTCGATGCTAGCTGTTTGAACCAACCATCCACCGGCTAAACAGAGGAGGAGCGGGGCAAGGTCGGTTTCTTGCAACCTCGGATCCGAGTCCATTGACCGACCGCACTCATTCTCGGGCAGCTGAGCTGTCAGTGACAACGTCCAAGTTCAGGTGTCTAGTCCAAATGAGAGGTATCTTGGTCATTACCGCAGCACTCACCGATTCGTAGCAATGGAATCACACATCCGTTCAAACCTGCGACAACAGTTATATGAATTCGCATCGCCATTTATACACAGCGGCTCCGAGCAGTCAGATCAATAGCGACGCATAACCACTGACCATCGGCATGCTCCTCGACGGTGGCTAGCTAGCTACTGCGAAGGGCCGAAACGTCATAGCGAAATTCACAAGTACAAGTCAAGATCACCGTTCTGCGCCGACATGCTCACGCGGTTCCGGAAGTCGAAGCGCGTCGGCGGCGGCGAACCTGGGCCACGGACATCACCCGAGACCCGGTGGTCGCTGAACGACGAGACGCGCATCGCCCTGCCGCGCCCGTCGTGCTCCCGGTCGAAGTGCACCACGGGCTGCTGCCAGCCCCTCATAGTGTACAGCGCGAAGTCACCGACGTACGTGTCGGGCAGCGCCACGCGTGTCGGCGCGAACTGGTTGTGCGTGGACACCGCCATCCGCGCCGTCTCCGGGGCGGCGATCGCGAGGTCGATGGGCGCGTTTGTGGTCCGGGCTTCGACTTGGACGTTCCCGCCGACAGTCGCTTGGCCGTCGAGGCTGACGTTCGCGGCGATCGCCCTGCGTGCATTGTTAGTCGATACTACCGCGAATAGTTTTGAAGTACGACGCACCGGTTTGTGGAGGAGAGCCGCACAGACGGACGAAGAAAGGTTCTACGCAAGTGGACGTCCCTCTCCGACGCAACGCTCGCATTCGCTGTGATTTCCCCGTTGGCGGCATCCAGGGTGATACCAATCGCTTTGAACGAGCCGCTGATCGGGGCATTGGAGGAGTGGATGTAGAGCGCTCTCCTGGCGACGAGTGACTTGAAGCGGGGTGAGCACACACGCTCTGCGCGGACGTCAATGAACGGGGCGACGTACCCCGGCGTGGACAGGCATGTTCATCGAATTCAAGCTGAAATAGTTGAACGTGACGCGGTCTTGGAGGTCGTCGATGGAGACCTCAAAGTCCTGGATGTGAGCAAAGATGCTTTGCAGCTGCACGGGCGAGGACGGTGTCCCCGCGGGGAGGTGGATGGTCACGTCAAAGGCGGATCGCACGTCCGGGATCATGAAGGCATTCTGAAGGACCCGGTGTGTCAAGTCGACGAACTAACATGCGAGGTCTGCAGTCAGCGTACCCTAGACTGGATGTTGACGCCACTGTTCACTCTTCCACCATAAGAGTCACTACGGCAGACGACCAGGTCGCGCTGGAAAGCGTTCCAGTCGTCCATGTAAGCGGTCACGTCAACCGTGATGCTCCGGTTCTTCGGATCCGCATGATCAGTGCTGTTGTCGAGGACAAAGTGGATGGAGCCGTGTGAAGCGGTTGTGGTGAGGCCCAAGGACGGGACGTCGGCGGGGATGCTAAACGACGACGTTGCGGCGTGGAGGTACTGCTGACGGCCGTGGCTGTGAACCGACTTGTCCAGAAAGACAGAAAACTCTGCTGGGTTATTGCACCTCGGCCCCGGTACAGAATGAAAATAAGAGCGCTGCAATGGCCGTGTCAACAGACGTCAGTTATGTGACAGAGGCGGTCAACGATGATACGTACCCGGCGCACATGGCGCACAATGGAAACTACGATAGGTGGAACGGTTGCAGCCAAAATGATCAAGACGATCAACGCGTAATGCCACCAGCGCAGGTGGAACGGTTGCTTCTTGACGGCGGCCCAGCAGGCGGTGAAGCGGGACTTGGGAGCCGGTTGGCCATGAGCTGACTCTTCGTCTTCCGGGAGCCGCACGCGACCGAACGGCTGCCAGCGAAAGGCGAGATACTCGGACGGAACGCATTGAGGTGTTTGGAAAAAAGGGAGACGGCGAGTAAGCCGAGACAGCACGCCGTTGTTCTCGCTGTATGCAGGAGGAGTGGCGTCTTCAGCTGGCTGGAAAAACAACACGGGCTCGGGAAGGAGTCTGTCGTTCTCGCTGGATCCCAACTCCTCCGAAATGCTGACGTACGAGTGGACGACGGATTCGTGGACGCGCTCATCAATGGGTGCAGCGTCCGGGCTGCTCGTAGGCTTGGAGTCGGGCGAGGACGGCGAGGACATGTTCATGAACGGATGTAAGACAAAGAAAAGCAATGAGGGCGACTCACCTAATAGTCCGTTCTTATATATAAGATAGACAGATTCGGGCTGATCGCAGTGCGTAGCGGGCGCTCTCCCGACCGGTTCCCTACGAACACAGCCTCTGTAGAGGCCCAGTGACTGTTTAGATCTTGGACTGATAGTATCGCGACGAGTGGTACACGACTGGATCACATAACTGCCAACAGCTGCCGATATGCACTCTGCAGCTGACGCTCTCGCTGCAGTCGATTGGTGTGTAAGCCTGTATTGGCTGTGTCCATCGTGTTTGAGTCCATGTTCCATCATGGGATGGTGCAACAACTCAAGTCCTTGACGACTGCATGTTGTGCAACTTGTGCTGCAGCAAGAGGGAGTTGATCACATGTCGACGGATGGGCCGCTTCGGCGAGTATGAACCGCAAGTGAACCTGCGCCTAACCACGCTTTCAGCGCCACGGGCGGTGATAAACAGGTGAGTGAAAGGGCGTACTCATGAACCTACGTACGATTGCGACAGCTGCTTCCCGGCAGCATACGCTAGCATGCGTTGGGGCCGATGTGGCATGATTAGAGCCCGAGCCGACGTCGAGCATTGTCGATCGTGAGCGTCCGCCAGCTTGTCCGAGGCGCAGTTCAGACATAGCTGGATATGACACCACGTTATGAATAACCATTTGGCGTCCGCTCGACTGATGAAGTACTGTGTGAAGCACGGGAGGAGGAGGAGCCACAGAGACTACCGATAGCCGGAGGCGGGACCGCGGGAGAACGGTCACATGGTCGTTGACGCGTCGTGAGCGGTCAGAGGGTGCTCCCAATCACAATGTGTCGCGGGCGACATGGGCAGCTTCTGCCTCTTGCACGTCACCGTCCACCATGACATGCGACCATGTTGGAATAGACACCAGTACTGCGGCACTGACACGGTACACCGACCGGGCACGTGCGCGTCGAGGGAGGGGGACAGTGCACGCTCGTCGTCTGTGAGTAACTTACTTGAGTCGCGGCCGCGGGAGCCCCTTCCTGTCGCCGAGTCGCACTCCATGCTCCCGTTCTTCATGCGGCCGGACCACCGACAGCGGAGCGATGCGGCGTGGGCGGGCTGAGAGGAGCGAGCGGTAGACAGCTCGTGAGCGTGCAAGACAGAGACTAGTAGACAAGGCTGCCCATCGAGCTTCTTCGTTCGCCCGTCCGTCCCCTTTCCGCCGCACGAAATCGGTGCCCGCCCCCGTTCCGATGAGAAGCCTGCGCCTTCCTTTACCCTTGCCGCTGCCCACACCACCAGCCTCCTTCCCTTCTCGCCGTCGTCCCAGACCGATACTCCCGCAGGGCTCAGGCTCCTCGTCCTACTTATACCCTGTCGCCCACCGCTCTGCTCCCCGCCCCTCGTCTGAATGCTTTGCTAGACTAGCACTCTTTGCTGCCATCCCCGCCGCTCGCTCTCTTTTGCTCTGCCAGCTCCGCTCACCATGCCGTCTGCACAAGTCCCCAAGGTCTGTCGTCCTTCTCTTTCGTCAACTGTTCACACCGCTCATGTAGTGCACTTCCCTCCGTACAGAAAACACAGGTCCTCGTCATCGGCGGCGGTCCCGCCGGAAGCTATGCTGCTGCAGCTATTGCTCGGGAAGGCGTCGACGTCGTCCTCCTCGAAATGTCCAAGTTTCCGCGGTCAGTTCCGAGTCTCCCTCTCACACCCTTCTCATCATGACACTCCCATTCGGATAGATACCACATCGGAGAGTCTCTCATACCCTCTGTCCGCCACTACCTTCGCTTTCTTGGCGCAGAGGACCTCATCGCCACGCATGGCTTCGTTATGAAGGTACGCTGTCCTTGTCGAACAGCACAACGGTACTGGATTCTCATCGAAATGTCCGTAGCCTGGCTCTGCTATCAAGTTCAATCAATATATGCGCGAAGGGTGTGAGTATCACCTCTAACGGAGTCTAGCACTAGCTACTCCCCTCGAGCACCCTAACACGGCACTCCCTAGACACGGACTTTGTCGCCTTAGGCGCTGACAACGCCGCCTGGAACGTCGTCCGCTCCGAGTTCGATCATCTCCTGCTTCAACACGCCTCTGCCTCCGGTGCCCGCGTCTTCGAACAGGCGCGAGTCACGGAGCTTCTTTTCGACCATTCTCTGCCTACCAAAAATGCGCTCAATTCTGCACCCTCCCGCTCAAGTCTGCTCCGCCCTTCGCTAAACCGGAAGGTGTCCGAAGGCAGCTCGAGCCTGAAGGCGGTGGCGGAGGAGACCTCGTCTACCGGCACCTCCGAGGACGCAGGGGAGCTGGAGACCAGCACGCGTCTGGGTCGTCCGGTCAAGGCCTTATATGAGACGACCAACGGAGGAAGGGGAGAGATCGAGTTTGACTACTTGGTGGATGCAAGCGGACGAGCGGGGCTGATGAGTACAAAGTACTGATATGCTCGTCGTTGCGAGGAGCTTTCTGATGGCGTTAACCAGATACCTGAAGAATCGCCACTTCAACGAAAGCCTGAAGAACGTTGCTGTCTGGGGCTACTGGCGCGGCACGGGGATGTATGGGAAGGGCACCAGCAGGGAGAATGCTCCCTATTTCGAGGCCCTGAGCGGTGCGTCGTTGATCCCCATGACATGACCGTATGCGCGCATATACTCAGCGGCTCTCCGACAGACGAGTCCGGTTGGGCATGGTTTATCCCTCTGCACAACGGGCTCACCTCCGTTGGCGTCGTCATGGCGCAGAAGCAGCTCGGGCTCCGCTCGCGCGCCTCGTCCTCTGCCTCTGCCTCCGCGTCCAACGCGCCTTCCCCTGCGCCGCCGTTCTCCATCCCCGCCGCCTTCGCCGCATCCGCGTCAGCGGGGAAGGCGCGCCCGCGGTCGATGTCCACGCTCTCCACGCGCACCGCATCGACGCTCGCGGAGCGCTACCTCGGCTTCCTCCAGCTCGCGCCGGGCGTGCTGGACCTGATCGGCGAGGGCGAGCTCATGGACGTCGCCGGCGACGGCATGGGCGCCGAGCAGGAGGCGCAGGGGGAGGCGGCGCGCGCCGTGAAGAGCGCGAGCGACTATAGCTACCATGCCGACGTTTATGCGGGCGGGGGCTGGCGTCTCGTCGGGGATGCAGGAGGTACGACGTGCCGGGGTTGGTGCGGGAGCGTGGGCTGACGGGCGTTGTCTAGCGTTTATTGACCCGTTCTTCTCGTCGGGCGTGCACCTGGCTATGACGGGGGGCCTGAGCGCGGCTGCGTCGATCTGTGCTAGCATACGTGGCGACTGCACGGAGGCGGATGCCGCCAAGTGGCATAGTAGCCGGGTTGCAATCTCGTACACAAGGTCTGTCGCTTCTGTCTTCGTCGATTGTGGGGTCGTACATACATGCTCACCCGTGTCCTTACTAGGTTCCTTGTGGTGGTCCTGAGCGCATACAAGCAGATTCGCTCGCAGTCCGTCAACGTGCTGGCTGACATATCGGAAAACAGCTTTGACAAGGCGTTCGCGTTCCTGAGACCCGGTAGGTCACGGTTCACCTTCTCTGGAGACCAGTTCACTCACTCGGCCCGATGCCCTTCAGTGATTCAGGGTGGTGCAGAGATGGGCGCGCGCCGATCCGAGGACGAGCTGCAGCAGGCGCTCGACTTCTGTGTGCACCTGTTCAACCCGACCACGCCGGAGCAGCACGAGAACGTCCGCCGCGCGCTTGCAAGCCTCTCCATGCAGCCCGGCGCCGGCGAGGAGGACCGCGGCGACGCGGCGCAATCGCTCCTGGACGTCCGCGCGCCGATCGTCGACCCCTCGAAGCTCGACAAGCTCCTCCAACGACTCCACCTGCGGCGGCGCGCCGAGTGCGCGTGCGAGCCGCGGGGCGGCGCCGGCGAGGATGGGGCGGCGCCGGCGCAGGAGGAGGAGGAGGACGCGGAGGTAAGGATGGTGCTGGAGAAGGTGAACGCGCGCCGGGTGATCCACTCGGAGCATGGCGACGCGCTGAACAGCCTGGAGGAGGAGGCCGTGGACGGCTTCGTGGTACGGCTGGAGAAGGGCGCGTTGGGCTTGAGACGGGCGCAGAATGGAACTGTTGCCACTGGATGAAGGGTGTCGGGCCGCGTCGTCGGGCCTGGGATGCACAGGGTAATGAGGCTCGAGTTGTTTGGAGTGCTGTATGAGTCTGTGGTTTGGACCCCGGTCGGCGTCATTGTCTCTGGAGGAATGCAAGAATGTATTATAAAATTAGCGTATGAAAACATGTAGCTTACGATGATCCGGCGCGTATAGTGTACGCAGAGGCGTATTCCCAGTTCCGCTGAGGTATGAATAGTATACTCTCGCAGAACCATGTGCTGGCTGTTTATAGTTCCTACTTCAGTCTGTTCGTTGCGCGCATGATAAAATATGGGCTGTTGGTTTCCATGTCTTGTCATTAACACGTATGTAATGTACGTCTAGTGGTAGGGATTCTATGGCGCTCGTGACTTGCGCGAGACACCGGGCAATCAGTCCCATTGTATTTTCTTTGCATAGTCTCGGATGCGCGAAACAAAGGAGTCACGTATCTGGTCGCCTGCGCCCGTTGCCACCCGGAGAATGATCTCGTTGAGCGCAGTAGATCCGAGGATGTCGACATGGTCAGCCGTCGTCCCTCCACCCCGAGGAATAGTCGGCGACGGCTCATGCGGTAGCTAGCAGACAACGCCTCGTCAGCGGACTGAACGCGACAGACAGAAGCTAGTGTGGGTCCGCACCTCGACTGTCACTACCTCGATCCCGGCGGGATTCCACCGCTTCCTCTTCCAGCCCTCCACGCACATTGCGCCCAGGCTGAGGAGGTTCACGGTCCCGTCGCCCTCGCCCACCCGCACGCCGTTGACGACCTTGGGGACCTCGTTCTCGTCGGTGTACTCTGCGTCGATCTGGCTTCGGCGCAGCAGAGGTAGATCCAGGGGCGCGCGCGTGGTTATACAGTCCGTGACGTTCGCACACTGAGCGTCGATCACGTCCGGCTGGACTTCATCGTGCTCGTAGCCTTCGCGAGTGTACCTGGGGCATCAGGCAAATGCATGTCAATTCGAGGCAAGCGCCAGACGCGGGTTGGACGTGCCAGTATGATCGCTAGTCAGTATCGGAAGCGTCGGTAACGGCGAGTGGCATACGTGAGAGGGCTGCAGACGCACCTCGGTGTCTTTACCGTGGCCGTAGACACAATAAAACTTCGTCGTCGGTGCATACGGGAGTCTGGAAAGCGTTAGTGAGCGACGAATGAACAGAGTGCTAGAGCTGACTGGATCTCCAAGGGATTGGTCCATTTCCGATGGTCCAGGTTATTTCGCTTCAACTGCTCTTCATCCCGTTCGATTCCGAACGAATAGTTGGACTCGATCATTTTCTGGACGTCCGCATGGATGAGCAATCGTTCCTGCGAAGCCGCACTCGATTAACGCAACATACCTGGAACTGGGTCGGAGTTCGCTCCAAAATCCATGTACTGGCTTCCGAAGCAGTCATGTTTCGGAGTCGAGAGGTCGCGCCTTCGGTGCCGAGGACGGATTCGCGGAATAAGATGAGTTCGCCGTGGCTTCGTGCATCATCCGATAGGTCGTCAGGCGCGAAAGTTGCGTTACCCCAAATGGCATCCCCGCCCTTAGTGAATCAAGTCTGAGAACGCAACGCAAGCGAGGGGGGAAGGAAATCTTGCCTTCATCCACATACTTGCACTACCTGCCCAACTTCTGAACAGCCTTTGACGTTCCCTACGTGAGAAGAATCGTTCCAAGACTTACGACACGCTCAGTTAGCAAGTCTGAGCATAGACTACCGGATAGAATTGTACCGTATGCCCCAGCGGGATGTACCTGTACCGTGTCCTTCATCTCTCCAGAGAGGAAAGCCGACATGGCTTTGACCTAGACACAGCGACTGAGCGGAGCCACTACAGTCGTGCGGATGCACGCACAACGCCCTATGGACCTATATCAGTTTCAAAAACTCATCATGCAGCTTCTAACGTACTAAGTGGGTTCCGGCGATGTGAACCAAGGCTTCAACGTTATCCTATAGGGCTCAGGTCGTCTGATTGTCGCGGTACAACAAGGGCAGACATACCTCGACCCAGGTAGGGCCCCCATTCCCGTGTTCTGGCGACTCTACCCACTTGAAACTAGGTCAAATGCACGGCGCAGGGGAGGAAGCGTGAAACAGCGAGGTCAGTGCACGGCTGGGAAGGCTATGCCCCAGACTACATACAAGTACTGAGGCCATGGTCAGTAACACGCCCATCATTTCCATGAGTTGGGAGAGCTTCTGCATACCATCATTACCTGGTACGAGAATTGGTTAGCTAGACAAGATTGTATCAGGTGGATCGAATCGCACAGTGCTTCCCATAGAATGCGCTGCGAGGACGACGCGTCTTCCTTCGCGTTTCCTGGAAACCTGGCATCAGAATAGCGACGACGGTGGCGTGGTCTGTGGGTACCGAAAGCCCTCTATGACCATCTTGAGCTTAGTGAAGTATCCATCGCGCTCCTCCAGATTCCAATAGGATAGGCGCCAGTCATACGGAGCAAGATGGAGATTATTAGTGTCGTAATTCACGACCGCCAGATTTTCGACTATCTTGGACCTAAAGCGAACATACTTGAGATTATCTGCGGTAAGTAGCTTTCAGATGCACGTACCAAAGCCAATAGCCCTGGACGAAGCTACTCGCAGCATCAATTCCTTCGGCAGCCCTAACCTTGGCACCTGGAGGATCCAGGCCGGTGACGACATCCAGAAGAAGTGCCGCCATCCACTTTTCCTTGTTGAACATGACCTGATGGAGCATGGAGAACCCACCCCAGAGCTTCTGTCTGAAGAACGGCCTATACTCAGGAGTCGTCGACCAAGATTCAAGACCCTGGAGCGAGAGGCATGGTCTTGTGACTGCAAGGATGAAAGGTTGAGTGCTTACAGTCGAGATGATACCAGGAATTAGTACAACGGGGTGTTTGGCTGTAAGGCCTTCTGCCGCGATTTTCTCTCCGACGGTAAATTCCAGGCCATTGGTGTTGAGCTTCCAGGGTTCGGGAACGTTGCTCCATAGTTTACGCCATTCGGAATCGAGCCGAGTGAAATCTATTTGAAGCTCGATCTGGGGAATCTGGGGGAGACTGAAGTCGTATTGGTCGAGGAGTAGTGCCAAATGCGTTTGTAATTCGGTGAAGTCGGACGGCTGGATGAGAACAAAACCAAGTAGCACACCAACTGCAAGTATTTAGCTAGTAAGTATGGTATGGTATATATTACGCAACCTACTCACGCATGACCCCGAGAGAGAAGAGGAAGCGGCGTGTCGCAAACCAATGCCAACCTTTCTACGGGAATAGTTAGTTCCGCTCCACTCACCTTTCAAGCGGAGCGACACAAAGGAGGCAAGTATTCGCGAT
This sequence comes from Daedalea quercina L-15889, assembly GCA_001632345.1. Taxonomy (NCBI): domain Eukaryota; kingdom Fungi; phylum Basidiomycota; class Agaricomycetes; order Polyporales; family Fomitopsidaceae; genus Fomitopsis; species Fomitopsis quercina. The sequence continues at coordinate 291,098 of KV429056.1, read as the reverse complement.
AGAAGCAGTGGCAAAATTTATGACAAACCTCCTTCTGTTTGAAATCATCCACCTTGTGCGCGAGCTCTTGCTTGAGATGGCGTACTTCCGAATCCTTGTCGTGTGTATTCTGTTCATCGTTCGGAATTCCGGGCTCTTCCTCCGGGCGTGTTCTAGCGCGTTTGCGCAATGTCATGACCAGAGTACGAGTAGGGTCGTTTTGGTCGTGTGCGAGGTCGTCGCTTTCGTATAACTTACGAAGTCGCCAACTATGCCGGTTCCGGAGTGGCCACGGCCCGCAGCGTCATGGATGATGGACGACTACGCGATCACGTGTGCGGGACACGGCAGTTGATGGGAAGAATTCCCACGGCGAGTTGAACGGCGAGTTGGGATCAGTGGCCACATTCTTCTCCTCTCAGCCACCACCGAGCCACCGCCGCTCTTGCCACCTTCGTCCCCGCTTCACACGATGAGCTCAGGCTTTCCCCTTCGCGACCGCCTCCAGTCAAACTCGCCCGACCCACCTGCGCCAGGCAGCCCATGGCTCGGTCGCCCAACCACCCCGCTTCGGATCGCCAAACGCGACTCGCCCCAGGGTGCCCAACTCGCTCGTCGGCAGTCCTCAAGTTACAAGCATCTTCGCAGCAACAACCTCGTATCCAAATCTCCTTTCCGATCTCAACTTCCGACGCCGGCCAAGCCCACGGCCTCGAGGCCGACGGCTTCTCGACAATCTGCTGGGCTCTCTCCCTCGCCGCGCAAGGCCAGCGGCGAGAAACGACCTCGTCCTCATTCAATGGTGGCCACTGAGAACGAGCATCCCCTTGGCTTCAAGAGACGTCAGTCGAGGGCATTCCAAGGCCTGCTGGAGAAGGAGCCCGTCACCAAGAGTCCTTTCAAGGTTGTTCTGCCTGGTATCGACTCCATTGATACGCTTCCGCCACCGCTGCCTCCCAAGCTGACTCGCATTCCTGTTGCTACCCCGTCTCCTGGCCGCTCTTCTCTCGTCTCCAAGCGTCTTCACGGGCCGCGCAACGTTGGTCACGGATCCTTGACCCGCCGTCAGCGCCGCAAGACCGTCACTTTCGATGAGCGGTGCGATGTCATGGAGTTTGATCGTGAGGAGTACGAGGTAGACGAGGACTCCATCGAGACGGAGGATGAGTATGGTGACGATGAACCCGCGGCCGACATGCAGGTCGTTGACCCACATTATCCACGGGTCGCGCCCTCTCCTACAGACGAAAGCTTCGACAGTTCACACACCGGTAACGACAGCATCACAGGGCTTGTCGACACGCTCTTGCATAACACTGCTGAGCCGCACACACCTCCTCGCCGCGATCATTCTTTTCCTCCGGATACCGAAGCCGAAGGAGGTGTCCCTTATGGGCGCACACATCATGCAGAGAGGATCAATGCTGCCCATCGTTCGGAACCTCACCACGTGCATTCGGAAGAGTACAGTCTCTCGGCGTCGACGCCTCCGCGCTCTCGTTCTGTGACGCCCGTGATGAATGTCTCATCCAGTATGCTCAGCGTCAGTGGTAGTGGTACCCCGGAGTGTCCGGATGGAGACGAGGCTGACGAGGATGTACGTATGCTTCCGCCTTCTCCGTCCCCCGCCAAACGGGTGAGCCGAGCGTCTGGCATTCCGGGCGAGCATGCCTTGATACCAAAGCTCCTGCTGGAGCGCGTGAGCGGCGAGGCCTCGGCAGGTAGGCCAAGTGTCGAGTCCTATTATTTCTGGGCTCACTTCATCTGCTTCTGTAGGAACCACAGAAGATCTGTTCTCTGTGCCACACATTAAGGACGAGACAGTGCCACTTGAAATCTCATTTACCTCAGGGGGCTCTGCGGGAGATGATTGCATGGACCCTGCCAACCTGTCGATCGGTCATTCCGAGGTATCTTTGGAAGGGCTCGATCGCGAACATGGATCGCGCGAGGCAGAACCCACTGACGGCGAAGAATTCTTGCCGCTTGGACCGCCACTCTTCCACGTGAAGCAGGAAGACGGCATTGTCTCCTCGCGCGCTTCGACCCCACTCGAGCGAAGTGATTCGCACGCGTCGACCGTGCTGGATTTCAACTTTACCTCGCCGGCTGCTCTACGACGGTCAAGCTCACCGCGTCAGATCCATATGCCGCTGGCTATCCGACCAGGGGACTCGCTCAATCCCGAGAAGATCACGACTTCATCCAGAGAATCACCCACCGCGTCTCCGGCCGGTGGTACCGATGTCAATGGACCGGCCTCCCGAAGTATGAGCGCTGCCGAGGAGTCGGCGCGTGGTCACCCCTCGCGAGAACGGGTTCAGAGCGATCCCTGGTATGATCAAGGGCAGGAGGCTGAGCGTGGCGAGTCTGCTCAATCGCCCATAGGCGGGGATCGCAAGAGCAATGCTAGCACGGTCAGTGACCATGGCGTCCCAAGTCCACCCCCCATGAGCAGGCAAAAGAACATGACTTACGACGGCGTCATGTCGATTGACCCGGAGCCGCAGCCGATCGACCCGCCGCGACCTAATGGTCTTATCCGTGCGTACAGCGACGTTGATGACAAATCCATGTTCCAAGGCATCCAGATGGACTTCGATCACAGTGCATTCGGGCTGGGCCGGGATGACATGTTTGGAAAGGCGGGCTCGACATCGAATAGGGACGACGTGCATCTAGGAGACGTGAGCGCGCTGGACAGGCTCATGGAGAACGTCGCGCATGGTTTGCCGAGCGAAGCAGAGGATGCTGGTCTCCGGCCAGTCCAGCTTACCTTCACTCGGGGAGCAGAAGAGAATGATGCAGGTGACGCTGCACCGGTCTCACCAGTATGTGTGCACTGTCTGCTGCCAACTATGCGTGTACTGACTGGCCCGTGCTCAGGGAAGAGCTATCGTGAACAGCGCATCGCCTGCTCCGCCTGCGAAGAAGGCCATCCGTGCCCGCGAAGAGCTGATCAGGGCCAAGAAGCGCGAGGCGAGGCGGAAGGATGAGATGGCGTCCTTGGGATATTCCCCGCCGAGCTCTGTGCAGGTGATGCGTGCGACCCGGCCGGGCAGACGCAGAAGTATGAGCACGGGTGATGCAGAGGATCTGCTCACTCGTACACCAGCCGCGCAGCGTCGTGCAGCCGCACTGGGGTCTGAAGGTCTGCTCGATATTCTCAATATTGAGCAGGAAGACGCTCCTCTTGCGGATAGCATCAATCGCGAACTGCGCAAGCTAGAGGGACCTGCTCGCAGCGTAAGTTGAATCGCCATGCAAGCGCGTACGACAGTGAACTGACTATGTTAATAGAAGTACCACATTCGTCAGCACGAGGAAACTATCTACGCAAGCTCAGATGCGGAACAAATCTCCCACGTGGGCAGTGCAGGTGACATTGACGGAGGCAAGGCTTGGCGGACTGTGAAGCGGCCCTCCGACATGGTAATAATCTCTGCATGTCTGTCATACGTAGTCGGACTCTTACGTCCGCTATGGTAGAATGAATATGCCAGGCAGATCAAGGAGTTGCGTGCGCAGGACAAGTCGGGGAAAGCACATGGTAAGGTGTTTGTCAAAGGTGAGCTCGTGAATTTTGCGCTGTTAGATCATGTCACTGATCACCTATGTTATTAGTATGCGCACTGAAGGGGATGCAAGTTCCGCTTCCGCGAGAGCCTACCATAATCACGTGCACACTGAACAATGGCATCCATTTTGTCACTACGCCGGAGTGCCGCCTCAGCAAAGACTGCGGTATCGAGCAAGAATTCGAGCTGTAAGTGAATTGACCCTTTGAGATTGGCCCACGTTAATAAATATTTCTCTTGGTACCATCGAGTAGGATCGAGCATAGCAAGCTTGAGTTCACCCTCACGATCAAAGTGCGTCGTGACCCACACGTCGTTGCGCAATTCAAAGCGAATACACCGGCGCCACCTCCGCCACCGCCGAATGTTTCGTTCGCTTCTGCGCAGTCTAATCCGCCTGCCTCTAAAGGTGGGATGCTGAATTTCTTCCGTTCTTCGTCGCCCAAGAAGCCTGTGAAATTGGCACCTACCCCTGCTGTGCAGCAGGCACCCGCATTCAACATTGTCAATAATCTGGCCCGCTACCTGAAACCCGATGGTACATTGGCTCGTGCCTTCATATCATTCCGCGATATCGCCCATCGTTGTGATACGCAACTTTTTGAGGTCGCGTATCCCCTGATTGGTCAACGCCTCGAGTCGCGGACAACGACCAGGACTCTCCAAATAGGCGAGATTGTCTTGCAGATCTTCCGCCTACCACCTCTGCCCGGGATCCCGTCCAATCATTTACCGCAAAGCTTGGAGGAATGTCGCAAGGGTTTGCGCCATACTGTGTGGCACAAAACGACGTATTTCGAGGGCACGTTGACGCAGTATGGCGGCGACTGCAGCGTGAGTTTAGTCGGTATTCTCTAGGGTACTAGTGATCTAATATCACATCTCCAGTCATGGCGTCGGCGGCACTTACGGCTTGTTGGTGCTAACCTGATCGCATACAACGACGTCACTAAGAAAGTGACAGCCACCATCGATCTCCGGAAAGCCGTAGCCATAGAAGATGACGGCGCGACGAGGAGTGTCCTCAGTCCCGAATCGGGGATCAGTAGCCGGAGTCGTCATTTGGACGAACTAGATATCCCATATGGTGTTGAGCGGTCTTTCCGTCTGGTTTTTCTTCATGATCAGGAGATCACATTCTGTGCGGATACAGAGGAGGAAAAAACTCGATGGTACGTATCATACCTGCTGCTATCATTGTCATCTAATATGCGACAGGATGGAAACATTGCATACCCTGGTTGGACGGGTGCCTCAGAATCCGTTATGGGCCGAGCTGCTGTGGCAAAGGCAACAAGAGATGTTGAAGCACAATCCACAGACACATAGACATGGCAGTCTTGTCCCACATCAATGAGTATGTAGATAATGTTGATATTGTTAGGTGCATTGTCATTCGATCTTCATCACACCTGTATTACTAGCATATCCACTTGGACTGTCCACTTATGTCATGATCCTGAACTGTAACAGTCCAAGCTGATGCAATGACTCATTTACTTCAATCTGGATTCTGGAGTCTCATAACTTGATGGCTAGTTGTTGGCCTAACTGATCCTCCCACACTAACCTGCCTAGTAGTCATTTGCAATGCTAGTTGGCACTTTCCAACAAAATCCTTATGACTACCAGTTGCCCTCTTAGATTTTAAATGTGGTTCTATCTGCCATGTATACAGTCATCTGTGTAATTGTCTGCCTTGCCAACATCCCTCGGGCAGGCAGTGAAGAAAATATTGAAATGTATGCACAACAATCTCAGGCCGAACTCGAAGACCCCCTCACCAGCCTCAGGAGAGGTGTCTTGCACGTGCTTCTGGCCATAGATCGCATCCACTGAGCCCTCCAGCTTGCGTTTGGCATTCCCACCAGCATTGAACTTCTCCACATTGGACAGTATGGCTTGGTAGACAGCTTGAGGCTTTAAGGTGGGTTTTTCCACAAGACATCCCTTAGCAGTTGCCAAAGCACCATCCTGGGTCTGCTTGATGAAGAGGGGAATGATGCGCTGGAAGTGGTTCACCAGAGGCAGGTATCCGCCACAGCAGCCTTTGAAATGCCCTGCAAACCTGTTGGGAAATTAATCTTGAGTGTCCAAATCAGACCAAACCCAAGCTCAAATGGGCCTCAGTCTCAAAACATTAGTCTCCATTGCTACCAAAAAGAGATGCTCTCATTTTTGGTCTGCGAGAAGATGTGCTGCCTAATTGGGCCAGAGAGGTTGGTTCAAAAAGGAAAGTTGTGTTTCCGCATCGTCCTCGCAGGGACAGGTGCCTGATGTCATCCCAGTAGTGAGTGCACTGAACATGAGGCAGATGGCATTGATCAATGTATGATACAGCTCCAAAAATCATGGTAAATACACCAGCTTAATTCTCCACCACAACATGGACTTTGTTCTTGAGACTGGCCATCAATCATCAAGTACCTGCCATGCACAATCACATCCGATGGCACAGATGCATGAATGCCACATCTGCAGCGGGACATTCAATCCAAAAGAACAGCCAAAGCAGACTAAGGCCTGAGGACAGAAGTTATTCATTATGCCCTTACTCAGGTCAAGTGAACTATGAGTGAATTCCTGTATGAGTTCTCAATTGAGAAGTGTTGCGCACTTATTGTCCATGCAGTGGACTGCACTATCAACTTACCTGTTAGGGGTGTTGAGGGCTTGAGGCACACAAAGGTGGTGGATACAACCTTGGGATTGAGTGCTATGCTACAGGGGTTTATACACACCTAGGAGGGCTGCTTAGTAAGCTACTGTATAGTAGTGGACCACAGTCACATGTCAATCCAAGGAGCTGTGTAAGCACAGCATGACCTGGTATGAGCCGGAGTGAGTCATATCACAACTAAGTGTGATGATGTGAGACAGCTGCTGTTATGCGGAGCGTAACACCCTGCGCTAGCGCAAATCCTAACCCAAAGGTATAGGCTATAGGGCAAGGGGATGGGATAGAGTACGAGGATGATCACGGACACTTGCCCTCAAGCACGTCTGAGGCAAGGTCAAGTTCATCGAGAGGAGAGGCTTCAAGCACGTCTGAAGCATCCTCAAGAGTGGAGTGTCAACAAGTCCTTGCTAGAGCGGGTGAACACTGTAGATTGAACCAGGTTGAACTGAGCATTCAACCTTCCAGCTACCTGCACTATATATACATGAGGACTCGTGGTTGAGTCAGAGCGAGTCATATCTAGCCAATCGGAGGTGGGGAGGGATATGACTCGACAGAGCGCCCGAGCATGAGTCATAATGAGTCAGGACAAATAGGAGCACATGGTCAGGATTGAGTCAGAGAAGAAGCGCCATGGGTTGAGCCACAGGTACAGTAAGGTCACAAGGGGATAAGCCCTGAGTGGTATCATAAGTGCGCAGAGGATGAAAATAAAGAGAAAACAAATATGGCGTACGTAACATAAGCCCCTTTCTATGGTTGACGACCTCAATGACCTTCTAAGATCCTTTGACTCCTCGGAATGTAGTCATCCCATCGTGATGGTACATGAGGTGGGCAATGACTTCTTTGGTCCCTGTGGACAGGACATCGCCGGTTTCCGATCCTCCGGATGACAGATGAGGCTCTGAGGTGAGCAGTTGTCGATGGTATCGGTCTGCACGTTGCTCAATGGACTCTTCTTGGTTTGGAGAATTGGTCAGGAGTTGGTGGGCAATCCATCCTTGCTCCTCGGCGGTGAGAGGTGGAGGGATAACGGGTGGGGGAGTCATTGATGGGTCATGGGCTATTTTGAAGTCGTTGTTGACCGTCCAGTTCCACGGCGGGATGTTCTCATCGACACCTGTAGGAGAGTCATTGATCAGGGTTGTGGGGCATTCAGCGAGCATTGTTCTGAGATGGGCAGCCGGGTATGTAGTGAGCGGTTGAGGGGGATAGTCTCCTCGCTCCTGCAACGGAGCTCGAGCTCCTACCAATGAAGTCTGGTCAATGAAGGGGATGCCTTCTACCCTCATTTGGTCGAGGGATGCTTGGGCCTCCTCTCATGAGGTGTAGGAAGTGACCAGGGCCGTCCCTGTATGGAGGGGCTGTTCAGTAGCCTGCTGCAGGTCATAGTATGCACCATCAACCCTTCCTCCATGAACCACAAACCACCGGGTTACATTCTCTAGGGTGATTCACTTCGTGCGGAAGTAAACCAGGGTCAAGTTGGTGGGGTAGTGGTTCATGATGGGTCGGCTGGTGAGGAAGAGGTGATCAGCGACGATGCACCAGGAGCGTGCAGTGGTTGGGGTGAAGATGTTTGCCCTCATGAGATCAGCGAGGGTACAGACATCCGGAGGTAGGGTGTGGGCTTCCGCCTTGTTGGCAGAGCACATTCGTTTGGTGTGTCCAGGTTGGCGGCGGAGGCAGTGAGGGCATCGGTAGTGAGGGCAGTTGAGTGTGGAGTGTTGCTTGACATTGAGCCCGAGGCAAGCGATACAGGGAGAGTAAGGAGGTGCTATTGTAGCTACATCCTCATCGGCGAGGTGGGGAAAGGTGCGGGAGATGACGAAGTCATGGGTGTACTGGACATCGTGGAGGGGAACCATATCGTGGGCCATGGCTCGGATGACTACCTGGTCCTTGAGGTCATGGAGACGGAGCATCATCGTCCTTGTGGCCTGGTTCCTCACGTTGGCATACCCGTGAATGGCGTCCTCGAGTAGGTCCTGTTGCGTGTAGAGGTCGATGGCCACGTCGAAGACCTGGGCGAGGGTGTCCATTCCACGTAGAGCATCGAGGGGGTCATCGGCGAGAGGACCATTACGGTTGAGGTTTCGGATGAAGGTGTGGGGAGTGGCGAGGAGTTGGGATACCATGGGCCAGTTGAGTTTGCCATCAGGGAGCGGTCCACATTTGAGGGAGGCGTTGAGGAGGGAGAAGGGGGCAGCTGGGGTGGAGTGGTCGACGGCTGCGGCGTAGGCTGAGGCCGATGTTGAACTTCGACTATTTTGGGTGCTACATGATGGGATAGGACTTATCCTTACCCATTATGGACTTGTGTTCTACATTGCTACATATTACATACATTCTTTATGGACTGGATCCATCCATGGTGCAATTATCACATCATTGCTCATTGCACCATTACAATGTCATGCTGCTACACTTACTGTATGATCAATTGATGGCTCTCTCATGTGTACATATACTGGGCTGGATGCCCCTGTAATGTAATGATCTCTCCTCTCATTCTATGCCTCCTGAGTCTTCCCTCTCAGCAGCCTTAGAGATCTGTTGTAAGTCCTCTATTCTATTGGAGTTATTGTTTGCTCCTTTGTAGCTTTGCCTTCAGCTGCGCCACACCACTCCTTGTTCAACAGCCAATGCCCTTGTGGTGAGCATTGTTCATTGTGCCCTTCGAGTCTCATTTGGAAATGGCATCGGTTACAGAAGCCGTAGGCAGGGTCAAGTTGGATGTGGGCGGTGCGGTTGAGTCCAACATAGGGGAGCTGGGTGGCAATCCAGAGCTTGTCGTAGGTGTCAAGGGAGAGGGAGCCGTAGGCAGCGGAGGAGGACATGTACTGGTCTGAGGAGCACTGTCTATCTCAGGGTGTGAGATCCTGACAATTCTGAGTCGGTGTACCTCTTTATATCTGTAGAGGAGTGCCAGGCAGTGTGCGCACTTGTACTCATCAAGGGTCTCTTCCGCAGAGCCAAGGAAATGTGACTCCGGTTCCCATGTGTTTTTGCTCGTGGGATATCCTTTCCACTTTACGAGATAGTGGCACCGCATGTTCATACCCTTGTGATTGAGGATTGCCTCAACTTCCCACGAGTCTTCTCTGTCTACTTCGTCTGGTGGTGGTTTGGTATGTGTCGGGCCGTGTTCATCAGTCACATTGTACGGTGATAGGAGACCGGCGTGGAAAACAGGGCGGATCCTCCATTGCGGAGGAAGCTGGATCCGATAGGTCACACGTCCCATGACTTCTAGGACGCAGAAGGGTCCTTCCTTTTTAGGTGCTAGCTTCCTCATGGGGTAGGGGAGTCGGAGGTTCCTCGTGTCGAGCCATACCTTCTGATTCTTCTTGAAGGCTGGGCTCCGTACTTTGATCCAGTTTTCAATGACTCGTTGAGCCGCTTCTAGCACGAACATGGCTTCTTCGTGTGCTTTCTGGAGTTGCGCTAATCATTCTTCCATGGTCGGAGAGTCAGCAATCTCGGTGATGTGGGGGATGCCTATCCCATCATTGCATAGAATGGCGACATCTTGATGGCGGAATGAGGGCAAGAATTGTGAGTGAACTCAGCATCAGGGAGCATCTCATCCCAGGATTCGGGTTGTTTGCGCAGAATATTCGTAGGAAGATTTCAAGCTCCTGATTAGCTCACTCAGTCTGTCCATCAGTCTGCAGATGGTAGGTGGTGGAGAGGGCTCGTTCGATGCTGGTTAGTTGGCAGAGTTCTCCCATGACCTTTGAGGCAAATTGCAGTCCTCGGTCAGAGATGATCTTGTGTGGGAGCCCAAAATGTTTGTAGACATGATCGTGGTTCATCTTGGCCGTGCTTTCTGTGTCTTCTTGCTCTGTGCAAGGGATAAAAATTACCCCCTTTGTAGAGTCGTGGTCCACCATGACATATATAGAGTTATGTCTGCAGGGAGTCTCGGGTAGTGCCGTGATAAAGTCCATTGTCTGGCAGGAGAATGGAAGTGCCAGGTGCTGTGGTGGGATCAGGATCATTGGAGTGATGGTGGGGTGCGTGTTCGGTTTCATCTGCTGACATATCCTGCATCATTTGACATAGCAGGAGATTAATTGCCCCATTCCGGGCCACCAGTAGTTGTGTTGTACCAGTGTTGTGTCTTATGGATCCCGGGATGTCCTGTGGATGGGAGCTCGTGATAGAGACATACCACATTTCATCGGAGGCCAGTGTCGGGGGGAACGTAGACTCGTCCTTGGTACCAGATGATATCGCCATTGGTTTGCCAGTCTGCAAGGGAGGACTTTGTGGGAGCCGGTCCTTTGCCAAGAAGTGCATCAAAGGCTTCTTTGACAGTCGGTTCCTTTTCCTGACAGTCTCATAGATGGTCAAGGAGGTTGGCATTGATTGCTCTGGCAAACAGCTGTGGGGCAAGCATGACAATTTCATCATTATTGTTGTTGCCCATGTCGTGGTTGGCTCGTCGTGATAGGAGGTCCGCGATAACCATCTGTGTGTTGAACTTCGACTATTTTGGGTGTTACATGATGGGATAGGACTTATCCTTACCTGTTATGGACTTGTGTTCTACGTTGCTACATATTACATACATTTCTTACGGACTTGATCCAGGCCTGTAGCACATGATTAGTTCTAGATCTTTATGGAACATTCCACCGCTTTCCAGCATGTTCCAGCACATTCCTTTCCATGACATCATTATGACATCATGTTCTAGGACTGTCCAGATTCCCTTCCAGTCCTGTCCAGTCCTTTCCAGTACATTCCATCCATGGTGCAATTATTGCATCATTGCTCATTGCACCATTATGATGTCATGCTGTTATGCTTACTGTACTATCATGTGATGGTTCCCTCATGTGTATATATACTGGGCTGGATGCCCCTGTAATGTAATGATCTCTCCTCTCGTTCTACGCCTCTCTGAGTCTTCCCTCTCAGTAGCTGTGAGATCTGTTGTAAGTCCTCTATTCTATTGGAGTTATTGTTTGCTCCTTTGCAGTTTGCCTTCAGCTGCGCCACACCACTCCTTGTTCAACACTGTGTGCCAGGGACGTGTACCAGTTCATATTCAAACTCGCTGAGGAACAGTGACCATCAAGCCTGGCGTCGATTGAGCTTCTGGGCCATTCACCAGTACATCAGGTTCCGGTGGTCCGAGCAGATTGTGAGTTTGTGCGGGCTGCCTAGCAGGACGTGCTTCCATGTCTCCAATCCACGAATGATACTCAGGAGTTTGTGGTCATAGACTTTGTAGTTCCGTTCAGTGGGGTTCAGTGACTGAGAGATGAATCCACAGGGGTGTAGATCACCATTCACATCATGTTGCAATAGGACTCCTCCAGTGGCAAACTTCAATGCATCGCATTCCAGGGCAAAGGGTTTTGTTTCGTCGGGCATGGTGAGCGTAGGGGTTTGCATGAACTCTGCCTTGAAGTCCTTGAAGGTGTCCTGTTGCTCCTTGTCCCAGTGCCATCGTACGTCATTCTTGGTTAGATCTACCAAGGGATGTGCTCGCTCGGAGAAATGGTGGACAAAGTGCCAGTAGAAGTTGGCGAACCCGACAAATGAGCGAACTTGCTTGACGGTTTGGGGTACTGGCCATTCCGCAATACCTTGGACTTTGACTGGGTCCATAGCAATGGTGTCGGGGCATATGATCATGCCCAGGAACTCTACTTCAGTGACGTCGAAGTAACACTTTTCAGGTTGGAGGTAGAGGTCATGCTCCTTTAGTCATTTGAGTATGTGACGGGTTCATTCATGGTGCGAGGTTTTGTCTGGGGAGAACATCAGGATGTCATCCATGTAGATGAAGAGCCTGTTGAACTGCTACCAGTTCAGCTGTTAGCTGAACCAGCTTACTTTAGATCAGTTCATCTGTCCTGGAATGGTTAGCAGTTAGAATGTTCTACGT
>KV429056.1:217672-263352 GCA_001632345.1 Daedalea quercina L-15889 | reverse complement strand
AGCTGGTTCGGCTAACAGCTGAATTGGTAGCAGTTCAACATCGACGTGTCCAGACACGAGCGCGGCATGTAGTGTAGATGTGTGCCCTCACTCGACGCGTATTCAACGCGTCGCAGAGCGCGTTATTTACATATGTTGTGTCGGGCACATGACACGGCTGTCCCCGAAAGCCTCTGGCCCGGTAAGCCGTCTCAACTTATACAAGACTACAAAACATGGCCTTACGCTTCGTGCGGCCATGACCATATTATTGCGCTCTGTACTTACGTACAATGCTGCATTTACTTCTCTTTGCAGGCTCAGCTCTATACAATCTTGGCAGACGATAGTGGCAAGCCAGTGTTCCCAACATACTCATCCTCGACGACGTCAAGCAGGACCTGCTACGTTCGCGCGTGCAGGGACTCACGGGTTCGCTACGTACGTGTGCCATTTCGTACATCCTGTTCATTATTGGGCCATTCGGTGAGCTGCTTCAAAATGCCCGCGCCGAGAACTCCATGCTTTCAATTGTAACCTCGTGCGTCGATCTGCTCACTAGGATTTCAAGACAGCCGTCTCATCTACAAAACGCCTCCGAGGGCTGTTCTCCTAGTGAATAAGCACCGAACAAAACTCGTTGTCGACGCAATCGACACACTGCTTACGTACGTTGGTATACAGTGGGAGCAAAAGTCACCGCTCATGCCATTGCCCAGATACCTCCGCCAGAAATATCCTGATGTTCGCGTCTTCCACGAAGACAGGCCGGACATTCCCCCAGGAGTCGAGGTTTGGCGGCCAGGTCAGTCTTCCGCCGGTCACCACCTCCCAACAAGCAGGCTGATCCGATACTACTGCAGGACCCGATGCTGAGAAGATCGACCTGATTGTGACGCTCGGTGGCGACGGGACCATCCTACATGCATCGTCGCTATTCAAATTGGGGGCGGTTCCACCGGTGTTGAGCTTCTCGATGGGTACGCTGGGGTTCCTTCTTCCATTCCGTGAGTGATACACCACGCCTTCGTCATTGTATGCTCGCGCCGACTCCAGCGCGGCTTGCGTCCAGATATCGACGACTACGCGAAAGCTCTGGACAGTACATTGACGAGCCGCGCCACTGTGCTGCATCGCATGCGAGTCTCATGTCGGTTCCATGGCTCTGACGGGGAGCGCCTGGAGGGACAAGCCCAAGGTTTGTAAGTGGCCTGCGCAACCTTGACGAGCATACTAATGCAATGTTCCCATCTCCACTCCTCGCACAAAGATTGGCAAGTTATGAATGAGATCGCGCTGCACCGGGGCTCTAGTCCGCACCTCAACACGATTGACATATACGTCGACGGTCAGCGTCTCACGGAGGCAGTGGTACGTACTGCCAATCATATAATAAGCATGTGCCTTACCTGTTTTTGTGTTCAGTCGGACGGCCTAATCGTCTCCACGCCAACTGGGTCGACAGCGTATTCATTGTCCGCCGGAGGTCCCATTGTCCATCCATCCCTGAGCGCCCTCGTTTTGACACCCATCTGCCCGCGCAGTTTGTCGTTCCGGCCGCTCGTATTCCCGTCCTCGTCTTCCATTAAACTACGTGTAAGCTCCCTCAGGTGATGCTATGATGCTGTCCGCTGACACTCCCTGCTGATGCAGGTAAGCGATCGCAGCCGCGCCTCCGCCGGACTGGCCCTCGACGGCCAAACATCACACGTCCTTGGGCCTGGAGAGGCAGTCACCGTACAAGCATCCGAGTATCCCATCCCCTGCATCAACCGGTCATCGATCGCGGACCCGGAGGAGATACAGGACGGAGAAGGAGTAGGGCCAGGGAAAGAGGATGACTGGGTCAGGGACATCAATAATCTTCTTCAATACAATGCGACGTTCCGGAGCAAGGCGCTCTTGCGCCATAGCCGGACGTAGCCAGGACGTGTCACTAGGCAGCCATAACGGCCTCTTCCAAGATGTTCCCTACCGGTGGCGGGAATATGTGGACCCATCTGACGTGTCGTGGGTACTGTATGTCTCTACGAGCAGTTGTGCTCTTTTGTGCATAGTCTGCGCAATCGACGTGCACTAGAAACTATCGTTGTCCAATTTCGCGCGGGAACGCTTGAACGTTTCAACGTCGACGGCATGGACCGACTCGCGGTGCATACCATTACATGGCTTGTTCATAGGGGTGGAGTAAGAATCAGGATCTGTTATCCAGTTGACTGGTGCTTTATACGTTGCAGAAAGCAATTATACAATACATGATGCTACATAAGTTCGAGCCACACCTGAATGAGTAAAGTATGTTACAAATAGTCGTCACTCAACTACTGAAATAATATCGATGTCCTTTGTGAGTGAGATCCAGTCTACTCAAAGTGTCCGTTCATAGTAGCGAGTAGACAGAGCAGGGTGAATGGGGCAAGGCATACTCGTCAACCCAACCGGCTAGGTGCCAAGACACCGTATGAAATGGAGGCCGACCAAATTACTGAGTGAGATCCCATGCTTGCCATAGCAGGGTTGCGAGCGAAGACCGGGTCACGGGAGGACCTTTTCGAGCCACCCCTTGACCGAGTTCTTTGCAGTGGGGCTAGGCGAGCGAGGTGGCACAGGAGACGGAGTGCGCGGCTTCGGTAGCGCATCGTTCGGATGCAAGTAAGGCGACGAAGACTTCAGTTCGGCCACAAACATGTCCTCGTAGTCGGCTTCCCTCTCGTCCTCAAGGATGATCTCCGGATTGACGTTCAGGTCGATGATCTCGTAACACGCAAGCTTCTCTACGACTGCCTTCCAAGCCATGGAAGAGATCCGCACTGTCCTTTTTCCCTTTGGCGTATTCGAGATGACAGTGAAGGACAGCTGTTGCGCTGGTATGTGGCGCAAGTCTTCGGGGAACACCTCTCTTGCGTATTGGATCGCTTGCTACGCAGCCTCGGGGTTATCATCTGCAGAAATACGTGAACTGATCTGCGCACCTCGTACGTGTCCGCGGGCGTGACATACACCATTCTATCCTTATACCGGTAAGTAACGACGCGCGGGTCTCGTGTGCGCGATCGAGGGCGGGGTTGCGAGTGGCCAGTATCGATGCGGCCCATTGTATATGCTGAGGACTGTGATGCGTTGGGAGTAGCAGCTACGGGTCCACTGCCGTCTTTCTTATATTGTTGGCCGGCTGTGTGGGTTTTCGATAGGCGCTAGCAAGGAGCGGTGCAAGTCCAGGCGCTCACTTGTCGGGGTCACCGCGCCAGGAACAGAGAAGCAGCTTGGACCACAGACAGTGACTATTCACAGGACTTCAACATGGGGCATTGTTGAGTGTCTGCGGACGGTGCCTGTTGTCAACAAAAGAAGAGTGACTCACACAAAGAAGCGGGGGCGACGGCGCTGCGGTCGGTGGCACCGCCGCATGATGCCACATAGTAGCGCCACTCTCCTCAGGCAGGCTGTGAAGTTCCGGCACTGCACCGCTCCTCGTGTCGTGTCAACTGGCGGGACCGCGCCATCTGCGGACAAAAGCAATGGCCTGGTAGCATTCTTCTGGACAGTCGGGCTATAAACGCGACGACGCCCGCCAGCGGCTTTGTCCTTGCTTGTTTGTACTTCCTGTGTCACAGTGGTGAACACCGCCTGTACCGGCCTCCTTCGATGCTACTTGGGTCGATTGTCACAACTAATACACCGCAGATAAAACTCGGTATATGTACTACTTGCTTGCATGGTAATTCGAGCACTGACGGTTGCATGAACGGTGCCCTAGCCAGGCGTACCCGACGATGGTACGCCTGGCCCCAGGCCGCAAGGCATCGCATTCAATATGATAGGCCGGCAGGGGAGTGTTCGGGGCGAGACTGAGGCCTGAGGTCTCGAGGTTCAGGCTGTGAGTCCCAATACTGGCAAGTGGGCGCATAGCTCGATGTGGCAGGAATCGACTATTGCGAGCAGCTGTGATGCAATGATGGCCGGACCACACCGTCTTAATTCCCTGATGTGTGCTCTCTGCATTCTTTGCATGCCGTTACTCGGATGGCATGCAGACGTCTGTTAGCATAGGTCGGTGTCGTCTGTGCTGAGTACACGCACTTTCGTGGACGGCGTCTTGCAGATTTAGAGGGTCGCAGGTCGCCTCGCCTCGCCCTCGCGTGGATGGAATTAGACGCTGCCAGCCGCAAGCGACGTGTCCTTGGGAAATGCTTGCAACACTTGGCTTCTGCACGGTGTCGAGATTGCGCCTTGACTCTGAGGACCCCCTTTCGGTTGAATATGTACTATTGGCGATACAGATTCAAGGAAAGGAAAGGAACTTGTACTGCAAGTTTCCATCCTTTCATCTGGTGTCGGCTCGTGTCGAGGCGCATATAGAGGAAGAGCTACGGGTATGTCGGGATCCACACGAGGACAGATCTTATCTACTGAAACTACGTTCAATCTTCACCGCGAACACGCTGTACGTGCCAGTGACAGTCGTCTATGCAAGCATAGGATGATGGGTAGCAAATTGCTGTCCATGCAGAGTCCGTTTCATAGTGTTGTGGACAGCCGCGCCGCAGGTATGATACTGCATCTATTAACCTCGCTATATAAACGGTGTGATGATGAATCAGCTGTATCCAGCCAGAAGCGAGAGAGCTGCGGTATGTACCCGCTCTGGAACATCGTAGCTCTGAATCAACTTCTGCGCCTTATCGACGCTACGCTTACTTGCTTGACTCTAAGCACTTCCGTCGAATGCGTGCAGGCCGTCTAGATCCTTATTTTCTCCCTTTCGTAAGTTCTCGGCCCGCCGCAAAAGGAATTCCGTTGTCGCGAATGGGCCAATAACTGTACACATGTCAATTTACAAGGGCTGACGTTTACCTACGTTGACTCCTTCGGCGCCGCAAACACAATATACGTGGCGCTTGCGCCCTGACCATGTTTACAGAATGGGAATGCTGTGGTCCATAATCACGGTCACTCGACGCCAGGAAGGCTTCTGATTGACCTCGAGGTCTCAGCATGTTCACGGAGCTTACCGTGAACTCTACTCACTGCGAATTCATATACACCGATATGGGCTGCGAGTTATCCCTCTGTTCCACCCTTGAGGCCCACCTCTATGCGAAGTACTTGGCAGACCATGGGTAACAACAAACAGCAGCGCGGCGGCGCAACCACATCTCAGGGGCGCCAAGGCGGTCAGAGCGCGAGGAATAAGCCCGCGTCCTCCCCAGCCTCGGAGCCCTCTGGCCAGGATCAGAACAACACAGCAGGTCATGATATGACAAATCCTACAACCAGCCTCAGCCCAGAGGAGCAGGCCGTCGGCGATCTCTTGGCAACCATGAAACAGACGATGGGTACACTGGGCAATACGTTTGATTTGTTGGGCAAGCAGACCGTGACTGTTGCTTCGATATGTCCGAGAATTGAGGCTGCACGCGAGGTCAGTCACATGCATCAGAACGAGTTAGATATGGTTAACAGTGGCACCGGAGCGCAGATACATAGCACAGGAGAGCAGCTCAAGCTGCGACAGAAGGAGCAGGATCAACGCCTGTCGGGGCTTAAGGAGCAGCTTGCTGCGAATGTCAAAGAGCAGCGAGAGAATTGGCTCAACGACAAGGTCAACAAGCTTGTGTCCGAGTTTGTTGGGAAGGAGGTTGCACGTAGAGTCGATGAGCAGGTAATGTACAATGATATATGCCCCAGAGCACGTTGATGAATTCACTCTCAGTTGAGACTCCAAATCTCCAACGACCTGAAGGAGATCAATCAGTACAAGAGGCGTATCCTACAGGTGAAGCTAAAGTTACACAACTCGTAAGTCCCAATGCTTGGGAGCACACACGAAGATATTCTATTGATGACACCCTTTCTTTATAGGGAGGCAAGGCGGAGGAATTCACTTCTGCTAGGTCTCCCATCCGGAGAAGAGCCCTTGAACAAGGTTTTGCCGCCACTTGCTGACAACCAGCTGGAGCTACCGTTGCCCCCTATCCTCTTCCCTACTACTATGCAGGGGTTACTTCAGCTCAACTCCCAACAAGTGTCCTCGCTCCTCAATACATACAAGATAGAGGAGTGCACCGATATCCCGGCAGGTAGCCCGTTGTCGCCTGGCGGGGCTCTACGAGAGGCGAACCTGAACCGATTCATGTCGTTCATAGGTGTAAGAATTGTGGTGCAGGCTCTCTGGCTGCTGTTAAGCTGACAGTGTTCGGCTGTGTAGGTCGGACTTTTCGCTATCTCACCCGTGTTTGCGTCCGCAGAGGGTGGTGAGGGTGCCATCAGGAGCCCTGTCGTTACTCGGCGCCACGGGTGGCCTGCCAGTGGGTTATGAACTCGTTTATCATCATGCTCCGGGGCACGTACCACAATCCAATTCGCATTGTACAATACGCCTATAAACTTACGAATCCGCCAATGTGTAAGATAGTGAACGTGTACAGAAATCATGAACGGTCATCTCAAGGTCCGGGAAGCACACTTCGGCGCCGTCGGGCCATTTCCAGCGGCAGTAAGGTATGACCTGAACCACTGCGGTTTGCTTCGTCTGTATCCGCAACCGACGCTACGTAGTGTCGTGCGTGAGTCTCGGAAGATGTTAGTCAGACTGAATGATGCTTACGCGATGAAGACCGCTGGGCATCCGGCGTCGTCATTGTCAGGCTGAATACTCGGGATGCAAGGTTCAGACTGGTGGCATCGGGCGACGTCGCACTCTGTGCGCTTGTATCTGCGGATTGCAGTGTGTGGAACTGTCGAGGCAGCATGGACCGTCGCCGCTAGAATGGAGGGTGTAACCGGTCAGTCACTAAGGATCACGACACAGGATCAGTAAGGCCTACCTTCTGCGTTCCAGCTACGTTGACACCGTCAAGGCTGATAAGGAACCGGGCCTCATCGACACGTTTGCACTGTTCTGCGCACTCTACTACCCACGCGATACCGACAGCCAGTGGTCGAGGTTCCTTGAGTAGTCTAGCGTTGCAATGAGAATGAATGACAGCGATCCTTCAGAGCGCATCGTACCGGTACCGTGTCAGCGTACTAAGCAAACCGTTCTTGAAGATAACATGGGTGCATGTCTGTCCAACGCGAGTAAGGACCTTAAACGCGAAATGCAGCATCAGTACGATCCCGCAACTGCACATCCCGACACAACACACCTTCGCTCCCATGTCCGCCAACATATCGACGAACAGTGCACCCGCGTCGTCTCCGTCATCTGTCCTCACGTCCACGAACACCGTACACTCCCTCAGCACCCCGCGCATCCTCCCCGGCGTCCCCTCGCCTTCCGGCGGCTCAGTCCGCTTGCCCTTCGCCGATACGTGCGCTGCCGATGCCGACCGTTTCAGCACTGTTGGCGCGCTCTTTGGCTCGGGGCGTTCACGTAGATTGAAGTGGAACGATGACGATGGAGGCGGCTTGCGGAAGGTACCCGTCGCAGGCGTGTGCCGCTTCACGAGCGTTGACGAGTCCGTGGAGGGACCTTTTTGAACCTGCGCCGTAGAAGAGGACGAGGATGCGATGGGTGTCTCTGGCAGTTTGGATGATTGGATTAGTTGGCTCTCGCGGAAAAGCTGCAGGGCAAGGGAGGCTCGACGGGAGGGGTCGCGCTTGACGGCGAGCGTCGTGGACGCATTAACTGTAAGCTCTTCTGTAGCAGGGACAGAGGGCGGCACAGTAGCGTCTTCCTCTACAGCGGTCGACGGTCTTGCGCCATCAGCACCTCGTTGTTGCTTAATCGCCTGCTCGATGATGGACGCCCCTTCCGCGTTCACCGCTTCCTCATTAGCATTCGCGTCATCCGCACCACCCTTCACCGGGCTGCCCTCCACCATGGGTAAGCTTGACTTCTTACTCGCCCTCGGGAAAACACGACTTCCGCCATGCGCCCCCGGGCGCGCATTCGATTGGGGCGCTGCCGGCACTGCGCTCGAGCTCGCTCTTGAGTTCGATGGACCCGCAGTCAGCGCTGCCGGCGTGAACCTACCGAACGAGATCTTGCCCTTCGGCTTGCCCGCGACAATCCCTGAATGGACTGTGATCCGCTTCTTCGCTTCTGGCGGGCGCGATGACGGCGCAGGCGTGAAGGTGAGTGCCATCTGCTTCGGCTTTGTCTGTGTCTGCGTCGGCGCCTTGAAGAAATCGCCGACGGTCGCTGCACGCTGCAGAGAGACCACACGAGCTGGGATAGCAGCTATCGATGCTGGTGGCCGCGACGGCGTAGACTGCACCATGCTCACTTCTGTGGGCGACTCGTCGCTCGTCCCTGTCGGTCCGAGGTGCACGCCTAAGCTTGTCCCGGGCCTTGATGGCACGGGCATACAGAGCTTTTTCAAGGCGAGAGACAGGGAGGACAGTGACGAATTGAGTGGGGTCTGCTCCACGGCCGCCGCCGACAGCGGTTTCGAGCTAGTGCTTGCATTCGAGCTAGAGCCAGAGGTTGACGGGATGGGCAGGCCGGAATGACGCTTGTCCCTCTCAGGTGAGCGAGGGGTCGACTTCGCCGCAGAGCTGGTTGTGGGCTGTGCGAAGCTGAAGGAGAAGGAGCGCCGCTTGTGGAGGGGCGCTGGCTTGTTGGACTGATCTGCAGCATCAGGCGCGGGTCGAGCTGGCGTGAACCCTATGTTGACCGTCAGGTTATTAGTACGTCAAAAGCAAACTAGCACGCACTCAAAGCCGGTGTCGACGAACCCGCGACTGGCTTCGGTGTTGTAGCCTCAGCAATACCCTCTTTCTTTGCGCTCTCCTTCTGACGGAGTGCCGCAGAGCGGGTCATACGACCGCCTAGCGGAATCGGACCCAGCCTTGTACGAGGCTTTTCCTGCCTCTTCGACGGAGCCTTCGAATACTCCGGCTTCTTCACAGACGGTGGTCGAGACGAAGCCACAAAAGAAGGACGAGGGAGGCGGCTGAAGCCTGTCGACGGGGTCGCAATGGTAGCGGCAGAAGGCGCACGCTTAGGAGTCTCCACGGGATAGACAGAAGACGACTCCGCAGGGTGGGCGGAATATGACTTTGCGGGATGGAATGAAGATGACTCGATAGAAGGTGCAGCAGTAGGCGTGTCGTCGCTAGAAGACTGGGCGGGTTCAGAGGGAAAACGAGGGAGATCTGTGACCTCGGAGAGGGGCGTCAGCGGAGTTAGCGGTGAGGTCGGGGCCATAGTTTGTTCAGGAGTGCTTGGAGGAATGGGAGCTGGGGATGAAGCATTGTTGAGAGTCAATTGTGCTATAGGCTCTTGAGTGGTGAGTGGCGCGACAGGCTGTACAGGCTGCACGCCCTCAATGGGAAGGGTGGCAATTCGTAGGACAGGAGAAGGCTTGGAGGGTGATCGTGGAATATGGTTCAGGTCAATGAGCGGGGCAGATGGCCAGATGGGAACCGACTGAGCGCGTCGGAACTTCGACGGCGTGTCGAGAGGAACAGTCGATTCGCGAATAGACGACGCGGAGGGTGGACGCCGAGGCCCGAGGAGAGGGGATTGGTTTTCCTCGCGCTGGTCATCATGTCTAGCTCGCTTAGAATCTCGCTCGTATGTGCCGTGATCCTTGAACGGCGAGGAAGGCCTCTTGGGCTGCTTGTGGAGGGGAGAAAACAGACGAGGGTCGACGTCCGCGATACCAGGATTAGTCTGAGGAGATTGGTTGTTGCGCAGAGCTTGACGAGCGTCCTTGAGAGGGGATCTTGCGAGCTGATTGAGATCAAAAGCAGGGAGGGCAAGCTGAGAGCGAGTGCGTCGCGAACTCGCCATCGAACACGGTGGTCGGGCGTCGGTTCGGAGCGTGCGAGCATTCCAACCGCCTGCACGCGCGCCCCGACGCGTCTGTTGATGTCTGTTGACGTGACGCGTTTTCCTCGTGATCATCACATCAGAGCTGAGGCAAGTTCGAGGCTCAGCAACTTCAGCCTTACAGACCAGAACGGTTGACGTACAGTACGTTAAAGTTCTTGGAGGTCCAGTCAAACACGACGAAATCAGACAAGGCGAAGATGGAGTTAGCCTAGACCATCGGATCCGCCATGCCTCTAAATTTGTCGATTATCCTTAACGGCAAGATAGCCGAGTAGTTCAAGGTGTTGGAGCTGGCCTTGGGTTTTCCTGGTTCTTTCGCAAGGGAGCGAGTTAGAATCTGGCTCTTGTCATGTCTCTTTATTGGGTGGATGTTGTTGCTGCGATCAGCGTTAATCGCCGTTACTGTACCTTTTTTGGTCCTCGCGGCGGTACTTTCTCTCCGAACCTTATCGTCAAGCCCATTCCATTCACATCCCTGAAGTGTCCGCTACCGTTGCTTCATTACTTAGTGTGTTCTTCAATCACAGACGTCATCTAACCTGCATGTGTACACCTGAACATGGGCATCCACGGTCTCACAACCTACCTACGCGAGAGTAGAACGGCGCTTGCCCATACAATCATCTTCCCCACCCAGAATGCGAAGCCCATAACGATAGTCGTTGATGGTTGGTCGTGAGTCTTCAGCTCGGTGCTCTGTATATCTCTCACAATTATGGTTTTGAACCATTACCCTACGTATTAAGGTTCATCTTCGAGCTCGCCAGCTGGGCAGGTCTTCCCTGGATCTATGGCGGGGAGTATGAAGCGTTTTCTAGTCTGCTGACACGGGTTGTCATGGCGTGGAAGGACCTTGGCCTACATGTGTGCTTTGCATTCGATGGTAAGTATTGTACACGTCGACATGAGATGGACATCCAGCCTGAGCTGGCCATTCCTCTAGGTGCCTATCCTGCCCTGAAGTTCCCTACTCTGGTGAAACGTGCGACCCAAACGACGATCCAAGTTGGTCAACTTTTCTTTCGTACCTCCGGCCCTGCCCGCTCGACACCTCGTTTCCTTCGTGAAAATTCGCTCCTCCCGCCCCTCATCTACACTGTCTGTGTCCAGACTCTACTGGACCTCGTCTCCTCATCTGCAATGCGAGACAAGCCACCCTGGCTCGAGGTTCACTTTGCAGACGAGGAGGGGGACCCGTATGCAGTCGCCCTCGCGGCGCGCCTTAATGCGTACGTGGTCGGCCGCGACTCGGACTACGTCATATTGAACGCGGAGGGTTACCAAGGATATATCCCTCTTGATGAGATGGTATGGGCTACGACGTCACTTTCCGCTACACCCTCGGATAGTGGGAGTGTTTTCAGTGAAATGGATGGAGCAGACGACGTTGATGGCAACGGCTTCAAGACTGTGCACAGGTCAAAGGCTCGCAGACGTGACACAGAGAATTCATTCGCAAGTCGCGGCATCATACCCCCCACCTTCTCACCTGAAGAATATGTACTGTCACTTATCTGCCATGTCTATTCACCGGCCTCCCTCGCCGATCATTTGCAGATACCCGTATCTCTACTCCCCCTACTCGGCGCACTGGTCGGGAACGACTTCACTAGCACGTCCGAAGATGCCGTCCCCTCTGCCTCCCTACACCACCGCAACCTGCAATACATGTTCTTCGAGAGGCAGCTGACGCTCTCACAACGCATTACGCGCGTTGCCAGCACACTGCGCTCTTTACTAGGCTCCGCGAGCATGGCAGACTCAGCCGCCGTGCAGAAGCGCAGGAGACGTCAACAGATCGACAGTGTGATGGAGCTTGTAGATGCAGCGGTCAATGTCCTGCTACTGCGCTCGCCGGACACCATGACCTCAGGTGAGTTAGAGGCAATTGTCGAGCGTATCGTGGAAGCAACGTTGCAGTACGCTATCCCTCGCAATGATGGGAGCCCCACTTCGCCGAACGTCTGCGCCCTCCATGGATATGACCCTTGCCGCCTCTTCGATCTTTTCTCTCATGCACAGGGACCCGACGTCCCTGTGGACAAGTGCAGTTCAACGGACGAAGATCAGGATCTGCCAGCACGCCCGATGAGTTTTGATTACTTCCATGTTCGTACATTGTATGTCGGCGCATACCGCCACGGCGAATTTCCACCTCGTGCACTGGACGTGCTGAATACCGGCACATTTTGGCCACGCCTTGCCCTCGAAGACCCCGACAAGGAGAGCGTTTCGCGCAGCGTGACGCGGCCCATCCGCCAATGGGGTTATGCCGTTCTTGACGCGGGAGTCGGGCTGCCTGTCCCACCGGAGGAAGAGGTTGAGGAAGAAGACACAGCAGACTCCGACGACGAACTCGTCGACGTAGTCGAAGAAGATTCGGACGAGGATCCTCTGTCGCCCCTCCGAGATGCCTTGGAACGCCTTGATAACCCTCTGATCGGATCTCCAGAAGAAGGCTCACAGCCCGCAACCTTGCCACCGTCATCTTCCCGGCGTCCAAAAGTCGTAATGGAGTACGTGCGCCGTGGCACCCGCCTAGTACCCGAAGAGGTCACCGTTCCATTCTTCAGCGACCTCCTCAAGGAGTTCGCGATGACGGCTCCGGAGAGCCAGCACGAGCCAGGGACGCCTCTGCCGATCCAGCTTTGGCCGGAGGACCTACGGCTCACGTTCTTCCTGCGCGCCTTGGACTCAGACACACCTCGTATCAGAGAATTGGATGGTGTACAACTCACCGCCGTCCTGGCGGTGCGCTGGGTCGTGATGCGTATGCACGCCCGTGCGGAGCAGAACCCATCGCAAAAGGAGAAGAAAGCCGAACGTTGGACACGGGAGGAGGTACAAGCATTCTTCACCGCGTTTTCATGGTCATCCTCCGACAGAGCGGCCTTGCCCGAGGCGGACGAGTCCACCGCCAGCGGCGGTGCCGTGCCCATCGAGGAGCGGAATATCCAACTCGTCACTCAAGTGAGTCTCGCCATTGATACGGTCGAGCACTTCGCCCAGCTCCTCTTACTGGGCCGCCTTGCTCCCAATCCCATCGTCGGCTTTTCGGGCCTCCGCTTCCATACCGCATTGACCGCTCGCAATGGTGACCTTACCTCCGACGTAGAGGACATCATGGACACCTGTCTGGAAGGCCTAGACTCAGCGCTGATGACAAAGCCTTCGAAGATAAAGAAGAAACGCAAGGAAGGGTTGGGCAGTGAGGCAATGCCCCGGCTACCTCAGCAGAGTCAACGACGCGGTCGAGTGCCGGCTGGCAACATGTACGATGTATTGGCGGCGATGAATGCATAAAGGCCGTTGATTAGCTATATAGCTATATTATCTAATGTAACGGTAGCGATCTGAGGTGTGTTATGATGTCTTGCTTGAGCCTGCTTATGTACTCTTCTGGGCAGCCAGCCCTTTCGGCCCCTGTACGAATATGGCGTGTGGGCTATAGGCCTACGCTGCGATGCTGACCCTTCCGATCAGTTGTCCCTAGACAATCTTCACAACCAGACACCTCAACAAAGATTGCATACTCGAGTGGATTCGTGAATTTGACAAGAAAAATGTACATGAAGACCAACGGTGGATGCTTGCTACACTAGGTCGCATGGACCACGTCTCGAGACATCGTCGCAGCGTCCATGACACCTGTCGAAATCCCGCGTCAGCAAGAGGATAGCTATTTCAACGGGAATTAATCAGAGATGTCAATTGTGAAGCACGCCCTGCAACGCAAGCGCAGCAGGTATACTCCTTGAAGAAATTCAAAGAATGAAGCATCACTGGAGAAAACCGAGGACAAGCGCGTACTCACCTGAGCTGAGCGCCAGCTGCATTCTTTCTTTGCCATTAACACGATGACGGCGAACCGTTACGAAGGTGGAAAAAATAATAGATGAGTAGTCACGCCGAATGAGAGTAAGCCCCATTCCGTTGACGAGCAACCTGCCCGCAACCGCATAACTGTGTCTATGAGCAACGTAGTGCCCGCTCGCGAGCCGTGCACCCGAGCAACTGAAGTGCTCCTATCTTCGCACTTCCGCGCCTTCGCCGAGCACACGTCCGCGAGCCAAGCGGCAGACTGGAGAGAGCTAGCGCGAGTGCTCACCACGCAAGCAGCCCGGGCAGAGCATTCCCTCCGTCCTCATCCGGTCCCGCCGTGCTTAGGGGCGACCGCTTTCCATCGAAGTGGACGAGGCGTAAATCTGCATCTCCGGGGACTTTCCCCACAGCTGGAATGAGGGAGTGCAAGACTCCCTGTGCGTGAGCTGCGACAGCGATTCTTCAGTCGGCGCGAGTGTAAAGAAAAGAAAAAGAAAACGCACGCGCGAAATTCCGAGGTCACGCCAACTTCGATCTCCGACTGAAATCTCGGCCGCGGGTGGCGTCATTGTCGCTTCTGCTATACCGAGTTAACATCGACGTCCTCCATCCCAACCTCTCCGTCCTCCCTGTCCTCGGTTTGTTACCGTCATATAGATTGCCTACCACTCCTTTGCTTGTGCCCTCCTCTCATGTCATCACAAGACCGATCAGGCAAGCCTGTCGACGACGCGAACGCGGCCTCGGGCAGGTCTAATCCCCTCGTCTGGAACCAATTCCCGTCCATCAAGATCATCCGCCAGGCCAAAGGTGCGTCGCCGTCAGGCTCCTGCTAGTAGGTGGGGAGGCTAGATGCAAGTCAGGTTTCTTGTCCGGATCCAATTCGGCTGCTCTCCATACAATACCGAGAGCAGACGCTTGACATGCATCTGACGGGTGAGAGGTGGATAGAGAACGTTGGTATTGTGGGGCTAGCCTTTCCATCTATATTAAGGAGATTTTATCTCCTCATCATGTGCAAAATTGACGTACATTTAAAGGCAAATACTCGCCGCAAGCCGACGAGCGTTGTATCACGTACTGCTCCCAGAGCGTCCGAGGTCGGCTTGAACAGCGCGAGCCCTGGTGTCGCACCTTCTGCCTACGCAGAGTGTTTGCCCACGAAGTTCAGCGCGCCATTGCCGCGCACGACGGCCAGAAGAACCCTGCACAGGCTCGATACCCACTCCCGCCAGAAGGCCAGAACATCCCCTCTCTGACGCACGTCCTCATTGGCGAGTCACCGGAGAGCCAGCAGGAGGCAGATACTCACCAGCAGCAAGAGGACGTCCGGTATTGGGAAGAGGGGTACTATGTGTGGTTCAGCAAGAGTCGCTGGGCGACACAGGAAAAGCTTGATCTGATGATGACTAGCATTGAGCGCCAGGCGCAATGGGACAAGTACAAGCGGGACCGGACTGAGGCTTGGCAGCAGCAACAGCAACAGCAGCAAGTACGCAATGACAGTGGTCGAGCGGAACAATCGTCAAAGGGGGATGCGCGCGGGGCCGAACCATCGAAGGGCAGTTCCGACCCTCGTGTTAGTGCGCCAGCACTGGCAAGGAGACCATTCCCTGACATGACGTGCGTGCTTTGGCCGTTCTGCCGTTGACGAGAACTTACGAACTGCTCCAGTGGACAATCCATTCTGCTCGCGGTGCCACCGCCATTCCCATCCATCTGGGAGCAGATTGACAATCTGCTGGCGCCGACACACAAGGTGCTCGCGCTAACGCAGGAGACGATCCAGTCCGGCGACCAGCTCAAGTTTGCACACCGCATTTGGGAGAAGGCACTGACGAAGGAGCCGTTCGTGCTCGCGCACAATGTCTGCACGCGCATGTGGGACAAGTGGAAGAAGGGCCCGCCAGAAGACAATGCGTAGACATGCCTATGTACACGGCCGAGCTGCTAGATGTATCACGGATATAGAGGAGGCTTGTAAGCTATGATACAGGCTGTCGTACCAAGGTAGAGGTATCATAAGGATCCAGGATACAACATAGGACGATAAATAGAGCGGGAGGCCGTGTGCGACGCTGCACACGTCCGCGGAAACGTCTAGGTGAAAGCAGATTACAGCAATTGCAGAGCACGACTCATACTTGGTTAATCAGGTACATACCGGCATCCGCCTAAGTTACTTCAACTTGCCCCGCGAACTGACGTTCCGCGAGTCCCCATGGGGTGGGAAGTCCGAGTCAAATTCCAGTGGGGGGAGCGGGGCTAACGGGGGAAGATGGCGAGGCAAAGATCGCTCGCTCATGACACTGTTCGACCGTGTGCGCGTCGATGCCGCGCTCGGCTGCCTACTGTGCCCAGAGCTGGAGCTCGTTTGCAGGAATGGTGACGCAGGCAGAGGTCGGAGCGCTGGGCTCTCTCTCTTCCTGACCAGTGGGGGCAGATGTTGCTGCGACTGTGGTTGAGGTTGCGAGCTCATCGTTGCGGGACGCGACGGACTCTGGGCACCGGGGACAGGCAGTGGCCGGAACGGGCGCGCAGAAGGCGGAGGCGATAAAGGCGATGGGGAGTTCATGAAGAGCGGCGAGCTGCGCTCGAGTTGCATGCTCTGGTGCTGCCACGACGAGAGCCCTGGCTCACCGTGCTCCGGGATCCGCTCCACGCGCGGTTGGTCGCCCGAATGACTTCCCTGTGTCGCGGCGTGACTTCCATGCGTACTCGAGTGAGAATAGCTGTGGCTGCCCTGGGTGGTCGGGTGGCTGAGCGTGCGCGTTCCGTGGCTGCCCTGGGTGGCCGCGATGGACGACGGGTGGCGGTGGCGCAGCTCGGTCGTGCTCATGCGCCGGGCAGCGTCCGTGGGTCGTTCGAGGGGCGACAAGTCGGGTATGGGCTCGAGCGAGACAGAGCTGGCGCGTGATCGGGGCGCGGGCACGGCCAACGAGGGGTATCGGTGTTGTGCGTGGGCGGCGGCGGATGCATGTGTCACCTGGTTGCCCGACAGCAAGCTGGTTTGGAAGGCGGCTGAGAGCGGTACGGACGTCGTCGTGGACGATCGTGGACGATATGGAAGAGCGGAGGGTGCCGTCAGGCTGGCGGTGACGCTGGGACGTCGTCTGCTTGCGCTGCTTCGGTAATTAGGCTCGTACTGATCAGGAGAGGAAGGCGGCGATGGTAGTTGCCGCAATTGGGGTTTATCGCGGCTGCTGCTGCCGTCTTCTATCACGGGCTCCATGCCAGGCCTCGCAGTGCCTGACCGCGAACGGCTCGCACTCCGCGACATAGTGAAGACGGGCGAGACGGGGCTGAGAGGGTACATGCCTGCATGGAGGGCATCCGCGCTGGAGGACGATGTAGATGAGTATGAGGGTCCCGCTGTAGCTGTGCTAGCGCCAATCTTCGACGGGAGCCCCGGGGGCGTCGGACTAAGGTTCACAGCGTCCGGTGACATCTGGGCGTCGTCTCGTCCCATGTCGGCCATGTCCTCGAAGCCAGGATGGGAGGTTGTCGCGTCGTCGGTGCGGAAGGAATAGCCTACCCCCTCAAGTGAATCAGCACTCGCGTTCTTCGAGCGGAGATCTGACCAGGTAATAGTGGACAGTGGATCGATGAGGGGCAAGAGTAAGTCCGGACCGGGTGGGACCTTAAGCTGCTGTTGCTGCATCTTTTGATGACGGGAAGATGATCGCCGAGAAGGAAATATTCCACTCTCCACGTCAACTCGGCCGCCCAAACGACTGTGTCTCCGGCTTTGACGCCGCGCAACGGGAACGACTATGAACACGAGCAAGGTGATCAGCGCCATTCCGCCTAAAACGCCCAACACAACGCCGATGTTGACCGAGGCCGTCTGGTCATCTCCCTGAGACTAATGGTATGTAAGATGATTAGCGCTCTGCTTCTGTCTGGTTCGAACGTGAAACCCGCACTCACGTCAGCCACGCAGTTGACGCATTCCGGTCTGATCATGGACGTAAGTAATAGTGACAAAGGCGTGTTGGCTAGGTTGCAGAGTAATTCCTGTAGGAATCAGTGGTCGTGAAGATGGTGAAAGAGAGTGGGGAGGTCGACGTCGCGGACATTATGGTCGTCACCACGAGTAGGCACGCTCTCTAAGTGGTACGCTACGTATGACAATCGGACCCGCACTCGCCACCGAGAGCCACCTACATGTAAGCGCATGACGCTACGCTTCCTAATCCTCACGATCCCTCCACAAGAGGAGCGCGAGCTGGGCTGGAGCAGGACGATTACCGCCACCGGTGCCAGGACACGATGCCATAACGGGCAAGCCCTGTTCTCACCACGCAAGGCATCTTCAGAATACAGACTGCCTGTGCTGGAGTCAGGTTGTGATCAGTCTCGAGTGTCTATCTCCTCGACTCATGACCAGACACGCCGCCCGACACCCCGAGATCATGTCATAGAAGGTTTTCGGCCCTGGCAGATTATCGTTGGATCAATGCGTGTAGGGGTGCCAGGGCGATTCAGAAGCAGCCTGCTGCGAGAACCTAGATATTTGCAGACCTGATTTCGTTGAGCATATGATGATGAGACCGCGTCAGTCGCAGACACTGACCTTGTGAATTCATCCACCTGTGAACTAACCTTGACCTGCCTTCGTGATGAAGAGGGCGCCATATCAAGAAGTTTCGCCGGCCACGGAGTATGGAGAACACATCCATCGTGGGTGGTCAGTCGCATGTTGCTTGCACCGCCTAGCCCCTCTTTCATCACTTCCTCCGCTGCTGATCAGACGTTGTGGCCAATCATCGATCAGAGAAGGGGCAGTCAACCATGACCACAGAATCGGAGGGTATAACAGGAATAGGAACGCTGAAGGCACTTCTTGCACTCACTTTGTGACGATTCGAATGGGGTGAGTACGCTTCGCGATAATCAAGCGATCCCAATCTATCGTCAGTCCAGAGACGCGTACGAGGCTGCCGTGGAAGTCATACGATGTACTGCCCGTCGTTTAGGCATACCGTACCTATGTAAAGGAGTTGGAAAT
Source organism: Daedalea quercina L-15889 (assembly GCA_001632345.1). NCBI lineage: Eukaryota > Fungi > Basidiomycota > Agaricomycetes > Polyporales > Fomitopsidaceae > Fomitopsis > Fomitopsis quercina. The sequence continues at coordinate 244,756 of KV429056.1, read as the reverse complement.
CTATGAGCGAGAAGACGGATGCCACATTGACAGCGTCTCATGCAATGAAATCCTTTTCAGCCTGTGGCATGATACGTGTACTGAGCCACAGTCCGATGTCAACATCGGGCCCCGGTTGACCTGTTGAGTGCAACGTATCCCGGAACTCGACGGCCTGCTTCTGCAATGATGAAAGAAGCGACCAAGATAACGCTGTGCGTGGCCACCAACAGCTCAGCCACGCGCGAAATAGATGATTTGGTAATATTTGGATGGCGGAGGGCCCGGCGAAGAGACGTGTACAGCTCAGCTGTGAACATCTCTCAAGTATGGATTGTCTCAAAGAGTAGAAGAGGCCTTCCTGCGTCCAGGAGCAGCGGCGGTCTCCGCCGGGGGTATGAAATCCAGGAAGCCGATAGCACCGCCCAACCCGACTCTTGTCTCCTTGAGAAGGCATACCTGAAGAGAATCAGGCTCACACGCCCGTCACCTCCCGCAGATATTCTAATAGAGGAGCATGCCAAAGTGAGACGAGAAGGCGGCATCGGGAGCGTCTGGACAGAACTCACCCCTGGTCAGCTCAAATGCAGCAAACGTGCTTGCGGCGGCAGGTATGCTTCGTAACGTGCATGTGCATCAGCATGTACGGCAGAGTATCAGACTTCTTACCTTCGAAGGACTGCAGATAGATGGCGGAGACAGTCAGTCAGCGCTTTCCACAGATATTTTAACGGTTGGGGAACGCACGCGATGGAGAAAGCCCGCGAAATAGGCCAATCCTGCAAATTAGATTAACGTTTCATCGAGCGGGCCTAAGGAGGCTGTCCACACAAAGGGAACGCTCACCATCCGCTCTCCGTCACAATGGCCTTGAGCTCGCGTGCGATGTACTGCACGGGCGTACCCGTGGGCGGTGTGTCACGAAGCTGTATGCGCGATTTCACGACATCTGCGCAACGCATCAGTGGATTTGTATACACGTATGCAATCACCAGAAACCTAGTGGATAACACGCGAGCCAATATGCAATCTGCAAAACAAGTCACTGGACGCTCAGTGATGGTCCGATATAGGTGGACTCACGCCGCCAGTTGAGCCGCTCGCCAACAACGCCCATACCGGTATCTGGTCGCCATATCGCTGTACAAACTTTCGCTTCGAAAACTCAAACGCTACACGACGCATCGATGGTTAGATGGTCGCTACTGGGCTGCAAACCGACCGTTCGGTCTCACCAGTATAGAACCTGATCATGACGCAAGTTTCAATTTCGATGGGGCTGAATAACCACGGAACACCGATTCAACTCACCCAGCATAAGCAGGAACCTCTCTTGCCACGGTCACCTAGCCATCGTCAGCACAGGGTGAAAGCCCCTCCGCCACTGGGAGACGGGCGTACCCAGTACCCACGCATGACGCCCTTGCGAAAGCCCCACTCTCGCCACATCTCGTTCATAACGGCGCGCAGACGCTTGTCCCCCGGCATGCCGTACTGGCCCTGCATCCGCACCTTGAACATTTCCACTGCAAGCGCAGGCTGCGTTAAAAATGAATTCCTGGCTTCCAGAAGGCGACCACGCACCTGGGCTCGCAAGAATTGCATTCGCCACGCCTGCCAGTGCGCCTGCGGCTGCGATCTCTTTCAAGGACAGCTGGGGGAAGGGTGATATGATCCGCTTCGAAACGCCGTAGGCGGCAAACAGGAGCGAATTCACGCCTGCGATGCCGACGAGGGGGCTGGCCATGCCTACAGGGCCAGTGAGCTCAGCCGCCATGTCAAATGGGGACGCATCTTATCTCCGACTACGGACCTTTGTAGAGCGCGAAGAACCCCTCCTTGCGAACGGTTTGAACGAGAATATCCATGGGTCCTTTCTAACTGGAGTCAGTGATGGGTTTGACACAAAGTTTGTCCAGTGATGATGTAGTATCCCCAAGCATGACGAATACACCCTAGGAACCCCGCACTCCTATGGCACATAACCAAAAAAGTGCAACAATCATTCTTGACAAGTGACTTCCTCTTGCTAAAAGGAATGCCAGATGAACAATATGTCCGATTTTATCATGAGCTGTCCAGAGACGCGCCAAAAAGTTGGGCAAACGACGGGATCTCGGCTGCATGAAATGTATACCTGGACGGCCAAGAACCTGAGGGGGAAGTGGTGGGGAACATCAGAGGAACATCAAGAGATGGAGACCAGTAGCGATGGTGTCCCCAGTTCGAGGTCAGACCGCGGAAGTGCAGCCATTATTGTGCACAACATCCGTATGGCATCCCTGAACAAAGGTCTGTTCTAGTTAGGATTAATGATATGACGCCCTATGTCGCCAGCATCAAGGCGTCGAAATAGGGTGCAACACCATATAACTTCCTGGGAGGGACCATATACTTTGGACAAGTCCACGACCTGGTGATCACGATCGAAGGCGACAACGGTCTCGTTGGGTCAGCCCGGTGTGAGTTCAAAACTGCAACAGAGACGCGTCATATATCCAGCATGGTGCGCTATCTCGTCAGGGTACCATCTGTCTGGTACACGCCTTTGGCGCGGGGCGCGAATCAGTTCGCGATAGATTCCAGGTCAAGATCAGAGATAGCAACGAACTGAGATGTTGTGAATCAAGATTCAGGTATTGTATGCTTGGTTACAATGTAACGCATGCCCTCTGTCATGGTACTGTTGGCACTGAAATGGTAGAGCGACGAACAACACCATGCCTTGCCAGCTGCAACCCTGGTTCGGTGGCACACGTGTATCGCCAGACTAGCAATGTTCTGCTAGCAGGAGCAATGTGAATGTACTCACAAACATACCCCCTGTCACGCGAAGACGGACGGATGAGTCGAGAGCCACTCGCGAACATGGAGGAAAGAGACTGAACTCGGGGCGATCTGCGCGCGCGTCTTGATCGTATCCAGCGGTTGACCGACCAGAACTTGAGCTGCACCTCCAAAGCTGCCCGCCAGCAGCTCGTTTGTAGTTTGAACGTCCATTGCCCCCGTAAAGACGAGACCGCAGGAATAAGATCTTGAGGTGTGTACTCGACGAATAATCTGGAGACTCGGAATCAAGACGGATGAAGCTCGCTGACGAACATACATACCAGTCCAATCGTTCAGAAATCGTTCAAATATCCGTTATCACAGTTACGTCGAGAAGCACCCAGCCAACAAACCGCGGTTGGTGGTGAGAGCATTTCGACTGAATGGCGATTCCGCCGTGCGAGGTGGCGGCATCTCCAGCGCCCTCTGCCGGGGTCACACTCTCATCATAAGTTATTATTTTCGCAATTAAGTATCTCACTCAAGTATATTCGAAAACGGGGTCTTTGGGGGCCTGTTATTCTGTGTGCTTTCCTACGGTCAATCGGTCTCAAATCGGTCTTGTGACATACTTACTATTGATAGTCATCACTAGCTACTAACCCGCGATCTACAATACCTGACGCGGTTCACTCTCCTCCCCTCGTATACTTAGCTATGTCCCACCAAGCGACCACTGCACCAACGCCGTCTTCAAACTGGCGAGCTTTGAGGAAGGTATACTATAACTCATATGCAACCCATTTAGTTTTTCTCTGAATCATATTTGCTCGCCCAGAAATTGCCTACAGCATCCTCGCAATCCGACCCGCAACAGTCTGCGACGCCACCTCCGAAGAATAAGCACAGGGCCCATCATGAGAGTGGAGAGCAGTCAGAGATCTCCTTCATCCACGGACGGGATGTCACACAAGTCCGTTCCGTCATTCCCGTCCACCTGACCGACTATGGTGACGACCTGAGCGGCGAAGACTCAAAGGCTGTCCTGCGCAAGATGATTTCAGGCGAGCTCAAGCATTCCTCCAGCCACCAACAGTGAGCCTGCTCTCCCGCTCCGATTACTGCTCACATCTGACCTGTCCAATATGGTCGACGCTAGGCCCGGCAAATACTTGGCACTAGACTGCGAAATGGTTGGCGTGGGGCCTGGAGGGCGCGAGTCCTCTCTGGCCCGCGTTAGCATCGTCAACTTCTACGGACACGTGCTGCTGGACACGTATGTTCGCCAGCGTGAACGGGTGGTAGACTACAGGACACAGTGGAGTGGGATCCGTGCGCGTGACATGGTCAACGGTACGCAGTCGTTCGCCGTCCCATCGTTCGAGTTGTTGATCTTCATTTCATTTCTGATAGCGAAACCTTTCGCTGAGGTGCAGAAGACAGTTGCCGATCTGTTGAAAGATTGCATACTGGTTGGACATGCAGTACACAACGACCTCAAGGCAGGTCGCTCTTGCTTGACACGATTTTCCTCTGCTTATACTGCGCACAGGCACTTCTCCTGTCCCACCCACGACACCAAACGCGCGACACTCAATTGTACGCCCACATGCACAAGGTCGTGAAGACGAGATACCCCGCGCTCAGGAACCTCGTCCAGCAAGAGCTCGGTGTAGCCATCCAGACTGGGGAGCACTCTAGTGTAAGTCCCAGTCATCACATTACCTCCCCGTCTCACCGGATGGGTGCAGGTCACAGATGCGCGGGCGACCATGGCTGTCTACCGGCTGCACCGCAAGGAATGGGAGAAGGGACAACGCCAAGACGGCCAGCCATCCTCATCGAAGAAGCGGAAGCGAGCAGCGTCAGACGCGCAGTCCGCCACGACCTCGAGCGCAATTGTCGCCCGTAAATACGTAGGTGGTGGTCGCAAGGGTGTCAGCTCAGGACTGTCGACGATCGTCATGCGGAAAGAGACCTCGACGAACAAGGATCAATGGTGGACAAAACTTGACTGAACCCAACCGGCAAAGCAAGACCGCCGACCCACGGCCGCTAAGGCTAGAGCTGACTTGGCCATGCGCTGTCTACAGCGCAGGCGATAGCCTTTCGGAAGTCTTGTCTTGGCGTGTGGTGGACTCTCTCTCCAGACCTACGCAGCTTCATCCACGTTTGGACTTTGCGTGCAATGTTCACGGTCAGTGCACAGTCGGGGCACTACCCTGTGCTTGCCATACGCCTGCCGAGACGCCACGGTCAACACTTCGTCTGTCGCGCTTGCGACTTCGGCACGGTATTCGGAGGCATCTCACAGCGGAACGGACAATGGTATAGTATGCTTTGATCGCGGCGAATGTACCGTTCTTCTGGCTGGCCGCGAAGTGTACGCAATGCACAGCAAATATTATGGACAGCATGACAATTGAGTTCGACGGGGCAATGATCTGTCTAGCTTGGCTGGTCTTCAGCGTCACGTTTAGCACTCCTGCATACAATGGTTTTGTGATAACCGGTTTGGTTGAGGTGGTTCGCTATATCGTCTTGGTTGACTTGGTTGGTACCGCAAGAATGGGTTTTCTCATGATTCAGATTACATTTACACGGTGGTCTCTGCTCATTTCGGCCGCACAGAGCTTGCGGACGCCCTTTCCTCCTCTCTCTTCTCATTTGTACGGCCGCGCGGATGCGAGAGGGTAAATGCACTATGGCCTGGTACACGCTTACTGCATACATGATACGTTTCTGTCGTGATCGTGGTCTCAGAACCATCTTCAAATCCGCAAGGCTGGCCCCTCATCGCCATAGATTGGATCCTTGTCGAACCATCCCTGTCCTCTGATCCTCTCCCGGATCCCCTGTACGTCTTCAGCCGCCCGCCCATCTCCATGACACATATCCCAGTTCTTCCCGACTGGATAGCTCCCAATCATCTCAAACGCGCTTCCCTCCTGCAGGTCCTCCAGCAACCGATGTGCCACCCCCGCGGGCACGAGCATTGCGTCCCCCATCCTTGCCTCAGCCGTCACCGCGCCCGGGTTCCCGTCCCCGCCAAACAGCAAGCGTGCGGCACCGCGAAAGACGACGAGGAGCTCGTGGGATGTTGAGTGGAAGTGCGACTGGTTGTACATGGTGTGGCGCCATTGCGGGTGGACGGCGCCGATGCGCCGGAGGTGCCCCTCGATCGTGGACGGGTTAGGCAGGGGCTCTCGTGCGAAGGCAGAGTGGTAGATGAGGAGGGGGTGTGGTGCGAGAGAGGTGTTGGGGATATGCCCGTGTGCAGGGATATGGTGGGTCGACGTGCGAAGGACGGAGAGCGGCGTGATCTTAAGTGTGAGTTTGACGGGGCCCATTGCCGCTGGATGGTGTGGTATGACAGAAGGTAAGACGGTCGTGAGGTCAGTGCACAAAGTGAGAATACTGGTCGTAGTGAGTCGAAGTTGGCTGAGGCATTTCTTGACTAGACCACTACACAGATGACGTCATACATCGCACAAGCACATTCTCACCGGGGTTCCGCTCTCCTGCCTGTGAGTTCTACGTGTAGTGCCTGACAATCACTGACCGGTGTAAACCCTCAGCTATACTGTGCAATCGAGCTATCGAGCAGAATCACTGGTATTGTCTCTATGTTCAAACGTTCCCATACACAGCTGGCGCGGGCTGACTCAGTAACTGATGTCCACTCTTCTGATCGACCACATCTGGGAAGTCACCCGTCTGTCGTGCTTCCATGTCAATAATGTTCGGGGTCTCTTTCGCAAACGCTCATAGTAGGTTCCACGCAGCCTGCTTGGATAGGTAGATAGGTAGATAGGTTCGAGCGCATGGTCTCCTTTAGCGCGTGCCATCGCAGTGGAGCGCCTCGACGCTGAGCATTCGCCTGAGACCCACTCGCTATCGTCCAAATGAGGCCCACGTACTCTGACATATTGCTACAAGAGGAAGATGGTGTACGTCGTACCGACAGAAACATACGAGGCGTGCAAAACTGTCGGCTGTAGTTCTTTTGGTGATTAGCCCCATGTTACGTAGCAAGCAATCCAGTGCGCAAGAGATGTTTTCCCCGAAGACTTGCTCCATATACCAGCGCAACAACTGTTCCTTACTACAGTCGCCTCGAGCGGGTTGGGACACGGGGAGTTCCGGCTGCACCGGCCCGGCATTCGGATGTCTATCGCGAGCGCTTTTTTGATTCTTCACAATCCCGCACCGACCAACCTTAGACCAACCACTGGCCTGGCTCAGTTCTACAAGCATCTTGACAAACATTGACAAAAACAACTGCGCTGTGCTTGAGATTCGAGGGGCTTATTATATAAATCATGCGACTCACGCTCGCGTTCCTGCTCGCTTTGCTACTGTACTTATGTCTCTACCGCCGCGACGCGCTGGACATAGCTCCTGCCATCTCACTACTAATATTGGAAGATGCAGTTGTTGCGTTCCCCAACTTCCGGAACAAACCGCTCTGTCCACAGGAGTCCCCACTTCTTGCGCGGAAGCACCAGCTGTTATGGAGAGCAACGAAGCGGCTGTTCAGTACGCGGGCTTTTGTGAATAGGACAGCCGAGTTGCTCGGTGGAGCTGTCCGCATCCAGTGCGTATTGTTGTCGCGTTAAAATCGTTCATGTTTGAGCGGAGATTCGCGAATAATTCTGCCCTAGGACCGAGGTCTACGACGTTATGGAACCTGTTGGTGAAGATCCACGGTGGGATACTTTTTCTGCGCTCCACGACTATCTCGTGCAGGCATTCCCGTTGACGTATATCGCATGTTGATTCCTCATCTGAGGGCTCTTACTGACACCCTGTCATTCGGCTTAGTCATACTATCCCAGTGCTCACGAAAGTGAACACATACGGACTCATCTACGTCTGGCAAGGATCAGACGACTCACTTAAGCCTCTCCTTCTCACTGCTCACCAAGGTTCGCCAGCGAGGCCGCCCATAATACATATAGTATGCCATTTTATTCATCTCGATGGGATGGTTGATAGATGTAGTGCCCGTCGAACCAAACACCATCTCAAACTGGACACATCCACCGTACTCTGGGTACTTCGACGGTGCGCATGTCTCGGCTTCCCATAGCTCACTGTCCTCAAACATTCTGTCACTCCGAAGGCACGCGTATATGGGGTAGAGGGAGTGCGGATGACAAGAACGGCCTGATAGGTATCCTGTGCGCTACCCGCCCCATCCCATCCATCATTCGTGCGATCTGAGACGGATACTGACAGAACGGCAGTGGAAGTTCTCCTGGAACGCAGATTCACTCCGGCACGCACGGTAGTCCTCGCATTCGGATTTGACGAGGAGGCTACAGGCCAGCAGGTGTGTCCACCTCTCCTGTTGCTCGGCACAATTTTCATACACCCGCTCACTTGTACCACAAGGGGGCCTACCACATTGGCAAATACCTCCTCGATGTCTACGGCAAGAACGCATTTGCCATGCTTATCGACGAAGGCGGTAAATATATTATCGTTGGCCTAACACACCATCTGTCACTCAGATTAAGATGTTTTCTCTCGCAGACCCCATCAAAGACACGTACGGAATACCCCTTGCGCGCCCTGCCGTTTCCGAGAAGGGCTACTTCGACCTCGAGATTGAAGTGTCCGCCTCGGGCGGGCACTCTAGCGTCCCTCCCAGGCACACCGTACGTCTTCCTTCCTGCCTCCCGCGTTCAAATCACAGCCAGATCTTAGTTTTAATTGCGCAGGCTATTGGTATCATTTCCTCTCTCCTCGTCGCCTACGAAGCTGCCGCGCCCGCCTCACGCCTTACGCGCACCTCGCTCGCCTTCACCCACGCCGAATGCCTCGCCGCGCACGCACCAGACCTCCCGCGCGCCCTCCGCGCCTCAATCCGCGCTGCACGGACGTCCGACGCGGCCCTGCGGCGCGTCGGGGCGGCGCTCTTCGCCGACTCCCCGGCACTCGCGGCGGGCGAGCGGACGACGCAGGCAGCGGACATCGTGTGGGGTGGCGTGAAGAGCAACGCGCTCCCGGAGACGGCGGGCGCGGTGGTGAACCACCGGATTGCGATTGATAGGTGGGTGCATGCGGCATTGTACCAGAGGCGATCTGATGGATGTTGTTGGGCATTGTAGCTCTGTTGTCGCGCTGAAGAACTACACCAGTGCTGTCCTTGCACCTGTTGCGGAGTCTCTGAACTTATCGTTCTCGCCCTTCCCCGAGGACACTCCGGAGACCCTGAGCACAGCCGGTGGGAACCACACCGTCGTCGTCAAAGAGAGTGCAGGCCGTGTCCTGCTCTCAGACGCATTTGGCACTGCACTCGAGCCTGCGCCGGTATCCCCGACAGACAGCGCACAGTGGAGGGTCCTCGCAGGGACGATCCGGGCAGCATGGCCGATAGGAGACGAAAGGAGCGCAAGCTCTGAAGAGGGCTCCCAAGCCGAGTCTGGTATAATCGTCGTCCCCAGTCTGTTGGCGGGGAATACCGGTTCGTCTCCCCCACCTGGTGACACCCTCCGTACTGATAATAAGCGCACCGCAGACACACAATTCTATTGGGCGCTCACGCAGCATATATTCCGGTACAACCACTACTACGCGCGCGCTGGGTCTGCGGACGGGAGCATACACACGGTGGATGAAGGTGGGTCCTGCTTCGCATGGCTTGACTCATGTTCGAAGCTCGGCTGACCATCATCGTGTGTCACTGTCCAGCGTGCGACGCGCAGGCGCTCGTAGGAATGGTGCAGTTTTTCGTCGGTTTGATCCTGAATGCGGACGAGTCAACGGACATGTAAGAGCCGAGACGAATCAACGTCATTTCTACAAGGCAAACAGCATTTCAGTGGCCAGTCGCGACAGCATCCGAAAGGCGCACTCGCATGGTTTCATGGCAAGTTGGATGACAATCACACGACGGCTATATCGACTGCTAGGGTCATCTAGAGAGATGCGACATACCCTCAGAAGTTATTCGAGATACAATGCATTGCGGGCACCAATTCACGGTACCATCACGCCGAAGGGGAATGCGAGCAGACCTGTCATATCGATTAGACATTCTCAGAACAACATCAGCGTATACGTATGTGTATGTGTACTGTAGGAGACAGATTCGCATAACGAGTGGGGGAACACGGGAACCGGGTACACCTAGAATCAACGGAGGAGGGAGATGCGTGCAGCGAGCCGGGGCAACAAGACAGTAAACGGCATGCCTATAGTACACGAGGAGGAGCAAGCACCGGACACGACCGGCATAGCGTTTTCTAGTGACTCAGTCGATGTCCATGCCGGTAGTATCGCCTCGACCACCGCCACCGCGTCGGCCACCCCGCCCACGGCCGCGGCCACGCCCTCGTCCACCACGTGCAGGTCGCTGGACATAGTCAGCGGGGTTCATACCCGGCGGGGCAACGAGCACGCGAGCACGAGCGTCCTTGGCGAGGATGTCATCTGAGCGGAGTTTCCTGTTCACCCCATATCAGCAAACACGTCCCGAGAAACGCGATGAGAGCACGTACGACCCGCTCGAGCCGTCATCCTCCATGAGCACATCGACGGAGTCGCCATCCGTCGCCGCAGGCTCCAGGCGCCCGACAAGCGTCGCGTTCATGCCTCCAACGACACGCACGCTGAGCGTCCGTCCGTCCGCGGGCTGCCCGTCGAACTTAGCCACGGCCGCCTGCGCCTCGTTCTCGTGCTTGAAGGTGACGCGCACGACGGGCGGGTCGCGCTTCGAGAGAACGGACTTCGTGATCGGTCCACAGCGCTTGAAGATGGCCTGTGAGAGACAACGGGTTAGTAGGCGTCGAGACAATGGCGCAGCGCAGATATCAGGAAGGGGAGGGTCCTATTAGGTTTCATTTTGCTGGGCTATAGCGTCTAGTACCCGTCACAGCGCTAACCACTCAGATATAGAAGAAGGGACAATAGCTGCCAAGAACGCGTGGACGTCGCGGCCATTTCGTGATCTGGTACGTCCAACTTATACAGAAAACTGCACGGCTGTAGCCTTCCATGTCTATGCTTGTGCAAAGGCTCGAATGCCCCTAGACAAGCACAGCTGCGAGGGCATTGAAAGACTACCTGTGCATTCATGCAAGCATTTCCACCGAGATGACCCATCCTAGGCGCGGCAATACCAGGCTCCAACACGACCCAGCTGACAAGAATAGACCAAACCCACCTCGACATCCGCTGCGCTCGTCCCGGGCGCCAGCCCGGCCACCTCTACCACGTTCCCCCTGCTGCTCGCACCCTTGATGCTCAACCCTTTCTCCCCCAGCGCCTCCCGCAGTGCCCTATCCGCTCCCGTGAAGTTCATCTTCGGTACCGACGCCGGTGAATTTGAGAGACGTGCGCTGAGCGAGCCCCCGCGCGCATTGTTGTCACCAGGTCCCTGGTAGAGGTCGTGCGTCCAGGTGCCGTTGACGTCGCCTTTCGGAGGCGGGCGCTGGTTGCGACTCTGTAGTTTGGGAAGGTAGAAGATAGGTCGCAGAGAGGAAAAAGGATGATAACGTGAGACACGGAATAGGACTTGAATCAGACTCGGAGGCGGCGCACATATGGGCTCGTCCCGCCGGCGCGGTTGCCTCTGCTGCGCACGGGACCAATGGAGTTGTCGTTAGGGAGGCTGATGCGGTCGAGAAGGGAGGCAGTCATGGTCGACGAGAGAGAGAGAGGCAAGGAGGAGGTGGTGGTCGAGGTGAAGGATGAGTGTGGACAGCTTCGTGAGCAGCCACCGCGAATGCACGGCTGTGTTTGTGCCACTTTGTCGCGCGTCTATTCCGGATTTGGGGTGTTATGGACAATCGGGCGCACGGCTCGTCCTGAGGTTTGATGAGCAGCGGTTTCAGCTCAGATTCCTTGCACTGACGTCTGTTCGACGACGAGAATCTGCAGCTGCTGTGCCTTGTCTCTCCCTCGGGAGGCCAACCATCCCAGAAGGCAGCGCCACAGCCAGTCACTCCCGTCACACGTCCTGTCACGGAGTCACAGTGCGTCACTTCTCCAGCGGACGTGCGCGTTCCACGAGCACCTCTGCGTACACGTCGTCTGCTGCCACCTAGCCCGCTCACCTCCCTCCCGTCCACCACAGTCTCGTCCTTAGAACCGTCCCCGACTGAATACCTTTCTTGCGGTGCTATAAAACGACTAGCTCACAATGGGTGCTACAGGTGCGTCGCCTCCTTACTCTTGATGGTCCGACGTGGGTGTTGACCGGCGTTGTTACGATCTATGTTGAATTTGTCGCGCCTCCGCCGGACATGCGATGTCTTGTTTACGGATGAATTTTCGGACGACAGGATGGCTGTTCCTCTTTTCGGTACTTATGGCGGCGGGGCTGTTGTTTACTATGGTCTTCTTCGTGCGTGCAGTCCATTCTTACCATTCATAAGCATGCGTCTGACTGCCAACTCTGGTGATCTCTGCCATTATGTCTCGTGCAGATTATCATGTTCTCCGACCTCGAATGCGATTATATCAACCCAATAGATCTCTGCAACAAGCTAAACCAGGTATGCGCGTCCCTATCTCCTTCTACTCCACCCCCATTGAACATTGGCGGTACGCAGTTTGTGCTACCTGAAAACATCGCCCACGCATTCCTCTGCCTACTCTTCCTGTTATCAGGACAATGGATAGCCTTGCTTCTCAACACGCCATTACTCGCGTACAATATCAACAAGTACGTCCCCCTACGCACCTCCACACGCGTAGCCATGCGGGCGGCTAACATTTGTATGCAGGATCCGGAATAAGAACCACATGTACGACGCGACAGAGATCTTCCGCACACTGCCAAACCACAAGAAGGAGAGCTTCATCAAGCTCGGGTTCTACCTCCTCAGCTTCTTCTACTACCTCTACAGGTGCGTGCCCTTCGCTCCCGCTCCGCCTGCACTTTCCTGATGAGCGTGCGCTGGATCTCTTCATGCGGGCAGAATGATCCTCGCCCTCATCCAGGAGAGCGAGTGAACGCGCTGCGCGGATATTCACGACCTTGGTTACGACGGGACGACGTGGGGGAGTGTGAGGGCAGAGCGCGGATCTATAACATACAATATCTCGCTGGTCTGTGGTCTGTCGATGTCTTCGCGAAATGACATTTCCTCTTGTACGTGTTGACACGCGCTCGTGATTCACCTGTCGCGTCAAAATCGGCGGACAGGGCCCTCCTACGGGTGGACAGGCGTTTGGACTTATGACTGAACGCACGTCGGGCACTGGTTAAGACATGAGCCAATAGCACAAGGCGCATATGACGACTTGGTTTCAACTCCTACCGAGGGGTCTGAGCCGAGTAGTATATATACGGGACACATTCACAGCTCTCCTCAGTCCTCGACTACACACCATATACAGTACAATGTCTGTGAGTACCCTCAGCCGCCCTCGCCAGTGTCACCGTTGGCTCATGCTCCCCTCCGGCTCAGGACAAGGCTACCTGTGCTAACGTCCAAGCCAACGGCGGCTCGTGCACCTACCCGGCATGTGGTTGCTCTGAGCCCCCGAAGAGCAAGTAAACAATCTGCTGGGCTTCTCCGGCGCGGGACCGGTACGTTGCTTGGCGGTCGCCTCGACTGCGTACCGTGACTGATATGTCTTAGTGCAGCACCAGAGGGCGATCGCCTCTGGGGCATCCTGGTACACGGGGATCTTTGAAATCGGCTTGTCAGGTGTCGAACTTTGTAGATTCGGGCCCGTGTCAAGTTTATATTGCAAACGATCGATGCTTTCAATGACGTGCGTACGAGAGCGTTTTGAATGCACCAGAAACAATACATTGCACGTGCAACGTCTGTAACGCGCTACACTGTCGGTCAGAGCATGTTAAATGATTCTATTCACTTGGCGTTCAAAGGAGTCGGCCTCTTGTCTCTAGATTTTAGTATTACTGTAATTCAGTTCACAATGTCTATGAATGAAAACTCCATATCGCGTCTGAATTTATGTTGTTATCTTGCAGGCTGTCCCGCGCAGAATTCTAAAGCATGTTCCAGGAATTCAAGGTCCAGGTCAGACTCGGAGTTTGCGCAGAAAAGAATCTCGATCCCTGAATTACGTAATCGGTGTTTTGTGATTGTCCATGGCCGTCGTCTTCCTTTGCATGGCTCATTCACATACGCATTCATTCGTGCTTGAGCTCTCCGCGACGGAGACTGCTCCATTAATCCGAGTTATGTATCGGGTCCTGAGTTCATATCTCTTGACGGAACCCACTGTCAAGCCTCCGGCGTCTCGGGCCGCCATATGCGGTCACAGGAGGGGAACGACGCTTTCCGCCTCCATCGATACTCCTGGGCAACTGAGGAACTCGTTGCGGAGGCCGGACCGGACACATCCAGTTTGCGTGTGTATAAGAAGACATCGGGGAACGTTCGTCCGGGTCCACGTACACACTCACTTCGAGTCTTCTAGTCAAGCCTGCTGAGAACCCGCAGAATATACACCCTAGCCCGTATACAATATGCCTCGCGTTATGATTTGCGGTACGTCGTACGTCCATATTCAAGGATGCCTTTTCACTCAGTCACCTCTGAACTGCAGGTGACCTGGTCTGGGCCCACCAGGAGTGCGAGGAGATATTCCAAGGTCTCGCGGAGGTCGTAGTGAGTAGAAGTCATGGCTCTGTTGGCGCATTCAGACAAGATAGGGCGTTTTGCGTTGCCGAAGATCTGCTCAACCGCACTCGGTCGTGTTGGCGCATCGTGTCAGCGGCATGCGTCGCTCGGTAGATCTCGTTCAGTCCATTGTCACCATACTACGCCATTTGCATGTCGATAAGCTGATTTATCCGGTGGTCATGATTACCTCACCCCCAACCGATGCTTCTGCTCGTGTTCCCTTCAAGCTTGTTATCTTGACGTCTCGCAAATTTGTGCTCATGACTGCATCTACAGCGAATGGACTCCCCCGACCGTGCAGACTTCCTCTCAGGCCTCAAGCAAGGGGGAAAGTACGAAGGTGTAGTTGGGGTGTACAGACACAACGTCTCGGCAGACAGCATTGGCGTATTTGATAGAGAAATCGTCGACGCCCTCGCTGCTGCCGGCGTAAAGTGGATTGCACACAATGGCGCCGGCTACGACCAGATTGACGTCCTCTACTGCAAAGAGAAAGGTGGGTATCTTCAATTCAAGCTTCACACCGCCGCTGAACGCGCTCACTATTTCATAGGAGTCTGGGTGTCGAACACCCCCGGTGCGGTCGACGACGCGACCGCGACGACTGGGTTCTATCTCATGATCTCCGCCCTGCGGTGCTTCTCGCGCGCCGAACGCACGCTGCGCTCAGGCGGGTGGAAGTCGACGCACAGGCCCGGCGAGGCGCACGACCTGACGGGGCGCACGCTCGCGATCCTCGGGCTCGGCGGGATTGGGCTGCGGCTCGCGGAGCTCGCGCACGCGTTCCCGATGCGCATCGTGTACCACAACCGGCGGCCGAATCCGAACGCGCCAGCGTGGTGCGAGTACTTCGGGCAGGGGCGCCTCGACGAGATGCTCGCGCAAGCGGACGTGCTCAGCGTGCACGTCCCGCTCAAGGACGAGACGGTCGGCTATGTGGGCGAGACGATGATCAGGAAGCTGAAGAGAGGCGCGGTGCTCGTGAACACGGCGCGAGGGAAGGTCGTGGACGAGGCTGCCATGATTAGGGCTCTGGAGGACGGCCATGTGAGTCCTCCCTCGCGAAATTGTGCCGAGGTCGCGAAACATTGACCGCGTCTTTTCCAGCTTGGCGCTGTCGGCCTAGACGTGTTCCCCGACGAGCCTCAGGTGAATCCACGCCTGTTAGAGTTTCCCAACGCGACGCTGCTCCCGCACATGGGCACGGAGACTTGTGACTCGCAGAAGAAAATGGAGATTCGCGCGCTCTCAAATCTGCGCGACTTCCTAACGAAGGGCAAGGGCTTCGACATCATCCCTGAGTTCAAGTAGAATCAAGCAATGACATGTTGTATCTTAGTCGGCATTCGCTGTTACTGGTCCTGATCGCGGAGCCCAAAGGTGTTCCTAGTTTCCGTGTGCTCTCAGGACTATGTACTAGACATCATATCCCCACATAACTCTCATAACATGTGTGAGCTATTAATCTGGCCGTCGCTCACGTCGGACCGTCCCAAATTCATGAGCAGGCTGGTCTCCTTGAACAGTGAATATGATTATGTCAACGAACACTTGAAAGGGGTTGGCAATAGGCAGGCCACTGTCCATTCGGTTCTCCGGGCCGCTACCGGGCCCTCCGCGGTAGCGAGGCCTTTGTGGCGCTCGTTGTGGCGTGCCAGCGAATCCACAACTCGGTTCAACTCTACACGAAGCTACTATAGACGGTGTAGTCGGTCAACACGCCTTCAACAATGAGACAGCCCAAGCACGGCTCTCACCTATGACGTCGAGTATTATCTCACTCTCGTCTATGCTGGATGAATGCCACCTCTCCCCAGTGTCCGTGCAGCCTCCGCCAGTTCCTACTTTCCCGTAGTAGGCAACCCCTAAAGACGACGTCTTTGAAAGGATATCGGCGGCCGTCTGAGGGCTAGTTTCTGCGGCTGGTATCATTGTGTAACCGTATGAATGCGGCCTGCTGACTTAGGGGAGCTAACTCCGGAACGTTTCACAGACATAATTTATTGACCAAATAGGCAGGATGTGATGCCATACTTCCAAATGCCGTACACGTTCATAGGCTCATTGCTTCGCATTTGCAAGTCACAACCACTAGAGAAGGAGAGAAACGGTGGCTATCCTCATAAGGGCTCTTTCTGAGGGTCCGGAAACTGTAATTGTCGTGTATGCACTCAACCACGGTGCCTAGCTAACCCAGCCCCAACATCATCCGCAGTCATATCAACGACGTCCCCGACTCGCACTGAATGATCCATCGGCAAATCGTTCGCATGCGTATCGTACCACTCGTACACCTTCTCGACGTCCCGGCACTTGTGCAGCGTGTTGAAGTTCGGAAAGGGTACCTCGAAACCCGCGACCCAGTCGAAGGTAATCAGTCCGACATCAGCATTGCACATAAGCACCTGACGGAGCATCTCGATACAGTGATCTGTGCATCATATGCAGGAGTCAAAGACACGGCGCAGTGAAAGATATAGCCGAAGACATACCCAAGTGGACACGGTAGAATGCCGGTCGCTGCATATAGTTGGCATCCATCGGACCGTAGTGCTCGATGTAGCTCTGCCGTCGGAGGAGGTCCTGCAATTTGCTGCTTTCAACGCCCCACTCGCCGTCGAGAATAAATTTCAGCGGCCTACCAGGCAATGTAGCTGGTGTCCAATCTCCATGCCAGCTAGAATGCCTCCGCCGTCCTCGTGTCGGAAGCGCGCCATGCTCGGCCGAGTACTCTGGCCCATCTTCTCGAGGTCAGATTCCTGGATTCGAAGGGGCATAACTGCGCATAGGTCGGTAAGGTCAGGACCGATCGTCGTCTGACGAACGTCGCTTACTCTTATGGGAGTTGTTCAGTGAAATTTTGTCCCATGCGTAGTCGATGGCCTCACTCGGCGGACCACGGTACTCGCTTGGCCAATCCAGCACACCATCAAAGACGACAGTCTTGTATTCAACCACCTCGAGTGCCGGCGCTGTAAGGATTATATTGGGTAAGTATGTATGTAAGGGTCCTCTCCCCAAGGCGGCAATGGCTTACAGTAGATAGACAGCCTCTTCGTACACTGTTCATCCTGCACTTTGTATGCATAGAAGAGGATGATGAGTGACATGCACAACAGCATAGCATGTAGGATCCACGGCAACAGACGGCGGAGCCTGCTCTTAGCGGAGGTCTCCTGGTCGCTATCCGACCACTCCGCAGGGGTCGTCTGAGCGAGGAGCTTCTCCGTGTCTGCCTCGTCAGTGGCAACAGGAGCATAGATGGATGGGGCACCTGGCATGGTCAAGCGGGTGTGAGGTATGGGTAGGCCTGTAACCTGTCTCATCCGAATCCGTCTAGTTTAGATGCTGACCTACCTATGTAGACGAATCGCAGCTGTGTTGCGTGCACGTTTGTCCATCCGACTTCAGCTTCTCCGGGGAGACAGTCTCCCGGAAAGCAAGCATACGCTCTTCGCGGCGCGCTGTCGGCATTCACGTATGTTGCAAGGCTGTTCTATTTGTCTGGAACACGTACGCCCACCAACTGATATCTTCTCAGACAATCAGCTCCGCTTTGTATGAGAGCAATGGATCAGATGTCCGCAGAATAATGGCCGACGCTCGGCTCCCAGTTCAACCATTGTTCGCATGCCGATCAGTCGGTGTGTCCCTATTTTCAAAGTCTAGCGGATAAGTCAACTCATTGTGGTCTGCCGCCGTCAGCAGGAGATCCGAAGACGAGTCTCGAGAGCGGAAAACACGCTGACTGACGGCCACCTCAGCGGCAAGATTTCGTCACACTGACGTATAGTAATTGATGGGTATCACTCCCCTTGTCATTCCCTTCTCTGACGCTCTCGCTCTGTGCGGAATGTGCATTTGAGGAATATAAATGATATTTCTAGGTATCATAGCTAGGCAGTTCTCTCGGTTATGGCAGGTACCGCCGGGGTGAACGTAGTACGTACGTCGTTCGGCTTTACTCGAAATGATGACATGGGATGCATCCGCTCCCATGGACCGCACGGTGGCAATCTACGATTCCATGCATTCTGTCGCCGGTGGACCGCACGCTTCCTACGTCTAAGTGCAGTTATTATTACTTTTGACAGGCAGATCTAGTATACGTGTGTAGCTTGCTTCTTCGCGACAGCACTGCTCAGATTCGCGATGCTACAGGCCCGCGCGCTGTGGGCTATTGCGCGCTCAGTACGTGTATACGTTGTATTTAGGACTCTGCCGCGACTAACTGTAATGTGATCGGATTTAGGGACTTCCATGTGGAGGACGTGCACGTTTGTCAGCGGCATAACGAGGCTATCCCTTGCGTACTGCAGTCCTGCGGTCACAAGATACCGAGGACACTGTTCGAGATTGAAGGTACTGTACAGTCGTCTTATTTTAGTCATCCCGTGTTCGCGTCACTCTCTCAATAGAATTGTCTCCCGTAGATTGAATCTACCCGATAGGAATTGAACCATCCGTGAGCTAACAATGTAGTACACTCAACCCGGGGTCGCCCTCATTATGGAGTCCCATCCGCGGTGGACTAGCCGTGCATAATGTTCGTGTGGTCCTTGCGAAGTTAAAGGATCATCAATGAAATCCTGTATGTCAGGCGATGCACCTTTGCACATCGGCCGAGAGGGGAGTCCACATTTGAGCTGGAGGCCCAACTGTAGCTCTGTGGTAAGGTACCGCTGATCTGGTACATTTCGATGGTTGGTAAATCAACTTATCCGAGACATGAGTGACATTTTGAAGCATGAAGCCATCTAGAATGGGCCTGTTTGGATGCACCACCATGCGCATGCGATGAACCTCCGGTATTGAATGGGTTGCTTAGGTGCGTTCCAGTTATTCTACATACTCGTCTGTCCTGTCAGGGGACAGACATCCTATATGTCGCGCACGTATATAAGCTTCGAGAATTCGTCCGGGATCCTCAGTCTCCCCTGACTACTAATCTCTTGCACAAGCCTCAGTACTCCATGCAGTTCAAGCAATTCGTCATTCTTGCGACCACGCTCTCGCCCATGGCGAGCCTCCTTGCTGCAGCCTCGCCGTTGAACGGTGAGTATAGTACGCCATGCCCTCAGATGTGAATAAAGCCTAGGCACTTACATATGGCATTAGCTCGCGCCGATCCGCCGAAGTTTGACTACGGCTACGGTCCTGAGAACGGCAACAGCGTTCAGCGTCGCCAGCTCACGTACGGCTATGACCCGGAGTCAGACAACAGTCCGGTTGCGGCTCGCGCTGACCCGACCAAATTCTACTACGGCTACAACCCCGAGAACGGCAGCAGCGTCCAGCGTCGCCAATTCACATATGGCTACGATCCGGAGAGCGACAACGGCAACGGCGTTGCGGCTCGCGCCAACCCGCCTACGTTCACGTACGGCTACGACCCGGAGAGCCATAGCGACAACGACGTCGCGGCTCGCGCCGATCCGCCGACGTTCAGCTACGGTTATAACCCCGAGAGTGGCGACACTGTCCAGCGCCGTCAGACCCCGACGTTCACGTACGGCTACGACCCGGAGAGCGACAGTAGGTGTCTTGGTCATCTAGTGTGTCCAGGCTCGTTAAGCGTTGCATAGATGATAACAGCACTCTGAGCAAGCGTCAGTTCACCTACGGTTATGGCCCCAACGAGAGTGAGTAGCTATCGATTCATCTGCTCAACTAGCACATGGTATGGTGTGCTCAAGCATGGCATGCAGGCAACGAGAATGCGACTCCGCCGGCGGCGAAACGCCAGTTCACATACGGCTATGGTCCCGAGACCGGCAGTGAGTTCCGTCCTTGTCTCGACGCGCACGGTCCTAATACATGAACCTGCTGAAGCGGATGAGAGCACCCCTGGCGCTGCTGTCCAGAGTGCCGCGGTTGCTCCGAGCGCCGCCATGTAAACTGGGATGGGGCAGTGAATATACCGGGAAGGAGGCCACCGGTCAAGATTGTCTTTCGTTGCTACTGCACGGGGCAGGCAATGAAGGGCGGGGCCAGGCGACATTCGCATTACTCATCGTATTTATCCGTGATGTCAAATGTATCATGCGACTGAATGATGCACTGTAACACTGAATTCTGAGGTCCATTTTATTGTCGAATGAGCAACCAAAAACGAGTCCCGTGTACGTATAAACATACCAGGGCTAAGCAATCAAGCACAGTAGTCGATCGCTCTCATCATCGCGACAAAACGGACTCACATCCGTTGCGGGCGGGCTTGTCCCTATCTTGAACGGCTTGCCGGTTTGTCTCCTTCACCTGCTCCCTGTCGCCTTTCTCTCCTACCTCTCTGCCGTCTTTCCGATCATCCTCCCGTCACTCGCTCTTCGGCGGACTCGCCGCACTCATGCTATCGGCTGGGCCTCGCTTATGCTAGTCCTGTGTGCGCGGCGGGCTCTTGCTAGTCGAAGCTCTTGCCCGTCGGGCATCTTTTCCTTAACTTGCTGCTCACGGGTTCTAGCTGGACGTGCTCGCGTATGTTCGTCGGGTTGTCGCTCTGAGACTCGTGCCCGTAGGGCTCTTCCACGTCGAGCTAGTGCCCACCGGGTTGTTGCTCGTCGAGCTGGTGCTGGCCAGGCTATACTACCTGCTGGGTCTGCATATGGCAGCCACTCGTCATATTTATGTGTCGGGCTCATCCTCGGTCGTGCGTGCAGGCTGTTGCATGCCGAGCTCTTGCTCGTCGTGTCTCTTCTTCCGCCGCCGCTCCTTCCTACCCTTCTTGCACTCCTTGCACACTTTCTCCATGGGGGGCTCCGTGTTTATACCCATCGGGCTTGTGCTCGCTGAGCCCACGTTGCTAGTCACTCGTCTCCACTGTCGCTGCACCCCCCGCGCTCAGCGGGTAGGTGCTCATTCGGGTACTGTCCGGTTCCTGCGTCCACCACCCCGCGTGCAGGGTGATGCGGGACGAAGTTCGGCAAGTGATTTGTCGAGCAGCGAGGGTGTTGCTAGATGGTCATCGCGACCGCAGTACATAGAGGTTTTCTTGCGTGCTTGTGCCTTACGGATCTTGGCTTCAGAAGACGGGGGCTTTGCTGGGTTATCTTGGAAAGACAGATGGCGACGCCGCGATGAAAACTCTGCAACGGTGTCATAAGGTACAATCTGATCTTAGGATAGGTCATTGGCGTTGAGGTTGAGGCAGGGCAGCAAGCGGCGGAAAGAGAGTGACTTGCTTGATCTCATGACAATGTGGAGGTCAAGATGTTCGCTGATGCCTTGTAACCATGTCCGCAGACGGCGGCTCGTCAAAAGACGGAATTCACTCTGAAGTCGCGCCTCGCAAGCAGATTACAAACACATTTGTGGTCCTAGGACTACGGTGTCAGCACGCTATGTGGAGTCTGAAAGACATGTCTGTTAGAAATTCGGGGACAAGTACTGAAGCAGGCGTACGAGGTAGCTGTTAACCTGTCAATATCGTCCTCGAGATTCTCCTTAATCGGTCACAAATAGACGAGATCATTCGTATCAGAATTGTACGCGTTCAGGTTGAGCTGGCTTTCAGGAGGAGGATACATAATGGCGATTTGGTGGCAGCAATCAGCCAGGCTGCGGGCCGCCAGTGAGCAGGCAAGTTGAGATCCGAGATCTGCGTCCGCCGGAGTGTGACGAACGCGCTCGTCATCGTCATTGCACTTAGTCACAACAGTCACACTGTAGGTACCGCGCCTCGCGGGCCAAGGCCCGTACCACCATCCCCTGATCTCCCAGGCCACGGCGCGCCCGAGCCCTGGTCAACCATCTTGTCCTACGGCGGCCAGTCTCGACGAATGTTCAACATCGTCAATGGTAAGTGCTGGGCGCAGACGGCACTACCGGAGCCTTCCCTCTTCCAGAATGGCCAGCTAGTCCTCGCAAGTGAGTTCGCAAGTACATATCATAAGTCGCCTTTGTACTTCATACTGAGGTGCATATGCAGCCCACGATGTATGCATCTCGTCCTCCCTTCTCGCGGCGTCCCCTTACGCGCTGTCCTGCAGATTGGATGGATCATCTCCGGCGCGTTCAGCATTATAGCGCTGCTGGTGTCGTTCTGGCTGATCTGGCAACATCTATCATGGTATACGAATGTGAGCCGCCGTCCCTTGACCATACACTCTGCAGACTTAATGAACCGTGGGGCATGCAGAAACGGGAGCAACGATGTATGCTACGATTTTCGTGTCTTGGCGAGCCCCGTTCTGACATTCACAGATATCGTACGGATCCTCCTCATGGTGCCCATATACGCGGTGATTACCTTCGGCTCCTACCTGTACTATGTAAGCCTGGTGCACCCTAGCTTCTCGTGACTCTCAATTCTCACCCACGCCCACAGAACCACTCCACTGCACTCTTGCTCGTCCGCGACTGTTACGAGTCCGTCGTCCTTACCTCCTTCTTTTACCTGCTCCTGAACTACCTCTCGCACGACCCCGAGGAGCAGAAGGATGTGTTCCGTAAGGTATGCCACCCAGACCTTCCTACTATTCACCCGGATGCTCACTGATCGTGCGCGCCAGTTTGGCTTGTCCCGCGAGTACGATCGCAACGCGCGCCGACGGGGTAGGCCACCATCGCACTGGGTGTTCCCGATGCACTTCGTCCGGTGGAAACCGGAGGATGGGCTCTACTTCCTGCAGCTCATGAAATGGGGCGTACTGCAGTACTGCGTCGTCCGACCCACGTCAGTGTCCTTCCCCATCCGCCGTCCCTCATTTACCTGTGGCGATGTGCTAATAGCCGTGCAGGACGACGCTCGCCGCGGTGATCCTCAACTACGTCGGTCTGTACTGCGAGGACTCGTGGGGCCCCGGCTGGGGCCACGTCTACGTGAGTAGTGTTCGGCGTACAACGTCCCTCAGTCCATCGCTCACCCTGTGCGGTCCGTGGCAGATCACGGTCATCATGTCCATCTCGGTGACCATCGCTATGTATTGCCTCCTCCAGTTGTATATGCCCGTCTCAGAACTGCTTGCGCCGCAGAAGCCGATCCTCAAGCTCTTCGCAGTGAAGGCGGTCGGTAAGCCGAACATCTTGCTCCGCAATGGACGGCGCGTTCTGATGGCCGGTTCAGTGTTCTTGACGTTTTGGCAAGCCACGCTCATCTCCGTCCTTGAGACCTTCGGCGTGATCAAAGACGTATGTGCCCCTCCCTTGCATCCTCACTGCCCTCACCCCCTCCCCCCAGACCGAATACATGACTGCTGACAACGTCGCCACCGGGATCAGTGCAATCGCAGAATGCGTCGAGATGGCGCTATTCGCGCTGCTCCACGTCAAGGCGTACACATATACTGTGTACTGCGAGCCCAGCGCGTCGCGGCCGAGCCGCCTCCGGGCGCTCGTGCACGCGCTCAACTTCAAGGAGACCCTCGTTGAGCTGTGGCGTGGCGGTGTGTATATGGCGCACCGCGCGCGGGGGCGCGAGACGGACCGCGTCGCGCGGCGCGGCGCGGCGTACGAGAGTGTGTTCGGCAAGTCGCGGTGGAGCGTCGAAGGGGGTGGGAAGGCGAGAGAGGGGACGAGGGGCGGGAAGGAGGCAAAGGGGCGCGTGCTGGGTGTGGGGATGAACGTGGAGGAGGCATACGTCGAGGGAGAACGACAGTGGCTTGGGCTGGACGACGAACACGCGTACGGGTATGGGTACCACTCCCAGCGGGCACGGGAGAAGAGTGACGGACTCGAGGAGCAGATCGAGAAGGAGCTCACGACGCGGGGGTATCGTAAACGTGGTAAGACTTGTTCTGGAACATCAGTCATTTCGACCCGCTCATTGTTGCCGTTCGCAGATGTCAAGGAGCGCCCCAGCCTTGGTGCATACGCCCCCGTCGGCCAAGACGACGCCCGTACCCCGCCAGCGCGCTCCCGCACCCGCGCATGGTGGCGCGATGTCTACGCGCGCATCTCGCGCACCAGCGCTGACGAGGATCCCTCTCCCGACTCAGCTCTCGATCCGCAATCGCAGTCGTTCAAACGCGTGCACGGCTATCATGTCCCGCAGATGAGTCTCGACGACCCACCCCCGCGCTCCGCCATCCGCGCGTATCGCGACAGCCAGCGCGAACGCAGGCCTCCGCCCCCATCTGTGCTGCACGACCTCGTTGCGCTCGATCCCACGCCCGGCTCGCCACCGCCGCTCAGCCCGATCCAGATACCGCCACGCGCATCCCCGCCGCGCCGCACCGATGCGCACCGGCTCCCACCCGCGCCCGCTACCTCGCGGGACTCGGGGGCGAGCTCGCAGGGCGACAGCTCACAGTCGCGCCGGACGTCTGGCCCGCGCTCGCC
Organism: Daedalea quercina L-15889; assembly: GCA_001632345.1. Classification (NCBI taxonomy): domain Eukaryota; kingdom Fungi; phylum Basidiomycota; class Agaricomycetes; order Polyporales; family Fomitopsidaceae; genus Fomitopsis; species Fomitopsis quercina. The sequence continues at coordinate 220,118 of KV429056.1, read as the reverse complement.
GCGCGACTCGGACAGCTTCCTCGGACGCGCGTTCGTGAACCTGCCCGAGCCGACGACGTCCGTCGAGCAGTCGAGTACGACCACTACGATCAGTCCGCCGTCCTCGCAGTCGCACCGCACGCAGGTGCGTCTCTGCGCGGAGCCTGTCGTCCTGCCCCGCGCGCTCGACGTCGCGCGTGCACCCGTGTTTGAAGGGCCCGCGAAGGCAACGGCAGCCATGGCGGCGGTCGTCACGTCGTCACGGATGGCGCAGTACAAGGCGGAGAGGGCACGGAGGAAGGCGCCGGGACTACAGGGCGTGCCCGAGGACTTGACGTTCGAGCCTAGTAAGGCGGGCAAGCTGGATGGACCGCGCGCGAGACGGATGTCCAGTCCTCCGGGGCGCCTGGCGTCGTCCCGTGCCCGCCGTTCGTCTCGCGCGGATGAGCCGAAACGACGATCGCTGGGTGGTCCTGTCTCCTCTGTGTCGCCGACGTCGCCGGCATCCCTAGGACGTGCTACTCGATATACCCCGCGAGGCGTGCCGATCGTATTGCCAACGCCGCTCGCCCCTGCTGCTGGCCAGGGCTCTCCGACGCCGCCGACCTCTCCGCCCCGGACTCCTTTCTCTCCTCCTGGTTCACTCGGTTCTCCTTCGGATGCTGACTATTTACGACGTAACATGACCTGACGATCACTTTATGACCTTGACGTTGACTAGCAATGATTTATGACAATATTTAATTGTGCTTCTGTGCATCTTGACGGGATGGCTGTTCTTGGCTTCAGTAGGATGGATGTCGGAAGCTTTGTGTATCTACTATGTTCTTTTAGCTCGGTGTTGTTCAGTTGCTTACGATGGAATCACAGCTTAATCAGGATTGCTGTTATTGCAGCTTGCTGGTACCGGATGGTATGTCCGAGGCACAGATGTCAAATATTCGTGTTCGACATGTTGGAAGTAGGGCGAGCATGAGGTACAGCCAATAAGGGGATGGAATAAACTGACATTCATCACATCATAATATCCTCCAGTATGCCTATACCTCATACCTCGAGTGTGAACCAGGGATGGTATATGACCTCTCGCATCGACAATCTCTCCTCCGGACGATACCTCAACATTTTGGCCAGCAGATCCCCCAACAGACCTACCTCCTCTTCGTCTAGTGTTACCCCAGGCTTCTCAATCATAGGTCCTTCATCGACGGATGGCGGGTCGTCCAGCATGCCAATTGAGCGCAGCTTCGTCTGGATAGAGCTCTTCGTAGACGGGACGAGGGCCCCAGAGAGCTGCTGAGCCTCTGCGCTCCTCGGTTGGCCGTTCTCTTCGAACCACAGAGCACGCTCCCGGAACGATCTCCACCACGGGTCGGGCAGCCTTCCAAGCACCTCGACGGTCTGCCTGAGGATGTCCGCGTCGCTCCCGAAGAACGGCTCGAAGAGCGGGGCGCCCGCGCGGATCTCGAAGATGGCGCATCCCAGATTCCACACGTCCGCCTCGAGGCCGGCGCGCCCTTCGAAGCGCGTTTCCGGCGGTAGGTAGTGCATTGCTGTGCCAGGCTGGTGGCCCTTCGGGGGGGAGGCAACAGCGTAGGACTGGCCAAAGTCGATGAGGACGACGCTGTCGTGGAGAAGGGATGCGTCCGTGATGGTGGCGTTGTCGATGGGTGCGACTAGCTCTGGGGGCGCATAAGGAGAACATGGCTCGCCACCTCGGGTTCTGACCTCCTCCGTCTCGGGCACCCCGAAATGTGCGTAGACTTGGGAGTCCGACCAATGAAGGACGTGTTCCGCCACACGAAAGAGAATGTTTGACGTGGTAAGATCTGAGTGAAGGGACGACGTATCTGTCTGTAGTTGCAGCAAGACGAATTGTCGTGAAGCTTACCACCGTGGACGAATCCTGCGCTGTGCATGTAATGAAGGGTTGCCGCTGTCTGTCTAGCCACGCTTCTGGCCAAGTCTCCACGGAGTCGTCGACTCCCGGCGACTCGACCCGGGGAGTCTGACATGGCGAGAACACTCGGTCCGGCAAACGGAGAGACGAGGAAATGATGAGTGCCATTCGGACCGTCCACCACGAAATGATCGGTCACAGCCTGGAAACTACCAGAGGCGGAATGGGCGGCCTGAAGAGTTTCGGGGACGACTATCTCTGGGATCTCGCTGGGGTCTGTGGTCGAAGTGCTGGCGTGCATGGCTTTGAGAGCGACCAATACGCCCGGGCTCGAATGCTGGTCGCGGGCCAACCAGACGGTAGACGAACCACCAAAGCCGAGTTTGTGGACGACTTTATAACGTCTGCCGCAGAATGTATTTCCGATGGATATTGGGTGGAAGCCGCCGGGGCGGTATTGCTCGACATCTTCGACGCCGTCTAGTCGAGACGGGACGTATCGCGGGCCGTTCCCCGCGAAGCGCGGTTACGAAGGGGCGGCGGGGGCAGGTTCTTTTTTTTTTTTTT
>KV429056.1:165633-212499 GCA_001632345.1 Daedalea quercina L-15889 | reverse complement strand
CATGGTCCGTTGCCACGGAAGTAGCGGGCCGTCCTGTTGAAAGGTCGTGCCGTCTATGATCGCCTCCCACTGATTAGGTAGGAGTGGTCCGTCTAGCGCCTCGCGCCAGTCAGGTGGTCGCTCAGGCGGGGTCATGGGGGGAGGGATGGCTGATCCCCCCAGCTCAGCGTTAGCGTATGGCAGTTGTGATGACATAAGGCAACATACTGGTTACGCGTGATCCTGCTGCATGGGGTCCTCGACGTCGAGGCCCCGCAGCTCCACGAGAGCGGCCGAGACTTCGGCTCCTAACTCTCGTTCCTTGGCAGCGCGCGCTTCGTCTGCCTCCTTCTTGAACTGCGCCCGGAGCTTCTTACGCTCCTTGGCAGTCCGGCTCTTTTGGGAGTCGACCGACTCGGCTTCCTTCGCGTGCTGCGCCAGCCACTCCTTCTCCTGGTTGTGCTTCCAGAACTTGCACGAAGTCTGGGAAGCCGGCCCGTGCCCCGACACCTTGCAGTTGGGGCAATAGTCGTGTGCCTCGGGGCAGACCGCAGGGGCGGCGCCACCGGAAGCGATATGAGCTCCCTCACAACAGAGCGCGTGCTCATTGTGGAACTCTTCGGAGTGCTCCTCACCGCATCTTCCGCAGTGGGCAGCGGGCTGGTTGCACCGGGCAGCCGAATGGCCCCAGCGCCAGCATTGGCGGCAAGCCGCTTGGGAGTTGCGGGCTTGCAAGATGACGACGGAACAAGCCTTACCGTACATAAGGATGTTCGCCTTCTTGAGTCGGCGCACAGTCGCACCAGAGTTGAAGTCGCGGATCGCGCACAGGATTTGTCCCGTGCCGGCGCGCTCGTCGATGGTGGCGCGTGGCGCGTTCCCGAAGGGAATGCACGCGTCGAAGAAGGCGGCGGTTGCCTTGTCAGTTCGGGCGTTCTTCTGCAGCTCGTGCCACAGCGAACCGATATCCCGTACTTGTTTCCGGCCTGCCGGGTCCTTCCAGGACAGCGGCACGTTTCGGATGGCCATCTTAGTGAGCGTCCACATGTGCTCTACTAAGATATCAGCCGCGGGGATGCCGCAGCATTCTTCGATGACTTCGGGCAGTCTCGCCTTGAGCGCCTCGAATTCTCCGTCGTTGGGCCGGTCCACAAACGTGACCCACCAATCCACCTCCGACTTCTTGAGCAACGTGCTCGAGGGCCGGTTCGCTGATCCTACCTCAGTGGTAAGGATGCTCGTGCATGCCGCCGTCATCATGTTGTCGGTGAAACATGCGACGACGAACGACTTGCTGAGCGACCGCACAACGATTTGTCGCGGGTGCACGCCTGCGTTGCCCTGCTTGATGTGCACGGGCGGCTTCTGCTTCGGCTTCGCCTTGTCGAAAGGCAGCGGCGCGGGTCCGAAGGCGCCCATTTCAGGGGCGGCCTTGTTCTTACCGTCCGGCAAGACGACTGTCGAGCCGCCGGTCGATGGGAGGGGGATGACACCGCTCCACAAGGAAGCAGTGACAGAGCCCGCAGAGGGGGCCTGTAGGCCTTTGGCGATTGCCACGGCGTCAGAGAGTTTGATTCCTGGGGCTAGCTCACCCAGGGTCGACGCAGCCCGTAGCTGCCTCCAATCCAACACCGTCGACAAGTCCAAAATATTGGTCGTCGCGGTATCGGGGGTCGCGTGGTCCTTCGGGCGCTTCGCATCCCGGGGTCCGTCCTTTTTGTCCTCGCTGCCTTGCTTCTGCTCAGCTGCGGGAGTCTGTGCACGAGGCCGCTTGCGCGGGTCCTTCGTGGGCTCGTCAATGCGCACTTCCTTCTCCTTGCCCTTGGCAGAGGAGGTGGCGGTGGCCTTAGCGTACGTCGGGGCCTCTATCCCTCTCGTAGCGATGTCGTCGATCCTGCTGCTCAATGCCTTGAGCGTAGACCGAATCCCTGTGAGTCCCAAATCCACTTTGGAAAGCTCCTTCTCCACCCGCTCGTTAGTCTTCTCGACGAGCTGGTCAGCTAAGCCGGCAACCACATCGTGGTCCGACTTCATCTTTTCCACCAACTGCGTGACGCCTTTGATGTCGTTATGCAGAGTGAGGCGCTCGTTTTGCGCGCGCTTCTCCGCCTTCTCACGGGCCGCCTCGACGCGCACTTCGCGCTCGTGGGTTCGGCTCCACTGCTCAAGGATCTCGGCGTACTCTTCGTCCGCCCGTTCCCTGACTAGACTCATGCCCTGTGGGCACGCGTATCCCCAGGCTGCGACTATGCGCCCAAGACTCTCAGAGATGGGGCGCCAGAAAGATCCGGCGCCCTCCAACTCATAAACATTTTCGTTCACTTCCTCAGTGATGTGTTCTTTGAGCGCTTCGCGCGCTGACTCCAGGAACTCGGCCATCCCGTTCAGGTTCATAGCGACGGCCGCTGCCGCGTCTCCTGAGGTCCAGCTGAGTTCGTCTTGGCATCGGGGCCACAAGCCGGGGATGGCTCGGAACCTGATGATGTCGACCTCCATCTCGCTTGGGTAGCGGTCAGGAGTGGGGGACGGAGGCGTGGAAGGCCTGGGCGTGGTGGCCAGGCTCTCGTGCTCAGACGGCAAAGATACCGCCAGGGACGGGGCCCGGTCCTGTGGCTGCGGCTGCTCGGCACGTTTAGGCGCCGGGTAATCGCGATGGTCAGATTGAGAGGCGGTACGCACCGCTGCTCCCTCTGGGAGGGGTGTAGCTCGCTCGCCAGACTCGAACATCCCTCCGTAGAGGTCGTCGATTTCCTGGGGCTCGCTACTGGACACGTAGGGGATGGCCGCCTTTTCGGCTGAGCCTTCCCTACTGATGGTTCGGCGAGCGATGATGCTCTGGCCGGCGTTTGGGAGCGACGCTGCTCCAGTTTGTGGGTCGCGAGCGACCCGGTCTTCGCTGGTGCGGTTGCCTGCCGCCCGCACCGTCGAGCTATCGACGCGAGGGGTGGTTGCAGCCTGTTGGACTCGCAAGTGGGGGGGGATGGGGTCGGCAGACCCCTTGGAAGTGGATGGAGCCATGAGCGTCAAATCGAGATGGTGGTGGTACGAGTGAAAGGAGCGACGGCGGGGGCAGGTTCGGGTCCTTCGTGCAACTCTGGCAGCGGTAACATATATGGCGTAAACAGTAATTGTCTGCAGAAGAGACCCAGGTTTCGCGGTATATCGCTAGTACTCACTTGACGCCGAATTGGTGAGGTTCAGCCGTCAGTGCCACCCGGGGAGGGCGTACTGACATGCCAAGTTCTGGTACTCGTAAGCTTCACCGGCAGCGTTCCAGCGAGTGATTCGTAGCTGAACGTGAACAGTGAACTCGTCAATTCTACCAGCCCCGTACGGTGTAGAATTCATCAGAGGGACATACTCAGTAGACCGATGCTGTATTTATACTTATTATACTGCTCTACGGCGCTCTGCGGGCCGCGAGCCGCATAGTGGGATCTCGATCACCCAACGCCCGCGTCTGCCCGCGTCCGTTTGCAGCGGCAGCACTGTGCAACTGCAACGGGTGTTCACGACATTTGCACGACATCTAAAGTGGCTATAGCCAACAAAGGAGCTTGTAGAGGATACACATGAGTCATGAAATGTATGCAGTTAGTTCGCATTCAGCTGAGCCACCAGCGGTTGAACTTCGACTTTGATACCTGTTGACGCTGACGTGCTTGCCGGCGGGACAAGATGATAGTCGATCTACTGAGCAGCATTATTGTTAGACCGGCAGGCTCAGGGTCTATGCAGCCTCAAGTTTTCTTCGGTTAGGAGTTCGTTGGGCCTGCTCTTCGGGATGCTGAACCTGTGCACGCGTGGATACGGGTATGGTATACTCTCAGCAACAGTCATGCGATTGGGATAGGCCCATAGCCGTAGTCTCTATGTGACATTGGTACAACCAAGCTATCCCATGTCACGGAGCCCGAAGCGGTGCGCGCCATCTAGACACAACAATCAAGTTAGGGAACAGCCGAGCACATACAGCGCGCATACACACCATGCTGACCGTTGGGAAGGGCGGGAGCGTTTACTTGCTCTTCGGGGGCTCGGCGCAGCCGCACGCCGGGTAGGTGCAGGAGCCGCCGTTGGCCTGGACGTTTGCGCAGGTAGCTTTGTCCTGCGAGTTACACTCGGTCAGACACTCCGTATATGCGAGCAATGGAGATGGTTACTCACAGACATGATGATTCAAGTGGTGTGTAGTCGAGGACTGGTGAGTGAGGGCGAGCGGGGCCCTGCATTTATATCAATCCGCCGTGCTTGTGAATAAGCACATCTCGTGCATAGGGCATGTTATGCGCCATTCCTAGTTGGACCGTCCGAGGAGGCCAATCACTGCGATCGGATGGGTCATACTTTCGAATCGGGCGCTGGCCATAGGGCGGTTAGTTCTCTGCGCGCCAGAACGCCAAAACGTGCACTGCGGGAGTCGTGACGCCCCCCGACAAACCGGAGAGATTACGGGTGCCTTCGAGCGGACGACGAGCGCCGGATGTGTCCCGGGCTTACTGCGGGCGCAGGCGGTCAACATATACGCTTGGATTGGGCCACATCCGCGGACGCAGCCCCGCACCCACTCGCGTTCGATACATGCCCCCTAGCAACAGCAACAGCGTCGACTATGCAAGAAAATGCACCACACGCCACGACGAGCACCTCACTCCGCCCCGCCCGCCAGCCCCTGCTCTGCCGCCAGCACGGAGGGCGGCCGGAAGTCCACACAGAGCACGATCGCGCCGAACTCTGCAAAGCGCAAATGAGACAGCGGCTCAGCCACAGCCTCGTCTTCCCGAGACACACAGGTGAGACTCACCCGCATGCAGCTCCATGACCGGCCCCGGCGGGAGGGTCATCTCGTCCTCGAGCATCTCGTCATACATGTCCATATTGTCCGCCTCGATATCGAAGCGCCACCCCGCTCCCGCGCCCTCCCCGCCGCGCCCCGCGACGACCGGTCCCGGGCCTGCGCCCCCACTGTGCCCGTCGGGTTCGGGTACGCGCTCGAGGATGTCCGCGCGGCGGCGGTCCCACGTGAGGTAGAGGCGCGCCGCGGACATCTGGAGGCAGCTGAGGTTGATGAGGACGTGCTTGTTGCGGAGGCGCGGGAGGTACGCGCCCGCGAGGTGGCGGAAGGACGTCTCCCTGCTGAAGACGGGCGCGGAGAGGGCGGGGGAGCCGGAGGCGGGCCGGATGAGCCCGAGCGAGAGGCTGTTGCGCGCGGGCGGGACGGCGGGGTCCATGAGGAGGTGTGCGGTCGCGTCGAGCGTGAAGATGTACATGCCCGAGGTCTGCGAGACACGCGTCAGGATGGCGAGGGTGATAGGGAGAAGGGGCAGGACGCACCGTGACCACGCTGACGCGGCCGAACTCATACGCGAGGTAGATCCCGATGAACATGTCGTTCTCGGGGACGGTGATGTTGAGCTCGAGCGCGGCGTCCGCGATGGTGGCCTGCCCGCGCACGACGCGCTCAAAGTTCTCGACGAGGAGGAGCCGGTTGTCCGCGAGCATTGCGACGAGGTGCCGGCCGCACCGCGAGACGTGTGCTGCCGCAGGAGGTCAGCGGATACGACGAGCCCACGAGGGGCGAGGGGGAGGAGACGCACCAGCGACGAAGGACGGAAGGGGTAGCGTGCTGGGCTCGGGTGGCGGGAGGGCGTGCGCGCGGATGGGGATGACGACGGTCTGCGCGTCGCGCCGCTCGTGCGAGAGGAGGATGCGTGCGTTAGTGAAGGTGGGCTGGGAGGGTATGCGCAGCGCGAGGGAGCCGTCCGCGCGGTTGAACACGCGGAGCTCGTGCCAGCCGCAGATGAAGAGGTGGCGCGCGCTCACGTCAACGTACGAGATGGTCGCGCGCTCGTCGCCGTCGCCGTCGTCGTGCGTGAACGGCTCCTCGACGTCGCGGATGGTCTGGACGAGCGTCGCGGAGGGGATGTCCCAGAGGTACGCGGTGTCCATGGACATGACGACGAGCGTCGGGTAGGCGAAGCGGTACGCGAACGTCGGCTGTGACGTCGTGATGAGACACCATGGCTTGAGGTGTCCGCGCGTGGTCGGGTAGCGCGCCTCGGCGAAGAGGGACGCGATGCGCTGTGGGCTGTCGGGGCGCGCGTGCGGCGGCGCCTGCGCGGGCTCGAAGTCGGTGTCGAGCCGCCAGACTTCCTTGTCGCTGTCGAAGCGGTCGAAGATAAGGAAGCCGTTGTCGTACTCGAGGTGTGCGTGCGTGCGCACATAATTCTGCGCGGGGGGTCGTCAAGTATGGCTGTGGCGGGGCGGGAGGACGCGTACCTGGGGGAGTGTCCAGAGGATGTCTCCGGACAGGAGGTCGGTGACGATGATGCCGCCGGTCTCGTGAGAGGTAAAGAGGAGGCCGTGCTCTTCGTCGACTTTGATACGGTGTACGTCCGCGTTCTTGGTACAGTACGTCCTGGGGGTGGCCGACCCCTGGCCGACCCAGTTGCGGTCTAACTCTAAACAGAGCTGGCCTGTCAAATCAACTCAGCATCGCACCTGATCGTGTGCCACCCACGTACAGTACTCCTTCCACGATGCCGTGTTCGTGAACGGGTAGGCTGGGTTGTTGAACTCTTCGCGCGGTGGATGGGTGCCGTTTATGCATTCGACGTACCCGTGCAGAGTGGCGGCCTGGCGGTAGACGAGCGCCTCGTTGTCGGTAATGACATGATTGACAAACTTGGAGACTCTGCGGAACCGCTGAAGCGACTGGAGTGGGAGATAGGCGATGATGTTGAGCAAGAGCTCGATAGGCAAATCCTCGAGCGGGAACATCCTAAGACGAACACACGTAGGCCGGAATCCACGAACTGTTGTGTTGCTGTTGCGGCAGAGGAGCCAGAGGGTGGTTGGCGCTGACGGTCGTCAGTGGGCGTCTCTCTCACTCTCAAAACGAAAACCTGACGCAGACGCCCATTGGAGGATCGCTATCTCGATCCATCATTCTCAACCATCGCCGTAAGTGGCAGGGCGATCTCCGAGGTCACTTATTGACAGCCATTCAATGCACAAGGCACGTCCTCGAAATATTACATTATTGTCACCCTCCAACTGGAACTGCCACATTCATACATCGTACAAGCCTGCTTCTATGTATTTTGATTCTTATCCCTCTGCCACAGCAAAGATTCGTGACATTCGACTCCTGAGTCTTATTTACCGTGATACCGCATCCTTGCCTTGCACGTTCAACTCATGCTCCAAAAGCTAGCACGCACGTACAGTTCTCACTGACAATGAAAGAATTTCTGAGAGCGCTACGCACCTGGGCAGCGATCCTGGCAACGCCTTTGAGCTTCTTGCACTCCTCCTGCACGTTGAAGCCTCGTGGCGTGTGCAGTACGCCCTCATGCGCATAACGGAACAGGTATCTGCCCATTCCGTCAAAGCTCGCTCTCTGAGCTTGCCACACTTTTCAAGGGACTCACCGCAGACAGGCCTCTTCCTTAAAATCGGCATAGAGCTTGCGATTGTACTTCCTCTGATCCTAGGTTAGCCTAGTGTGCAAGGACGCTCAGCGAACGGGACGCACCTCCTCTCGGCGCGCAGCCTCTTCATACGTGTGCGTCTGGTGGATGACGAAATGGTCCGCCATGACATAGAACGAGACTCCGCTCAAGTACATCTCGAAGAGACACGCCGCCTTGTTCGCGCCATACCCCGTGAAGCGCTCGTCACACCTACAGTTCACGTTCGGATCAGCAACGATGGCTCGCACTTAGGTTGCAGTACGGACCAGGAGACCCGCTTGCTGACGATAACATACGGCTCGTACGCGCTTTGGTAATGCGTGACCCGATAGACCTCTCCGCTGCCTGGAGGAATCGAAAAGTAGCGCATATAGTCAGTGCTGTTGTGCCCTGCGGCCCAATTTGCATGGAACGCGGCAATCTTCGGAGGTTCGGCTTGAGCCAGGCGAATAAGGCTCTGATATGGTGATTACAGCGCACGCACGATAGGGCGTCACTCCAAGCACTCACCTCCTTGTCCACTGGGAATGTCCTTTGGTCCACCCCATCCTCGAGATTCGTGTACTCGAACGCAGGCACGACGAGCGCGGCCCGACCTTCCCTGAGGCGTTGCATGACATCCCTGCTTGCGAGACCAGCCTTTGTGTCTTCGTTCGCCTCGTCGCTCACGACACTACTTGCTTTTGCGAGCTCAATCGCCTCCCGCAGGGCCCCGCGCCAGTCCGTGCATACAGCAAAGTCGACATCGAGCATCATAACGAACTCCGTCCGCGCAAACAGCCGCGCGACGTTCCTCCACACGTTGAACTGCCTCCCGCCTTCGCCTTCGCCCTCGTCCTCGTCCTCGCCGTCCCCACTGCGCGCCGACGCAGCGAACGGGGACAGCGCCAGATGCACGTCGACGTGCTTCGCAAACAGCGGCGACGACGTATACAGCGCATGGAGCCTCTGCAGCGCAAGCACCGACGGGTGGCCCGGACTCAATTCTGCGAGGGCCGCCTGCGCGGGGAAGGGGATGTGGACCGTGACGGAGACGGGGCCGCGGTAGTGCTCGACGAGGCGGCGGAAGACCCTGAACCTATTGCGCGTGACGAGCGTCGTGATCGTGACGTCGTCGGGGTCGGGCGCGCCCGCGGCGCGGTAGTAGAACGGGATGATGCGCGTCGGGTGCAGCGCCCCCGCGAACGCCTTGCTCAGCAGCGTCGCCTCCTGAAGCGGCGTCGCTGCGCCGCGCGCCGTCATGGGCCGCTGCAAGGTTGCGGAGGTGGGGAAACAGAAGGGCGCGGCGGCGGCGGAGATGTCTGCGGGCCAGAGCGCGTCGGAGGGGTCCACGGGGAGTGAGAGAGCCTTCAAGTTTACGGCGTCCGAGCTCGGTTCTTGCGGGGCATCGGAGACTTGAACTTGCGCTTCGTGGTTGAGATTGGAGAAGTGCGACCAAGGAGATGCAGAGAACGAGAGGGCCGACTGCGAGATTACGAGTAGCGGCGACAAGACGTAACAGCTCGTCGTATACAGCACAGCTAGCGCGACGTAGCCCAGAAGACAGAGCCTAAGCACCTTGGAGAGAGCTAGAAATACATCAGCCATCGAGTTGCCACCAGTATGTCGATACCGAGCCGTCTTAGAGCGGTTGTTGATCCGGGATTCGGATGCTCTAGAAAGGACTCGCAATGCAAGGACTTGCCAGTGAGTAGGCCAAGATTCGAAAGGGCAATACTGAGTCTTTCACTTCGAAGAATCAAATATGTATAAGTATCCAGGGGTAGTGTGACACTGAATGTCTTCCTAGGCACTGTAGTAGCGGAGCCTTTCTCTGGTTGCGATTTGAGCAGGCTGAGGCGGTAGTGACCTTTGCTACGGTCCGGTAGGATCAAGAACTCAGAGAAAAGAGCAAAGAAATAAAACGAAACTACCAGGCCTGTTGAGGGCTTCGAATAGCTGTGGATGAGAGTTGGCGGTGTGGTCTTCGAGGACAAGACGTCTCCTGGCCTCGGCCACCAATGGAAGCGCAGATCGGGATCTCGGCTCCTGCCACGTGATACGACCCGGAGTGCGCATTTCATGATCAGTAGCGCCCATCCGCTATTGCATCTTTACTCGTAGCCAACTAGACGTTGTGCGGCGTCCCATGAATGGGCATAGAACGAGGGGAGGGATGTTTGCGATGTGTCCCAGTAGTACTCCTCGCACGACAGGATTTTGATGGTGAGTACTGTAATCTGATGGAGAACTCACAGAACTCATGACTTCCGAAGAGATGATGTTTCCTCGACCATTCGGCGAGCGATGTATTTCATGCTCATTCTCTGAATTTCAGGATCTGCGTAAGCCTCTCAAGGCATCGTGGGAGTGAAGAGGTTGCTATCCCAGGGGTTTACTACAGCGACGGAGCCTATGTCAGATGATAACTCATGCAGCACATCGACGTAGCTGCGCTCGAGTGCTATGAATGCTATCGGAGGGGGACTGCTCACTCCGCACGTCTTATGGTTGGTGAACAGGCTGATCATGAGAGGTAGTGCGCTATCCGGCTTCATGTCCGTCGGACGTCCGTTGCAGAAGTGCCTGCACACGCCGAAGCGCACACGTTAAGCAACACGGGCCTACCACCGGCCGCTAGCTAGTGCACCCAGCCTCTTGGCAGCAATGGCCGCGAATGCACCCGAAGCAAGCATCGAGGACAAGGCGGTCTCCGTCGTCGAACAGTCGGATGCATCGGTTGCAAGTGACAGCGAACTCCTTTCATCAGACGCGAGGCCCGCCGCGGAGCGGCGACTAGTCCGACAGCTCGACCTCCGACTCATGCCCACCATTATTATCATATTCATCATGAACTACATCGACGTCCGTCTTCGCGAGCTTTCTCATTGGCAATACGAACTTATGTGCCATGTTCTTGACAGCGAAGTGCGGTATCCTCGGCGCGCTTACAGGGCCTCACTCAGGATTTGCATTTGACGCAAATTCAGTACTCGACGGTTCTGGCGGTTTTGTGCGCGTCATACGTGCCTGCGCAAATCCCGTCGAATATGGTTAGTGCACGTCAGTTTATGGAACCGTAAACATCGGCGACTGAACTCTCGTAGATACTGAATCGCATCTCGCGGTATGATTGGGTATGGTACTATTGTACGGTACAGCTGAATGTCCTCACAGTCCTTCGTACTACATCCCTGTATGCGTGATTCTGTGGGGATTAGCCAGCGCTTTGACCGGGGTACGTGCAATGCAACCTTCAACGTATTCTCAAACCCGCATTCATGACGGATCACAGATCACTCACAACTACGCTGGCATTGTTCTATGTCGCATTGCGATCGGGTTTCCCGAGGTGAAGCACGTCTAACTTACAAACACATTGGCACTCACCAGATGCCAGGCTGCTTTCTACCCAGGCGCGATGTATCTCCTATCTCGCTGGTATACGCGCAAGGTATGTGGATATCCATTCATCTAGCATGACAAGAGTGCATATCAGATGCCTTAGGAGCTTGCATTCCGATCGGCCGTAATCTACGGCGGTCTACTCATCTCGAATGCCTTTGGAAACGTAAGTCGCACCCACGGGCGCCGATGGCGGAGTCTTCACCCTTTGCTGTAGCTCATGGCTGCGGGCATACTCTCGAGCATGCAAGGGAAGCGGGGGATAGCAGCGTGGCGGTGGTACGTCATGGCACTACCCTTCGTGCGACTTACATCGGGCTCAAGCGGGCACCTCGGTAGGCTCTTCTTCATCGAGGTTCGTTCCTTCGCGTCAGACGCGTCCAGTGCTAACCTAATCTCAGGGCACCATCTCCATCTCCATCGGAATACTAGCTATGTCAGTGGTCGCTTTTTCCGGTCGGTCGCTATATTCACCTCATTCATACCCGAAGCTTCATTCTCCCGGATTATGTAAGAAGGCGTCCGTTGCGCGTCATGTTCTGTAGAACTCACTTCGCGTTACAGCCTCACAACACTCGTTGGCTGACACGGGCCGAGCTGAGACTTGCGCAGGTCCGCCTCGCCGAAGACGCCGGGGAGGCCGACGAAGATGGCGCACACGAGACGTGCGTCTTTAACAGAGAACCTCCACCGAAGTGTGTCACTGACACGTCTGCATAGGGCATGGACAGGGCTTATGCAGGCGCTCCGAGACCCGAAGGTGGCCATTTTCTCGATCATGAATTGCTCGCAGTTGCTCGGGCTCGGCTTTATCAACTTCTTTCCGACGCAAGTGCCTCACTCGGCACTCAGACTCACGCTGACATTGACGTCATATGTTAGCATCGCAGCGACTCTGGGTTTCTCGACGACGGTGTCGCTCCTACTTTGCGCGTCAGTCCCTTCTGCTGCGCAATGAGCGCCCCAACCGCATCTCAGACGTTCCTCGCAGACCGCCGTGGATCTATGCGACTATCGTCTGTGTAATCAATGCTTGGAGTGCAGGTACATTCGAGTAACCATGATGCGAGCCAATAGACCGAGTATTGTCATCTGCACAGACAGGACGGGGGAGCGATTCTTCCACCACTGCTGGCCGTGGTGGGGCGTCCTTGTGGCGTACATTATCGGCGCCTCGACCACCTCTATCGGCGCCCGATACTTCGGGATGTTCCTCATGGCCGCAGGGTATTCTGGCGAGCCTTCCTCGTCTTACCGCCTTCATATTTGCTAATGCGCCGCACCCAGGCTTCGCCCTCACCGCGGTCTGGGTAGCCAACGCCATCCCGCGCCCGCCCGCGAAGCGCTCGGCGGCCATCGGCATCGTCAATGGCATCGGCAACATTGGAAACCTGTACGTCCCAACTTCCCCAAAGCTGTCGTCTTCGCGTCCGACTGAGGGATCTCTTCCTTCGGGACGTTTCCAGCATTAGCTCGTACACGTGGCAGTCCCAATGGGGACCCGACTACCATCCGTCGATGTACATCGGGATCGCGTGTCTGTCGTTCAGCACTCTGCTTGCCTTCGGTGAGTCGAGCGTGCCTATGGCCGCGTGCAGATGATCCTTACGGTTCTCCAACAGCCATACGCTGCATGCTGGTGCACGAGAACAAGCAGCTCGAACGCGACGAGCTCGAGAACCTTGAGGGCGCCAAACGGGAACGAATCGAGGAAGCGGCGAGATTGGAAGGCCTTACGTTCGAGCAGGCGCTCGAGCGAAAGCGAGGCTTCAGGTACCTGTACTGACACAGCAGAAATGACGCTATGAATACAACGGCACGTCGCCATCGGTGATGCGCGCAGCACTGGGCCTCACGGCGATGGCTAGCGCGTACAATTGCTGCATTGTCATGCGCCGCTTCCGCTCGGAAATGAAATGGCTATGGTCAGCAAATCCTCAGCAGGGTACTGCCAGGGTCTCTGTCGTTAGTAAGATATAGGTTCATCATGAGATCAGTATTGGTTTGTGACTGGAATACGCGGATAAGGTCTATCGCCAGGAGGCGTTCTAACCGGCGTCGCCAGAGCAACACGTTTTCAGGAGTTTTGTTGCAAACAGTATTGTCTTCAATAGTGATGCACGCAATTTTCTGTTAGATGCGTTCGCTAACCGAACCCCATCAAAGCTCCTGACCGGTTAGTAGGAATCTAGGTCCTCGGCTCACGGTTACGCTGGCTTTGGTCCGTCCACAAGACAGCATGACACCGGTGGTACAGAGACGCGTACCTGCCAGGTCCGGGGTGAGTGTTACGCTAGTCTGGACAAACTGACGGCAGCTCCACATTCCAGGCGCTCTGCACTCCTCAATCAGCGTCCGATACACGATCGCCTCACCGATCGTAACAGAGAAGCAACCGTCGTATCTTCCCCTCGGCGCGTAAACATGCCGCGAATCTACATAAACGATCTAGAGTACAGTCACTCTAAATTGGCTCGTTTCGTCGGTCGTCGGCCTCTCATCTCGTCCGTCCTCGTCCAGTGCGAAGTGCTTGCCGGCCCCGATTACAGCTAGGACACACTAAAGTATAAGATACCTCCCCTGGACTCGCTCGACGACTCAGGAAGAATTTGCTTACTACTCATTAACAACTCATCCACTCTCTCAACACGCAAATGGTTCTCAACACGATTCCAGTGAAAACAGATTCCGCAGTCCCTCGCGTTGTAATATGTGGTGAGCGCTCGTCTTGGTATTCCGTCTTTCCCGGACATATGGTTCTGATACTTTCACAGGCCACCTGGGATTTGCACAGGCAGAATGCGAAGCGCTCTTCAAGGGAGTCGCGGATGTTGAGGTGAGCACCTTCGCCTATTGATTGGGCCTTCTCGATGACACTTGCCAGGTCATGCACTCGCTCAGTTCTGCGGACCTCATCGAGGGCATGCAGCCAGGAGGAAAGTATGAGGGCGCAGTCGGTCTCCTGAGGCATTGGAACGGCTTCGATCGTTTTGGCCGTCCGCTCATCGAGGCGTTGCCCCAGAGCGTCAAGTTTGTATCCAGCCTCGGAGCTGGGTACGACATGATAGACATTGGCGCCTGCAAAGAGAAGGGTAAGTCTTGGCCGGAGGCCCGCCACGCGGGTCCTTCGTTCCCTCGGCCAATTCTAACCCTACGTTTATCTTGACTAGGCATCGTGGTGGCAAACACGCCCGGTGTCGGGAACGACGCTACCGCGGTCACGGCGCTCTACCTCATCATCTCCGCCCTACGCCGCTTCTCTGTCGCGGAGCGCCAGCTGCGCGCGGGTCTCTTCGAGGCGTCGCGCGTCACGCAAGGCAGGTGCGACCCCACCGTCCGGACGCTCGCCATCCTCGGCCTCGGCGGCATCGGCCTGCGCCTCGCGGAGCTCGTGCACGCGTTCCCGATGCGTGTCGTATACCACAACCGGCGGCCGTTCGCGGGAGCCCCGGCGTGGTGCGAGTACTATGGCCCGGACCGCCTCGACGAGATGCTGGCCATGGCAGACGTGCTCAGCGTGCATGTGCCCCTACGCAAGGAGACCGAGGGCCTAGTGGACGAAGCGATGCTCCGTAAGCTGAAAAAGGGAGCGATCCTGATCAACACGGCACGAGGCAAGGTGGTGGACGAAGCGGCGATGATACGTGCCCTCGAAGACGGACATGTGAGTCGGACCGCCGGATGCGCTTTGCTGCTGTGGCTCACCAAGTGTTCGTTCAGCTGTCGGGTGTGGGGCTCGACGTTTTCCCCGATGAACCGGTTGTCAACCCGCGCCTGCTCGAGCTGCCCAACGCCACCCTTCTGCCGCATCTGGGCTCGATATCCTCCGATGCTCAGAAGCTCATGGAAGTCCGGGGACTGACCAACCTCCGTGACCTGCTGCTTGGCCTTCACGTTGTCGATGTCGTTCCGGAGTGCAGATGAAGCATGAGCTCAGGTGGCATCGGACCTTTCACTATGTTATCGTTATCTTTCTACTCTACATCACGCGCACGCTCCGTGCAGCTAGGGAATACAACACTTATACTATACAGATCCTTTTAATATAGCATCCCCTGTCAAGTATCTACTGTTGCCTGATGTCGAATGAGCGTGACTAACGGACTCGGAACGGACGACCGTGTAGCCTACTAAATGTCCCTCTTTCAGCGATATCTCTATCTCACCTGGACTGCCTTGGCGCAGGATGAGCTATACATGTGTTTCACCTCTGTTTGAGATGAACAACGTTCGAGTCGTTGAAGGGTCGGCGTAAAGGATCTGGTTCGAATACGGGTACACGCGGAGACCTTTACCTTTATTGTCATTCTCCATGAAATGGTTTACTGTCACAACGTCGCCAGGACAACAGTGTGTAACAGTCGTTGAACATGTCACCGCAATCTGTCAGGGTCAGGCTAATCGCGACGCGGGAACGGAATGTGGTCCGTTTGCATTCATGTTGCCCAAGCGATCTCCATTCAACGTGGCGATAGTCTCCCGTAGGCAGACCACTGATACAGTTGTATAAGTGGCGATAATACCTTGGACTCATGTGTGGTCCCACATCATAGGTGTGGTGACTTCAGAGGCTGCCCATGCAACAGGCACATCGATGATTCTCACAATGCGCATATACGCATACAGATCACATCAAAAGCTATCCTACGCCTACATAGCAGACCATTTCAGGTCCTCAGTTTATCCCGTACTATTACAACAGCGCACGGAAGCACGCCACACGCCGAGAGGACAATCCTCGGACTCAAGATCCCAGTTCTCATGATCAATAGAGATACCGGATGCCTTTCTTGCGCTCGACGGCCTCCTCAAATGTAAGGCCTTCGAGACGCGCTGCGTCTTCGATACGCTGCCGGTGATCTTGGTTGTTCAATGCATCGGCCTCTTCAGCTGCGAGCTGCTTGTTTTGATGGATAAGAATTTGACGAATGACTAAAAAGGTTCGTGTGAGTATCAAAGTACCTGGCTATTGAGTGAGAAAGAGCTCACTTAAAGAAAGGAAGGATGCGAAGGCGAGAGCAGCGATTCCAATATACATCGACTGGTGGTACTGCGGTCCCCACTGTTCTTCCCAAGTATAGGAGCCGATCCTATGGGAGGGACGGATGATCAGCGCACCCCATTCCGAACTCAATCTGAGAGCATGCTCGGAGAAACGTACAGATTTCCGATGTTCCCAAACCCGTTCACAAGTCCGATGGCGGCGGAACGCTTTGCGGGAGGCCGCGGAACCGCGTTCGAGACCCAAACTGCAGTGAGAGCGAAGCCTGAAATAGCGAGTCTATCAGCGGGCGAGCTGTGAGACACAATGAAATGATCGTACCTGCGTAGCCAGAAGCCATGAGGAACATCGAGATATACCGTCCGGCCGTAGTCATTGTTGTTACTCCGATAATGTAACCGACAATGACTCCCCACCATGGAACGCAGAGATGGAAGTACCGTTCCCCAGTGCGATCTAGGATAGTATGTTTTTAAGTCTAGAGTCTATAGTGCATTTGAAACCAGGCAACTTACCCGCATGCCATGCATTCGCCGAGCAAGTGATCGTTGCAAGAATCCAAGGCGGTCTGATTGGGACGGTCTTTAGTATACAATTGTCGGAGAAAAGCAAGCGGAGTAACGTACACGCAGAGAAGCAGCGTGATCGTGGTTGAGTATCCCATGGTATCAACGATACTGGAGCCATGTTAATTGGTGAAGAGAAGAACCGTGGACACAATGGCATCGTTACTTACGTCGGGAAAAAGTTAACGAAGCTGAGACCGAGCAATTGCGAGCAGCACATGAGCATGAAGATCGGCACTTTCGGGTCCTTGATCGCCATGAGGAACCCAGTGAACGCGCTGGACATTGCGTCACTACCTGTGCTAGACCGAACAGAAGCTCATTGTACTCACGTCTCGTGTTTACCGTCTTCGTCTGCTTCTCCTGCATCCTCTGCGAGTCGCACTTGGGCCAGTCGACGTTGAGCAGGAGACAACCACCGAGTGTTGTGCGGCTAGTGGACAACACTGAGCGCTCGATAGAAACGTTTTCACGCGGAAGACATACGTAATCAGGAAGAAGTAGCCTACAAATAGTCATCAATCATGCAATTCGGTAGAAGAGAGCCATAGAGAGCGTACATGGCCAAGAAACCAACACAAATTGTGATCGCGCCCTGTAACAATGCTCAGCTGAAAGCGCTCTGCGATGTCCCGAGAAATAAGATATGCGTACCTCAATGTAGAACAGCCTTGCGTTAGATTAGAACAGTCAACGTTGGGATAGCGGCGTCCGGAAGGAAGGTACATACCATCGCCACGCTGCGATTCCCAGCTTGCCTTGCATACCGCTAAGGATACCTGCGGCAATCAACTAGAAATGATGAGAAAATCAACTCAGGAGCGTCCATGAGGTTCCTCCTTACGCTTCCGAAGGCGTTAGAGATCAGAAGGCCGCCGTAGATGATAGCTCCTCGAAATGCGAGTTCCTGTCAATTATATGATCAAATTGCTGAAGTGGGTAGATAAGTAGAAAGGAATGAACCTTCCGGGTGTACCACCTCGAGAGAAGATACATCGCCCCGGGATAGAATGCAGCCTGGAAGAGCATGTCAATACCAATGAAATGGACACGCATGCGTACATACCTCTGGGAGGCCAATAAAGACTCTGCAGATCAAAATGCCCGTATAGCTACGCGTCACCTGCAGGGGGGCTAAGGTGGGCATAGCAAGGCGACAACCGGAAAACGTACTCCTGTCAGGCAACTCACGAGACCCCAGACAATCACACAGCATGGAATGTAGAAATGAGGCCTGATACCATGAGACCATACTCATTACGAATAGTCAAGCGCCATACCGTGAAATGCGGTTGAGGATCTACAGGGTTCTGTCAGAGACGCGCGTGTACTGAATCCATCATCAGATGCGTACCATGTTCGATGGGATCTGCGCAGGAACATAGGTCGCGTATAGGATGGCGATAACCGTGTTGTACTGAAGGTCTAACAGATGCACATGATCGGTCGCGAATAACCTGATAAGGTCAAGTTGCGCACATACCTGTGAGATTCAGATCTTGCGTCAAGCCTTGCAGCTTCGCCGACGTAATAGCAACGCGCTATGGGTTACTGGTCAATACAATATCGACCCGAATGCAAGCTATGCTCACGTCAATGTAGTTCATGAGGAAGATGATAATGATCGTTGGCATAAGTCTGCTATCGAGGGTGCGAACAAGTCGCCGCTCTGCAGCCTGCCTAACCTCAGGCGCGAGCAGCTTAGCGTCATCGGCGCGAGCGTCCAACGACCCCGCAGACGACCGCTGCTCGATGGAGGCCTTCTCCTTCTCGTCGAGGACAACGTTGTTCACGACTTCGGCTGACATGTCGGCAGTTTTTAGGGGCGTAAGGTCAGACTTGAGGTGCGAGGAAGGAGCTCAGCACCGGCAGTCACCCTTGCTGATTGAGATACATATCTCGCAGCGGGTGTCCGACGGCAAAACAGAAGTTTGAGAGGGTCCACAACTCGTGACTGCCCTATCCACTGGGGGTCATCCATGTCGTAAAGAGCCGTACGGGAGGAGAATCACAACATGACCAGTTTAGCATCATCAAGGAGGTCATGCGAGATCTGCTCCTAAGACCGCAAGCGAACCTGACCAATAGCTGATTAGCATTCATGCCCGCAGCCAGTACGACAAGCCTTGCTAAGCGCACCTGTTCCAACGAGGACTCCGAAACCCAAGGGATGGCCGAGATGGAGTCGAGCTGGAATGAAAGAACGTACATATGGAGCGTTGAACACACCTTCCACGAACGTTTCGGTACGGAGATGCCGCCAGGAACCATGCCGTGTACACAAACGCTCAGACTAGGGTTCCACGAGTAGAAGCGCCATTCTACCTCCGGCGTCGTTAGAAGATTCGTAAGATCACGCTAAGCCTGTCTGAGCGAGTCAGCTGGCACGCTCAGCAGGCATGAACCCTGCATATCGACCGTTCAATGTTGGCTACGCCACATGGTATTGCACAGCAATGATGGGAGAATGTGGGGGAAATGTGGGGTATCCCGGTAAAGCCGGACATGGGTTAGTGCTGGGTAGCTGAACACCGCCATACTCGCATTGGAGTCGACTTAGTACAAGCTTCAAGGGGTGTGAAACCATCATCTGCGTTTGTTTAGAAGGCGAAGAGAAAGAGTACGATGGCTAGGCTGACGGCTCCTAATCTTGTAATCTTGTTGGAAAATCGAAGGAAGCCGGACGGAGCCTGTTCCTCAAAACTCCTGTCGAGATCCCGGATTGCACATCCTTCGAAGTATCTTGGCTAAATTCTGCCAGGGACGGAATACTGTAAGCTCCCGATGAGTCTATATGCCAGACGAGATCACCTGAAGACGGTGGACAGCCGCCCTATCCCACACTTGCCGTGTATAATTACCGAACTGGTAAGAATAGGTCGATCTGCGCACTCGAGACAATGGTATGCAACGTGTAAGAGCGAGACTTCTGCGATACAGATGATCACGATGAGCAGTAGAGGCAGCCGGACACGGAGATGCTAGATGCTTTCTCACAACTTCGCGGGCGTGTATTGAGTCGATAAGAGGGCTAGACACATCTGATGCTATAATTTTCAGTATGCACTGTCAACGACATCCAATAAAGTCCTGCAGGTCCTTTCAGTGACCTGCAACCACAATAAGTCAGCAGGCGTTTTAAAGGTCTCACCAAGTTTCCAGCAAGCTTTCCGGCACGACGTCATCATACGTTGAAGGTCGACATTGTGGAAGATGAATGAGCCATAACCGATGATACTCCCACAGCGCAGGTCACCGTGGAGGCAGAAGGCACGAGTTCGCGGCAAATTTGCCTATGCATAGTTCCCGGCGGAGTAATGAGTGAGAGTGGGTATTCTAGAAGGAACGGAGGGTACACCGCCTCACGGCATAACGGGGGCGAAGTGAAGACACGCCGTGAAGAAATAATGCAACCTGATGATCATATATAAGTTTGGGCTCTTTGAAGTTGTCCGATGTTTAAGCAGGGAACCGAGATGCAAGATACAGTAAGCCGCGTGTGCGGCAGTTGAAGGCTAGACATTCAGTTAGCAGGGATATGATCTGGACCGAGACCTCGAGTGTACTCACGGCGTCCAAAGCTTCTATGGGTGATAGCTGTGGTTTTGAAGACAGACTGTTCGCCATCTTACTGATTGACTGTATGCAAAGTGCTGTATTAAGCACAGCCATAAGAGCTCAGATAACTATAACACAGTCAGACACTGCGTACGTATCATTCGCGGATACTTCGAGGGGGTCGCGGCAGGTCGTAAAGCCATCTACGTACCTTGACCGGCGCAGCTCGCACGACTAACAGCGAAGGAAAAGCTCCACCATATATAAAATCAGCAGTCACTCTGGTATGCTGTTCTGGTCGCTGTGCAATGAACCTCAACTGCTCATGAAAGTTGATGTCGACACTCACGGGACAAACGATCAAGACTGAATTGGGCCACACAGGAGAGTGTAGCTTGAATCCAAAGATTGCGAACCATTGTGAGTCCTTTCAACTTTCCAACTCCCGAAGGTACTTTGAATTCGGCGAGACTTGCACATATAGATGTGACTGCGGGGCACTGGCAGGGAACAAGCGATTTGAACCGGTTGAATGTCGATAATTCGAAATTGAGACCTTTTACTTATGCAGCATCAAGAGTTTCCGTGATTGGCTCCGCTGACAGTTATGACGGACTGTAGTGTGCGTTATCGCTGTTGGACTCATGCTTAATAGGTGTTCCAGCCTTGGTTGAGTTGCTGCAACGTTTCGTAGCCTCGTGGTAATATGCGGTGACAATTGTAGCGGAGTCTCGAATTGGCCAGATCCGGTTGCTGATTCAGCCTTTGATGCTGGTGCCACCTGGTCGCGACTGACTTTGATCACGACGGCCACATTCCACCCAGTTTCCACTAACATATCGCAGGCTCTCTTGTCATTTTCTATGCGCAATCGCAAGTCAACAAGCCGAAAGAAGGCCGTTTACAGACGTTCCGTAACGCCTACCTCCGCAAGCGACTATGCCGACGCGAAACGACAATACTTGAAGAGACAGCGGCTACAGCAGCGCGGCGGCAGCAGCAGCACGTCTCACTCTCTGCGTCCGCGCGTGACACCCTCGAAGCGGCACTTCTGGCATGAGAATCAGAAGACAAAGCAGGCGGTTGCGGAGGAGACACGAGCGATAGTGCTCGGAGATGGCAAGTACGTTGAAGAGCGCCGTGTCTCTGCCGTGACGACTTCACCAGCTCTCTCCACCCGCGAAGGACATGTGCCTGGCGTAGACGCGCCTGAAGCACTGCAAGTACCTCATGACATTGCGATCCCTATCCAGTTATGCCGGCAGGGTACCACGTTCTATCCCCATTACTCCGAAGCCCTCGCCAGGTGGGCTACCACGCGCCCACACCTACCGCCCGTAGCAGAAACCATGATCGACTTCTTCCCGAGGGGCCCACTGACCACGGCCCGCCGTCTGTCTCGGACGACCCTCTCGCTCCGTATGCAGCGTGCGTCCAGTCCTAACGAGTCCTCTCTGGGTGTGCTCTCCTTCGCCTCTCCCAAGCGCCCGTGCGGCGGATTCCTCCAGGGCGGTGACGAGCAGGAGGACAAGATCGCTCGGCACAGTTCTCTGCTAGCTAGCCTCAGTTCTCCGGCGGCGCAGCAGTTCTACCAGGAGCACAAGAAGTTCTTGAAGGAAGATGGCAGTGGCTTGCATGATCACTCGATGGTTTACTCCCCCGGCGTCGTAGTCTTCCGACGCGAAGGCGACGATGACCTCCCGCCGGATCCCGATGTCAGCGTGGTCAGCGCATCGCCGATCGTCAACGAAAGCGTCGGAGGCGAGTTCATCCCACCCTATCTAATCAACGTCATCTCTGCCGTCCCCGTCAACGCCATGGCCGTGCGCGCCAAGCACATCATCCTCCCATCGGAGCAGCACTTCTTCGAGAACGGTATTCGCAGTGCGATGAAGGAGCGCATGGCCCGTATCCTCCATCTATTCGAAGAGAAGGGCAATCGCGTCCTCGTGCTCGGTGCTTTTGGCTGCGGGCCGCAGAGCCAGAACAACGTCGAGGCGATTGCGAGCATCTGGGCTGAACTGCTCGTCTGTGGCGACCTGGAGGGTCGCGGCGGGACGAAGCGGGAGGCGAGGTTCAAGCACTCATTTGAGAAGATCGTCTTCGCAGTGTCAGGCAAGATGCTGGAACAGTTCAAGAAGGCATTCAAGGCGCGACTGTTTGAAGCGGACGTTGCAGACGCTGCCATGGACAATAGCTAATGGTCCCAGTCTAACCAGAGTACTTACTGTGTATTTTATCTCTTCATCTCGTGTATCTCTACGTCGCTACCGGATTGCTGTTCGCTGTTCGTTTTGTAGATCTTGAGATACCATCGTTGATGCACATCTGTAACGATATCACGCTATGTTTGTATCATATATACCTCACGCCCAACAATCAACTGTTCTGCAGTTGCGTTCGTATGAGTAAATGAGTCAACACGCTCCGGGGGTGGATGGTAATGCACAATCTGACATTGCAATGAACGTAAGACCCAAGTAAATATCATGCAGTGAGCCCAAAATCAGTAGGGACCGGGTTTTAGAGAGAATGCGAGGGAAATATGAAGATGGTGCAGTACATCTCCCAGGTGGAGCTTTGACTCGAAGTGATCGCGCGCCCCAAAGTGTAGCACCCGCTGCCCACGCATCGCAGTGCAACGCGCCTCGTCGAACGACCGAAGTATAATCCGACATGCTGCCTGTACTCTGCTCATTCCGGCGCCGCATACCACCAGAGCGTGGTCACTCCGACGGGGAACGTGTAACTGGCCTAAATTAAGTAGCAGGTTACTCCCACAAATGCCAACTCCGCATATATGACCGCGCACCTGTTTGCCCTTGAACTCGATGGTGGCTGAGATGTCGACGGGGTCCCAGGTGCCGTTATTGTCGTCATTCCTACGGGACGTCACTACTCATCAGCGAACCGACCAAGCAGGCGGGATGGGAACGGGCGCGCACTGGTTCAGCACGACGAGGCTGTACCGCCACCAGTCGCTCGAGGACGCACGCCTGGTGACGAACGCCGCGACGACGAGGGCTTGGTTCCCGCCGACGGAGACGCCGATGCGCTGGCCGAACGGCCCCCCAGAGTCCTTCGGGACAACAGCCTTCGACGCCTGCGCGATCGCATAGACTGTCAATGACCGTGGCCCACAGTCAGTCTCTGTTGGGTGACGCGGAGACAAAGCGATATACGCACACTCTTGGTTGACGGACCAAGTGCCATTGCTGTTGACCTGGACGACGCCGCGGCACCCGCCGCCCCCGCAGCTGTTCGAGCCGGGCAGCTCGGGCTGGCCGGAGCCGTCCAGCGCGAGGTTCCACATCGCGCCGTTGCGTGCCCAGTTGTTGACCGTGCCAATGAAGCTGCAAAAGGCGTCAGCTACCCAGTCTCACAGACCTCGGCGCGCCGCACGGACATGTTGCTCATGTACCACTGCGCGGGGCCATGAAGGTTAGCCGTGGCTCGGGACGCGGGCGAGACAGCCGACCTTGATGTCGCTCCACCAGTCACTCCCGATCGTGCCGGAGCACTCCGTGAAGTACACGTTCTTGTCGGGGTACGCGCTGTGGAACGTCTCCTGCTCGCCGACGGTGCCCGCGTAGCAGTGGAATGCGACGCCATCAAACGCGGCCCCGGCGTCCTCCATCTGCACCCAGCGGCCCGCAGTCAGTCTTACTTATAGTGGGTCCGAGAGCAGAGGCGGGGCACAGACCAGCTGGACGGGGTACGCGCCCGCGTCGTCCCAGTTGTGCTCGTACCCGATGATGAGCGTGTCCGCGAAGCCGTTGTCGTTCATGAGCGTGCGGAGCTGGTCGCCGAGCTGGCCCTCCCAGTATGCGCCGATGAGCGCGGACGGGTAGGTCGGGTTGCTGTTCTGCGGCTCGTTCTAAACCGACGCGTCAAGACCTCCTGGACACGTTGCTGGCACTGCTTGGCGTGGCGACGCACCTGCAGACTGATCGCCCAGACGGGGATGCCTTTGGCCTGGAAGCCCTGCAGCGCCTTCAGCAGGTAGTTCGCGTCTGCGATGGAGTCAGATGGGGCGTCGCGGTGCGGAGGGAGGGAGGCGCCGCGCCGTACATGTGCTAGTGAACGAGGTGTAGAACTTGCCGCCGTCGATGGACCCGCCGTCCTTCATCCACCCGGGCTGCGTAGAAGAGGCCCGCTGAGCATGGCACGGCGCGGGCTGGGGAGCGCGGGGCGACTCACGGGCGACCACGGGCAGACGTGGATCTTGAGGACGCTATTCACGGAGAGGATGTCCGCGAGCGTGGAGAAGACGTAGGACGGCGTGGCGTCGATGCTGAAGGCGCTGAGCGACGTGTCCCCGCTGGTGTCGTCGTACGTGTATGCTGTTACAGTTCGGTGACAGCGTTATTCTTTGCTGAACAGCTGTCTACCTTACGACGCTCACCTGAAGCGGAGAAATCGGTCGCGCCGAGGGGGACGCGCAGGTAGGTCATGGCTGCTGCATCCGCGCCATCGGTGGCTGTGAAGAGCAAGAGTGCGCATGTTAGCACAGAAGTCTTCCCGATGTCCTTCGGGGCGCAACGAAACGTACGGTCGAATAGATAGTTGATGAGCGACCAGTACTGGTTCGAGTTCTGCGACTAATGGTACGGTGCTCGTGAGATCATACGTCTCAGTGCCAGGCGGGACGGGGTCGCACTTTCAGCTCGCTTAGCAGCTTGGCAGAGGAGTCCGCTGGGAAGTGCGCGATGTTAATGCGCGGCGGCCGCCCTGCAAGGCTGGGACTGGGGACTCACTCAGGGAGGCGCCAAAGCCGATGATGTCCTGGTAATAGGTCGTGTCGTTGACCTGGATGTCTGATGTGCCAGTGGATCCCGGTGTCACGAAGTTGATCGGGCTAGAGCCCAGGTTCTTGTAGGTGAAGAGGTTGTCCCTCTGCCACGTCGTTGACCACTGCATCGATACGTCGTCAGGGTCGCGTCCACGGCGAGCCATTGCCGAGGTAAATGGTGTGGAAGGCTCACTATGTCGTAGATCTGCTGCGAGGCAATGGGCAGCGCCAGGGAAAGGCTGACCGCCACCGAGCGGAGCATCGTGGCAAGGGCCCGAGCTAAAGACGAGATCTTCGGAGAGGAGAGCAGGGCAGAAGTAGACTGAAGTACTGCTTGCTGAATTCGTGCCTTTATATTGAATACCGCCCTACTTCAAAGACTACGCATGGCGCAGGATTTAAAAATGATGGGAACAGGTCGATTGACTCCTTTTCCGCCATACACACCGTAGAATGTGGTACACTGGGGGCTGAAGGAGTAATAGGGAATCCGTCTATAGCTTCCGGAAGACACGACGCCGGCGGTCGATAGCACGCTGCTAGACTTCTACCTGCTCCAACGCCGGGCCAACGCATGTGGATGCGACCAAGGTGATCATCACGTTCAGCCGGCAGAGTGTGGCAGAGCATATCCTGACGGGCCCGCGAAAGCGCCGGAGGTCGTCTGCAGCCTAGAGCATGACACCCGTACCTTCGCATGCGTGGGTGGGATGGGCTGGAATGCAAAAGAGTCAATCCCCGCACAGCAATGTTCGGGAGAAGCTCAGCAAGACAAGGCGCTGTCTGGGTTCCCATGCTGGGACGAAGGCACATGCTGCATCCTGAGTTAAATAGGAATGGGAAGTGCTCACAAGGAATGGCTTGGCTCCGCCAGCCCACAGGACGGGGATTCCTGCGTACTTCGTAGGGCGTCAGACAGTGTGAGAGCGCAACCAGGCACAAAGCCGATGCGCTGTGCTGGCCATGCGGACGAGTTCAGCCCGAGACTTCCAGGATCGCGTTAACCCGCGTACATCAGGGACCAGCTCGGTTTCGGAGCAAAGGAATCAACAATGCGCGCGCGTTCATGCACGCACCATGGATGCGTATCCATTGGGGCCACCGAGCTCGAGAAGACAATTCACGGGCGTCGAGGTCTGCATGCCAAGCGTCGCGGCCCCACATCCGAAGCAGCCTCGAGACCTGCGTTTCTAACCATGGGCAGCGGATAGCACAGTGGTCGTCTGTCAGCCTATAGCCATAACTTTACGACCATCATGGTGATACAAGTGCAGCTCCGGAGCTGCTGGGGACGAGACCTCGGCGGACAACGTTGATATTCTGAATCTTCGGAACTGAGAGAGTCAAAGACGTTCAGTACAATGATTGCCAGATTGGGAATGCACGTGATTAAGTACTCAACATGGGACGACGGAGTCAGTGACAGCAGCGGCCTGCCATGCCGCTCTCCAGCACCTCTCAAGTAGATTTCTACTATCATATCTGACCACACTTCTGTCGCCACAGATGAAAATGTCCCTGAGAAGCTTATTCCGCACCTAGTGTCTGCCCCAGAATTCTCGCATTCACACAGAGAAAACTCAGGCAAACGGACGTTCCGCAAGTGGTGGTCGTGGGTGGCTCATGCTGTGTTACTGTCGATCTCACTTAAAGCATGGAGTAGGGCCAATGTGTCCGAAGCTGCCCACAAACCATAAACATACTGACCAGACCTCTCATAGAATCTGTGCTCGAGGCCGTTGAGTACAAGGACGTTGTAGTTGATGGCGTCCTCGACTGGTCGAGCGAGCACCGTGGTCCGCCGAGCGAAGCAATCGACGAGTCGGACGCTTGAACCGAATCCAGCTCAACATTTCCACCTTCAGTGCAATCCTCTCCATTCACTAGTCTCTTCCGATGCTGAACGTACCAGTACCGCTACCATCCATCCGTATCCAGGATCGGCCCGAACAAGCACCGGAGTGTCGCGTACTACCAAGAGGACAGCGGCGGCATCTATACTAGTATCGATGTCGGGCACCAGCTCCAACACGTTGTATGTTGTTCTTCGTCGTACGCGAGGCGCGTGTGAGGCTGATCATGAAGGGCTCAGGACATGGTCCGACGCACCGGTTTCGACCACCATCTGCCAATATATTCTAACCTACTCAAGAGGAAGAGCGTGATCGTACATCTCTCCTTAGCATTCTTCATACCTTCGTGCCTTTCCTTTCACCCTTCATCTCCGCCAAATCAAGGTCTTGGACAATAGTCTCCAAGACGACCTGTGGCTTGATAAGTATCTTCACCTCGACTCGTCCCTTCGACTCGCCCCGGGCCTCTCTTTCCCGGCGGCGAAGTCCCAGCCTCAGAGTACACATGACACGAACGCCGGTTCTTTGGAGCCTCTTGTTTGGTGCGTATTGATCAACCATCACCTCTGGCGCGAAGGACTCGTCTGGTTGCGCGGCGAAAACCTGGTACTCGCTTGCAACCACGTCTTCTCCAACCGTTCTGCGGAGTGCCAGCCCTGCACGGGCGATAATGTGGAGGCACTCGTGTAGATCTTTCTCGTTCCAGGATTTGACTCGCGCAACCTCCATGACGGCCGATACATGCTTCAGCATGCCTTGCACATGTTCTCTCTCCTGTTCTTCGGCCGTCGCCTGGTTCAGCATGCTATGCTTTCGAGCCAAGGCGCGCCAGTGGGTGGCTACGATTATCGGTTCTGGTGTCGCAAGTATCAGCGGTGTTTGGTATCAGAATGCCTTGGATGCGCGGAATGCTCACCTGACTCGACAATGCTCCGGTACATTGCGTCGACGACTTCGTTCACACTGCGATCGGCAGTCCACAGGGATATCATCTCGGCGACATACACCATGACAGTGGCTAGGAGGGCTACCTCCAAGACGACTCGGTCGTCATTCTGCGGTGGGAAGTTCTGCAGAAGCTCCGTAACCCTCGGCTCCACTATCGCAGTTATTCGCTGCCTAGCCTTTGTATCGGACCTACGACTTCCTAAGTGGCATTCCTCTGCTAACCGTTTCACGGCCTGATATATCTCTGCATTCAGAGCATGGACTGCTTGGACAATGTCGTTCTCAGCAATGGAACCTGGGGAGCAGAAGAAGCTCTGAGCGTTCGTGAGCTCCCGTTGGCAGTTCTTCAGGAACGTTCTCAATTCTTGGTTCTCCTGCCTCAGGATGTCCTCGGATCTGCGTGACTCCACAAGCTGGTCGGCCATGTTACGTTAGTCCACCCTCACTGCCCAACACTTGAATGCACTGGCCTCGTTTTTGACCGCAGCTACTTCAGCTTTCAATTTCTCGTGTTCTGCTTGATATGATATCACATTTCTCTCGGAATCTCGCATATGTTCCCGGTCTGTTTTCCGTGCTGCTTCACGCCTTGTGAAGCGATTAGAGGACTTCGAACCGCGGCGCTGAAAGTGCGCTCCTGAATCGTGTTCGCTTGGGTACCTGCGCATGTTGGGCTGCCCAAGACCTGCGTCAGAGCTTTCCTCGTGGTCATTCGAAGCATTATCTGGCACCTGGTACTCCGGGTTCGGACCACAGACCAACGAGGGTTTTCGTGCACCTCCATGGTCCCCATTGTATTGATGCTGATGGACTGGTGACGCGGTAGACGATGAGCCCCCCCGGCCGTTCCAAGGGTTTCGCATGCGGCTCATCACTGTCCCAAGGACCTGTTCATCTGTGAGTGGAATTTCACCGGGCGGTGAGAAGTTACTCACCATGTTAGCCAGGTGGAGTTGGTGGGTGCAGGTGAGCGACCTCTGACTAGCCGGCGTAAGTCCAACGGATTTAATTTGTAGTATGAAAGCGCTCTGACTGGATTCTGCATCTTGTCTGAGCTCACGACGATCATGTATCATTTGACCTCGGCAAATAAATCGGGTACAAGAATCATCAGCAATGCATTCAGTTTGTCCATGCAACGGTGAGATTATTGCACGGTTGGTTGTCACCTTGCTTTTCAAGGCCGCCTCGTGGTTTCAGTAGCTGCGCGCGGCCGCCACAGCGCACTGTAGTCGCTCCACATGAAGGCATATATGCTCCTCAAGCCGCTATCGTAGTCAGTTGGATCACACACGAGTCACGGATGCTTGATTCTGATGGACATGTGGCGTGCTCTTTCACTGGTACAGCAGTCAGTTGCTCGGACTGGTCTGGCGTGAGGCGGGGACGCTCCAGCAGTATGAACACATGCCCTCTGAAGGGAGGGCATCAAATTGCTTCGTGCGGATCCCGAATGGGGACTTTCCAAATGTCGTGGACTTACGCCCTGTGACGGGGCCTCCGAGCTCAAATAGTACGTGCCTTATGAAAGTGACAGATATATCTTCTTTGCTCTCTCGTCGCACCGCCGTTATCGTCGTCAATATGCCCCATGGAGAGCCATACCATGGAACAGCTAGTAGCCTGGTGCTTGCAATAGATGTGGGGACGACCTATAGCGGAGTATCGTACTGTGTCTTAGAGCCGGGGAAAGTACCCGAGGTTCTCAGTGTCATTAGGTTCGTGCGTTCAGCTGGCAGTGATGTCAACGATATCATACAATTAGTGTTACAGGTACCCTGGTCAAGAAGGGGAGTACAAGGTCAGGGACACAAAAATACCTTCCGTCTTATATTACGACGAGGATGGGGAGGTCCGCGCTGTTGGTGCTGAAGCAGTGTCAGCCGGTACCATGATCCAGGCCGAGGAAGAAGAATGGACCCGTGCTGAATGGTGAAATCTACATATACGGTATTGCACAACAAACAGCTGATAGCCAACTTGAGGTTCAAACTACGTCTTCGCCCAGGCGGCGTTCAGGCCAAGGGCGAACGATTGCCAAGGATCTGCATCGACAAGTCTGTTGTTCAGATCTTCGCTGATTACTTGGCATATATCTTCAAATGCGCCACGGACTACATATCTGATAGCCATTCGGTCGGCAGGCAGATATTGGAATCGGGCACGGAGATCGTATTTATACTGAGTCATCCAAATGGATGGTCTGGCAGCCAGCAGAGCAAAATGCAACGTGCGGCGATACTAGCCGGCTTGATACCTGACTCGGAAGCAGGAAGAGCTACAATCCACTTTGTTAGTGAAGGAGAAGCGTGCCTTCACTTTTGCATCATCAACGGACTTGCAGGCGAGCTGATTCAGGTGTGTTTTTTCCATTATATTACTCGTGCAGCTCGACGAGAATGCGTGCAGGCAGGGAACCGGATTATGATCGTGGACGCCGGGGGTGGCACAGTTGACCTCAGTACTTACAAAGTCAACAAGGTTGCGCCTCTCGATGTCATTGAGAGTTCGGCACCGGATTGTGCGTAACGCTATGTATAGGAGATGTGGCAATAGATTGATTCACCTATATGCAGGTCTCCTGCAAGGTTCTACGTATATCAACACTCGAGCAGGCATGTTTCTCGAATGCAAGTCTGTCGCACGCTAGCAGTCACAGAAAGTTTATCATGAAAACTGTAGGCAAGCTGGAGAACTCGCGCTTCGGCAACGAGGAGTTCATCTACTCTATGCTCGAGAGTTTTGAGTCCGATGCGAAGCCTACCTTCAGAGATCCTACGAAGACATCGTACGTCAAATTCGGCGGACCTCGTGATACAGATGAGAAGTGTGGCATAAAGCGAGGCGTACTATCATTGTCCGGGTACGTAACATGCGTTTGGAGCATCCTACAGTGCACTGACCTCTGCAGGACTGAGATGCTGCAATTCTTTCGGCCGTCGATTGACGCTATACAGCGGGCGATCCAGAAACAATTGGAGCTCTCGGGTGGGCAGGTATCTGTGAGTTCAGTCGTCCTCTCGGACCTATCTTCACCTTAAGGCCGCTTGTCTCGCACTTAGGCAGTACTACTCGTTGGGGGTTTCGCAGGTAGTCCGTTTCTACGCTCCCAACTTCGGGACTATGCACGCAGGAACAACCTAGTGCTATTCTTTCCAGAATATCAGACGTAAGTGCAAATAATCAGTCGGCGACTATCCCAATGAACCAGCTCGTCGGTAGGGCAAAGGCCGTTGCCGAAGGCGCCCTGTGGTTTCATCTAG
This sequence comes from Daedalea quercina L-15889, assembly GCA_001632345.1. Taxonomy (NCBI): domain Eukaryota; kingdom Fungi; phylum Basidiomycota; class Agaricomycetes; order Polyporales; family Fomitopsidaceae; genus Fomitopsis; species Fomitopsis quercina. The sequence goes on along the minus strand of KV429056.1, from coordinate 181,679 downwards.
ATCACTTCGTTTCAGCTCGAATCGCCAAACACATCTACGGGACAGATTGCTGCAGAAAGTTCAATATCTCGCTGCCTGACCATCTAAAGCGAGCGCACAAACGGTTCGCACAAGTAGACGGAAATTTAGTAGTCCCAGATGCGTTCACAAAGATCATATCACGGGTATTGTTCCTATTGTAAAGTCAGATGTGCAATTCACTCAGCTTCATTCCCATGTCAGGGTACATTAGTCACTGAAGAACAGGAGTTCCGGGCTTCATTTTCTTGGGAGAGGAGTGTATGCCGTAGCCACATTGATGCCAGTATCATGTCATACCATGGATCAGAGGAAGATCCGCGTTGGGCAGACGAAGAATCCGGTGCGTGACATCGTGGAAATCAGCATAAGAACTATCACCTACTACTAAGTGTTGCTAGATATGTTCTCTACACTTTGTCACGTACACGCAGACGTTCCGCCAATGTTCTGGATATCAAGAAAGGGTCTGTACGGCGATTATTTCCAGGCGCACTGTGACGTCATCTTGTTGTTCGGTCTTACCGAACTCAAAGCCCAGCTATGCTGGAAGGAGAATGTGAGTATCATCCATTACTACGACATCCGATTTCATGATAATTTACATCAGTACTAAATTGAACAGGGTCAAGAGAAAAGGCCAGTGGATAGAATCAAGCAGACGGAGTTGTTAACATATGAGCACACAGAGGTCCTGCAACACTAGTATTCGACGATGACTCTAATACGGAGTCCGACGATGATTGAAGACCGATACTTTGTGACACCTCTAAAATGCACACGTTGAACAAGCAGTAACCTGGGACGTCGACATCTCCTGTGCAATGTATACGTATTTCCTATAGGCTTTGACAGAAACCTCCCCCTGCGACAGCTGCGCGATAAGCATCTGATTCAGGGTCTGCCATTAGATGTACATAGACTCCTTCAGTCATGGCACCACTATTATTATAGTGGAAATTTGCGTCATCCGCAACGTCGTATTGAGGCTGATATGCCGGCCGCAGACAAACGTCCTAAGTATCTGCATTCCAAGGTGGACACAGCGGACGGCTTGGAAGTGGTCCGTCGGACCGGCCGCCCGACTCAAAATGTGATGCTAGTAAGTACTAGCAGAGGCCTCAAGGCCTCAGGCTTGAGCTTGTATAGGGCTTGTATATATCTGGGTCCTGATTCTACTCTGAATGCGAACAGCGGTTTATGCTAGGGTGAGCACCATGAGCCCATTTCCTCTTCAGGCTAATCGGAATCGTTCAGCCCTAGCTACGGCTGATCGCAGCAAATTCCTGCTACTGGCGCTAGCTGCAAGGGAGCGGGAAATTTGAATGGACTCGCTGAATCCGCCTCTTTGCGCTCGCAATGGCTCAAGCTCAGGCAGTCCATCGAGGTACGAAAGGCATGTAGTTTCGGGAAGTTAGTTGTATCGATGAGTCGGATGGAGGTATTCGCTTTGAATCTTTATTATTCCCAGGGCGGGCCGCCGTTGATAACACGGCACTCCGGCGGGCATCATAAAACTACTCAGCCGGAGAGAAGACACGAGTCAAACAGGAGTATGTTCCTGAACCAATCGCTCAGTAACTCAATGCGGAACCTGAGTCAAAGAGTCAAAGTCGTGGCCTCCTCAGCCGCGGCGTACTCCCAGACCGCCAAGATGCTGCCCCGTGTCGTCTTATGCGGTGAGTGCGTGTCTTCGAGGACTATGAGGAATAGATGCTGATCGTGGTGCTCATAGATCCGGTTGAGTATCAATATGAGTGCAAAGCAATGTTTGACGGTGTTGCAGAAGTAATAGTGAGCATATCCCTACACAATTCATGTATCGCAGTGTTGGGGAGACTGATAATAACAGAAAATAGATCCCTCTACAGACCGCAGAGAGTTCATTCGGAGGCTCCAGCCTGGAGGCACTTTGGAAGGCGTAATCGGTCTTTTCGAGCGAAATCAATCTATTGGACGCATTGGTCGCTTCGACGAAGACCTGATCAGCGAGCTTCCTTCAAGTATCAAATGGATCGCGCACATGGGTGCAGGCTACGACAAAGTCGACGTGCTCGCCTGCAAGGAGCGTGGCATTGGAGTTTCGAACACTCCGGGAGCGGTCGATGACGCGACAGCCACCACTGCCCTCTATCTAATGATATCTGCTCTGCGAGGCTTCTCCGCGGCTGAGAGGAGCTTGCGGGCGGGAAACTGGAACCGGTCGCATTCCTCCGAGAGTACGCACGACATTACCGGGCGCATTGTCGCCATCCTCGGCCTGGGCGGTATCGGACTGCGGTTCGCCGAGCTGGTCCATGCGTTCCCGATGCGCATCCTTTACCACAGCCGGCGCAAGGTCGCAGCCGCACCTGAGTGGTGCGAGCACTACGATAAGGAGCATCTTGACGAGATGCTTGCGCAGGCGGACGTTCTCAGCGTGCACGTGCCATATACAAAGGAGACGCGGAACATCGTTGACGAGACGGTGATACGCAAGCTGAAGAAAGGCGCTATCATCGTCAATACAGCGCGCGGGCAAGTGGTAGACGAGGAAGCAATGATAAAGGCCCTCAGGGATGGTCACGTAAGCATCGCATTGGTCTCTCCTCTCCTGGGCTCATGGTCCATAACTAGCTATCCGGGGTTGGCCTCGACGTCTTCTGCAACGAACCAAACATTGACAGACGTTGGTATGATATCCCCAACGCCGTCCTGCTCCCTCACTTGGGGACAGCGACCGCGGATAGTAGGAAGAAGATGGAACTACAAGCACTGAGAAATCTCTGCGACTTCGTCCTCACCGGCAAAGGCGCAGATATTGTACCAGAATTGAGGTAGCTGACGACTCTCTAAAGACAGCCAGACAACAGGCCTGACCAATAGACTAATTATCTCCGAGAATATATGCTACATACACAGGTACCTGTGGCATCATGCTCATATGGTATCCAGCTGAGATTCAAAGGCAGCTACTTACTCTCCAACCTTTGGTTGCGAACGAAACTACAGTGCAATAGCCCCATTACGGGCTGAAGTCGACACAGCTGACCACAAGACCGGGGTCTGGGCAGACATCAGTGCGAGGCACAGTATGAGTATGGTACGACATACTTCTTCGAATTGGTACTGGGAGACCGGAACCCATCGGCCTTCCAGTCCAGTAGTCCGTGGACTCATCAACAAACGTAGGATCCTCGTCGTAGATCACGGCAAATGTGCCGTAACTCGCACCCCGCGACACGAGATCCACTCGGCTCGCTTTCCAGGTCAGGTATAGGCATGTTGCCGACATTTGCAGGCAGCTGATCTCTTTCAATACGGCGCTGTCGTGCAAACGCGGGAGCCACGATACTAGCACGTCGGAAGAGAGGGCGCCTGAGGAAGGGCCATCTGGAGAGCGACTCGGGCCAACTGCGAGTGAATTGTGACCCCGGGGAAGGGCCTCAGGATCCAACAAGCCACGGGTGTGCGCGTCGAGCGTCATTATATACAACCCGCTCGACTTTGTGTGCGTCAGAGTCGATCATGGTGCGATACAGCGTGCGTACCGTTGCGATCGCTACTCGATCTTGTTCAAAAGCAAGGTAATACCCGGCTTCACTCTGGGCTCCTGATCTACCGTTGACATGCGTGAGATCGACCTCGAGAGTGGCATCTTTGATGGGCGTGCCTCCGTTCACAACTCGCTCGAAGTGGCGGACTAATACGAGACGCCCGTCCGCCAGCATGCACGCGAGATCATGGCCAGATGTGGACAGATGGGCTGCAGAGCGCAGTTATATATAAGTAAGATAGCAATGCAGGCTCACCCTTGAATGTACTCGCCTGCTCTGAATGAGCCCCAGTGACCTTCGCCAGCCAGAGATCGAACATCAGTCTCAAGGCGCACGATCAGAGGGATTTTGTTGGATCCTGGAGGTAAGTGCGGTGTCAATATCGTTCTTGCAAATCCGGGTTCGCTTGAGAGACGTAGCACAACGGTATGATTTTCCCGGCTAAGCACGCGTACCTCGTTCTCACCGCAGAGAACGACATGGTGCGGATTCACATCCACGTAGTGGATTTCACCGAGTGGTCGTCCTCCATTTTGCATTGTCTGGAGGCCATGGAGTGTTTGAACGAGTGTAGCGGAGGTGATGTCCCATATATAAGCGGTGTTCCGTGATGCTACTAGGAGAGCAGGATACGCGAGACGGTAAGCACGGGTAATGTCAGGGGTTGTGAGCAGAGCCCATGGGCGAAGACGACCAGGCCCGCCGCGGCCAAATCGACGTTTTGCAACGTTGGAGGCACGTATTTGATATTGATCAGGGGGAGAAGCCGACACTGAGCTGTGCATAGAGCTCCTGAGGCGCCAAACTTCCTTTTGACCCGTCCGCCTGTCAAACACGAGATATCCTTCGTCATACTCTATATGAGCCTTGGAGCGGGCGTATTTCTTTTGAGCCGTCAATGGCAGAGTTTACGCTCTCCAACTTATAGGAACATACCGAGGGCGTCTGCCACAGGAGTTCTCCGGTCGTAACGCTTATGACACTGATCGCCGCGGTATCCGTATCGCCCTTGCTCGATGCGAACAACAGCCCACGCTCTTCGTCAACTTGAAAGCGATGAACGTCGTGACTCTTCGTGCAATATGCTCTGAGCCCTTCTCCAATCTTTTCCTCCGAGCCCGTACCTGACCAATTCTTGTCTAGGATGAAACATTGCCGACCTGACAATTGGATTTAATCAGCACAAGCGGAAAGCGCAGGCCTATTACTGCAGCGGTGGGTATCTCGGACAATAAGGAACACAAAAATTCATTAAAAACATATTATCGCCAGAGTAGTATCCTCAGAAAATAACGAATGAAACACGTATTCCTAGGACCGCCAGTTTGCCACTCACAGTATTCCTTCCAGTCAACACACTTAGGGTCTTGGACCGGATAGCGGCCATTCGAGAGTTTGGCTTCAGATATAGTCATGCTGTCAGACAAGGCGTATTCGTGATACAGTGCAGCATTGTGATAGACCGTCCATTCATTGCTCGGCTCGGAGATGACGTTGTTCAGGTAGCGCGACGAGATCTTGAGGGATCGAAGAGTTTGTACAGATAGATAGCGAGCAATTTTTAGTAGTAGCTCAGCCGGAAGACAATCGATGCCAGTATTCATGATTTACGGTGCGTGGAAGAGGCAAAAGGAGAGGATCGAAATTGTGGTGGTAGTTAGCGGCGGGTCACGGTAGCGCTGTGACTCCGCGCGCGAAGTTGATCTCAAAGGTACAGTCTTCGCTTATATAATTACCATACGTCCTGTCTTAAAGTTCATCCCAACCGTGTCATTTGGGCCGCACTGGGAGTGGGAAGCGTCGACGACTTTATTGAGGTTCATCCCGCCTCTAATGCACTTAATCTCTGACATATTATCCAGTGGCGCAGCCCCAAAAGAATAATCGAACTTAATCGTGCATGCGCGTTTTGCAACACCATCCTTGCCAATGACGGCCTCGACCAAAGGTGAGCATAGAGTACATTATTTCTTGCTAGGATAGTTTCGGAATAGGCATAAAGTAGTGCTGTAATGGAAACCGGGCCGGGCCTCGGATAGTCATCGGCAAATCTGGCACAGCCGAAAACAGGTAGCCACGAAGCCTGGGGGTAAAATGCCTGACTTACCTTGACACGCCTTGAATTATGCTAACAGTTTGCAGAGGTCTGAAACATGTAAATGAACGTTAAGCCCAGCCGGAGTTAACGAAACAACACGTATAAATCAGTAGTATTTGATACGTACTATACCACAGCCTACTTATAGATAGAAAAGATTCAAGAGACCACCATTCTGATTTGGAGCTCCGAGGCGTAGCGATGGGCAAACGTGGCTAGATACGTTGATCACAAACCAGCACCATCATGATGCGTATGCCCGACAGTCAGAGCAAGTATAACACTAGAACATCATGTGTTTGGTTATGTGCAGGAGGAGCAGCGTATTACACTGCGGACAACCCGAGTCATAAGAGCGCCTACTAACAGGGGTCTAACATGGAAAGAGCGTGTAGATTATTATGTAAGTGGCTAAGTAGGGATCCTCCCGTTTTTACACAGATCTTGATCTCAATCTTCAGCCACGGACTGGCGTTCAAGCGCCCAGTACCATTTTGGCACCGCTCGTCATACAACCGCCGCACAGTTGTTCGGAGCCGCCTGACAGACGGTACGTACTAGTGACAAGTGAATATCAGTACTATCGACTGTTTTTTCTCAGTTCTCGCATAGCGATTTGCATTAGGATGCGTAACTTGTCATGCTGGAAAAACATCCAGGCATCTCTTCAGTCGCTGTCTGAGGCCCAAAACTCATACAACGGACGACGAATCTACTATTCTACATTCGACGTTGACGAAGATGCTCTACTCATTGCAGCCGAGACAATAGGTGCTGACGGAAATACCGATATTGAGATGTGGAAGTTCACCGCCCAAGACAATGACTCAGAGGTCGGTCTCTTCAATTCGATTGGATTCGAGGGCAGCTTCACTCATCTGAATTGTTCGCTCAGACTCCGAGTAGAATCGCGACATACAGCGCTCCGAGAGCCCTCTCTTCAGTATCGCAGACTGACACAACACAAGTGATAAACATGAGATTGCTCCCGGATACACGCACAGTTGTCCTGATTACTCGAACCGGCGAATTGTTGACCATCCTTCTCGAAGATACGGAACCACAAGTACGTATGTGAGTTGGGCAGGAGGCTGCTTTGACCAACTTCCTCGCAGTTTGATGTCGTCGGCTCGGTCGAAGCCGGGCTTACGGCCGCTGCTTGGTGTCCTGATGATTCATTACTTGTTCTGGCGACCGGCAAGCACTCACTTTGTTGTGACTCATTGCTGTGCTTACTGCTTCATTAAATTCAGGAGACGAGAAATTGATTGTCATGACGTCAACTTTCGACGTCCTCACTGAGGGCCCTTTGCATCCCAGTGACTTTGGAGAAGGTCTGATAGAGTTGCTCTCGATCTTGTCTCTGTTACCAAATACTTATAGATGCCCCGATTGCACTTGGCTGGGGGGACAAGAAAACACAGTTTCACGGCTCGCTCGGGAAGAGTGCTGCGCAAGCTGGCCTTGACCCCTCCACAGTAGGCACCAGTCCAGACGATGATAACATGCCGCACTTTAGTTGGCGTGGTGATGGCGCGTATTTTTCAGTGTCTTCTGTCTCTCATAGTACGGTGAGCCCCATCACAACTCACTCATACCGACGTTCACGTGTTTGAATAAAGCAGGGTGAGAACACGCGCTCACGGAGAATGCTTCGAGTGTACTCTCGTGAGGGAGCGCTGTCCAGCACAGCTGAGCCCGTCGCTGGCTTAGAGCATGCCCTTGCATGGCGCCCATCCGGCAATCTGATCGCTAGCACTCAGCGATTCGGCTCCGATGATGGGCTGGCCAAGGGTAAAGAAGGCCGACACGATCTCGTATTTTTCGAAAGAAATGGCTTGAGACATGGAGAGTTCGGTTTGCGGGAGTGGGCTGAGGGTAAGCGCAAGCTGGCGGAAACCGCGACCGCGAGAAAGTGGGGCTACCGAGTGAAGGAACTAGGCTGGAGTTCAGACTCAAATGTCCTGAGCGTCTGGATTGAAGGAGATGATGGAGACTTTGGTGAGTACGCATTTCCATTTACATGTTGAGTATCCGCATTCTGAACCCATCGCCCATAGTGCAACTCTGGACTACGGGCAACTATCATTGGTGAGTGGCCATACGTGCTGACCGTTCATCTTACTGAGTCCCTCTCTTATCGCAAGATAGGTATCTAAAGCAAGAAATCGAGGCACCACACGATCCTTCTGGTTGTCCTAGGCGGTTCACGTCTGTAACATGGCACCCCGAAGATGCCCTTCGGCTGATCCTTACCACAGCCAGTAAGCGAAGACGTACATCCAAGGATTGATTGATTCACTCTGCATTAGCACAAATCATACAGCGCACTTACATATGGGAGACCTGTATGTCTCGAAGCAAGCCACCCAACGACACTGGCTCCGTCGCTGTCTTTGATGGAGGTGCGCTTTGTCTGAAATCATTCGCCAACCGATTTTGACTACGCTGGGCAGCCCATATTCTCCTCACTCCCTTCCGCACGCAAAACGTGCCCCCACCTATGTCTGCTTTCACATTGAATCTCTCAACTTCGGTTTCCGATCCTTCGGCTTCCAAACATACTCGCGTTTCTATGCCTGCACACGCTGCATTCGGCCCAGCGCATGATGTGCTTGCTCTACTGTGGGAATCTGGACACGTAGAGCTCTACGACCTGCATACGAGGGTTGGACCGGGGAGAGGAAAGGTTATGACCCCTGAGAAGCAATGGGCAGGCGACCTGAGCCGTGGAACTGATGCAGATGTCGCCCGTTCATGCAGTCAGGTTGTCGTACTGAAAGATAGCCGATCCGATGCCGTAGAGCAGCGAGGATATGCTCGCCTCGCCGTTCTGATGGCAACTCGGGTATGCCCTACTACCGACGTAGCCTGTATGGTAACTCTGCTGCCTGGCGGGCAGACCGATGTGTTCGAGGTCGAACTGCCTTCTCGTGGCGGTAGACTCTTGTCTTCGGATGATCGAGTCCTGTGGCAAGCGCCGCTGGGTGATATCTTCGAAGGTACGTGCCCGACTCCAGTTCCTTCACGTGTCTGCCAGCTTAGAACAATCCAGTTCCCGCCGACCGACAGAGCCCAAGCCTCATCCTCAAAGGCTCCTTCCCGGAATTTTGTACGACAGCATCACAGGCATCTTCACCATACGGAGACATAGACACGGCTCTGGAGCCCTTCTATATTGGGCTCGCCTTGAGTGGCAAGCTCTACGTTGTTCAGAACGAAGGATCGGCACGGATGCTCGCCAATAACGCGACATCATTTACAATTGCTTCCGACTTTCTCATACACACAACATCTGCACACACTGCCCATTTTGCTCCTCTCAATGCACTCCTTGGTCTATGCTCACCGTCGCCAGCGGAGACCGACATCCCCGAGATATCGACATGGGAGACAAGACGTGTGGAGAGAGGCTCTCGAATCGTCACGGCTGTACCAAGTACAATGAGTCTCGTCCTGCAGATGCCGCGCGGAAATCTAGAGACAATCAATCCGCGACCACTCGTCATGGCAGTTGTGCGGCAGGACGTACAGAGGTGTGTTCGTGTCTTGTATCACGCGACCGAAGGTTTGACGTCTTGCAGAGGCGAGTATGGCAAGGCGTTTATGGCGTGCCGAAAACACAGAATCGACTTCAACGTTCTGGTGGAACAAGATCAGGACATGTTCAAACGCAACCTGCCATATTTCGTAGAGCAGGTAGACGATGTCGACTATGTCAATCTCTTCCTCACTAGCATTGGGTGAGTAGTTTATCGACTATAGATAGTCTCACATACGATCCGGTATAGGCAAGGTGGTCTTCCCGCAGAAATTGTGTCAGAGCTATGCGACGGTATCCGAGGAGAGTTGGAAAGGCGAGACTTGAAGCGATATGTTAGCTCCATATTAACCGCTCATGTCGTCAAGAGGCCTCCGGACCATGAAGCTGCCTTGTCAGTGCTTCTACGCCTCAAAGGTGCGTCGCCAACCTTGTCATCAACTGCTCCTGACACACATTCACAGAGAGCGAACCCCAGCTGGTTGAAGAGGCCGTGAAGTACATTATCTTCTTAATTGATGCCGACAGATTATTCGATACAGCGCTCGGAATGTATGATTTCTCGCTGGTGCTGTTGATCGCGCAACATAGCCAGAAGGTAAGGGGGCGTTCTGCGGTCTTTGTGCCCTGCGCGTGTTGCTCATCTAGATGTGTAGGACCCAAGGGAATATCTCCCCTTCCTTCGAGAGCTCCGAGCTGTTGATCCTCACTACCAGCGATTTCGAATTGACGATCATCTGAAGCGGTATGAGAAAGCTCTGAAGCACCTTAGCGAAGCCGGTAAAAATTCGCAGTATATGCTATGGATGCTGCTCATCAGTATCAGGCCCAGAGCGATTTGACGAAGCGATGACCTACGTAGAGAAGCATCAGCTTTATGATGCAGCACTAGCCATTTGGCGATCAACGGCTCAGTATAAGGTGAGATCAAAATCATGTTGCGTCCCGACTGAGGTCTTTACATGCGTGTTGATAGGCCGTCCTCAACATTTACGGTGACTGGCTTTTCGAACGAAGAGACTTCCGTTCCGCCGCCTTTGGTATGAAGACCTCTGCGCGGAGCTTTTGCCTATGCTGACCACGATGTTAGTCTTCCGGGAGGCATCTAGGCCCATGAAGGCCATGATCGCGCACGAGAAGGCACTGGAATGGCAAGAGCTCTTTGAGGTCGCTCTACAAGAGCATCTTCCCTTGGACGAGCTGTCGTCCATGGCATACCGCGTCGCGGGTATGTTGTATTGTGGGCAAATGTGTGCGGTGTTAAGACCAGCCACAGATGACCTTGCTGCGAAGAAGCGCCACATGGATGCGGCTCGAGTTTTGCTGGACTATGCCGAGGATGTCAGAGAAGCTGTAAAGGCTCTCGTGGAGGGAAGCCACTTCTCTGAGGCACGCCGGATTGTGGGTCGTAACATTCATGGCTCCGGATTTCATAGAGCTCATTCCCCCCAGATTTTTTTGAGACCCTGCCCAGGGCTATTGGTGGACATTGTGCACCCCGGTGCCCTGGACTGTCGAGCCCAATTGGCCGAGGATATGCATGAGATGAGGGAGCAGCTGCGCAAACAGGTCACCCGACTCCGTGAATTGCGTGTTCGCAAGGTGGAAGAACCAAGTGCGTCGGATAGTGGCGCGTGCCCTTGGAACGCGCTCGCGTAGCTAACACCCTGTACCAGACGCCTTCTACGGAGTAGAGAATGTGAACTTGCACGACATCGATGTTATGACTGACGTCTCCATGGCACCGACTGCTTTCACACGTTACACCCAGGCACCGTCGTCGGTCTCTCGGACTACATCGAAGTACATTCGGCTCTCTGCTCCGTAGTAGAGCGTACTCACAAGTATACTGCAGGCGCAGCTCGCGTTCAAAGCGGAAGCTGGAGCGCAAGGTCGGCTCAGGGAGGAAGGGCACCGTTGACGAAGAAGAGTATCTCCTGAAGTCTGTCACCAAGCTTGTAGGCCGATTCAACACCACGCAAGGTGGGAATGCGCCGTTTCCCCATGAGAAGCACATCTGACTCTGTCGTCCGTGCAGCTGACGCAGCAAACTTGCTTCCACATCTCCTCCAATTCACGGAGGAACACCAGAGAGAGGCACACTCATTACAAGCGGATCTCCAGGCGTTTGAGGAAGAGCTGCGTAGTGCAATCGAAGAGACTTGGGCCAAGCTCGAGACTGAGGGCGATAGGGCGGCTGAGGCGCCGCCAGACGGTTGGGCAGCGCGGATGCAAGAGCATGAGAGACAGCAGCAAGCCAACCCGCTCGAGAAGGTTGGCAAGCCAGAACTCGCAAAGCAGGAGTGGAAGTTGAGACTGCCCGTTGGTTGAGTGAAGGACGAGAAGAATACTTAAGGAATATATCGATGCGAATGGACGTTGTAGTTCGTAGTTTGTCGTGATGCACGTTTTCTGTATTTAGATGGTCGCCTGTCCTACACTCGTGCCTCGCGTCAATGCCTCACCAACTCAAGACCTAACGTCCGGTGCAATAGGTCAGAGAAGATGTGCCATGCGCGGTCCATATTGGTTAGCAGGGCCGAGTCGATATTAAGCCATAGACTATCTCCAAGTTATGTAGGTGAAACCGCGCCGCTGACTATGAGGTGAGCTCAAGCGGCCACAACACTGCAGTTCTTTGATATCATTGACGGGGCCTGTCAAACGGATCATGGAGAGATCGACAAGGGCGGTGAAACAGGTGAACGAGAACCCGAATTAACAGTGGCGATCGTAGTCGCGCTACATAAGTGATATAAGTAGACCAGACGATGGTGGTGGATAATCAGGCATTCACTGCGCAATACACTTTCTGTAACACCGAACTCCACGTCTTCAATTATTGATATCGGTAGTCTAGTACTATAGTCAATATCAATAACCCCGCTCCCAATAATGATCGTCGATCCCTGGTGCCCCGTGCATGGCCTCCGTGCCTAAGGGTGAGTAGCCAACTTCACATACGCGCACCATACCCCGGGCATGGAGCGCGTCCTCGACTTTGGCTTTGAAGCGACAAGTCTGAAGTGCGTTCTAAGGAAGGATTGTGCGAGGATCAAAAGAAGGGGAATAGACAAGCCAGCGCATTGATTAAACGGGCTGGGATCCTCTTCGCCAGATATTCCGTCCGCAGCAGAATGGTTCTGGACGAGAACAGACCCATAATGTACGTCGCTGGCTGTGGCTGTCTCAATCATTAGACAACCTCTACCGGTGAAGCACAGGGCACGCACCGACGCGGTAGGCTGGACAGTCTAGTTCCTCCCAGTAGATGTTAGGATCCAAAGAGTTGATGAGCGGAATGTGCTCTGGCGGAAAATCCCGATAGCCAGCCTCCAGTAAAGTCTCATATGTGCTTTCTAGCTCGCCATCGGGCACAAGGATGTGCATATTCTGCTCGCATAGCTACGTAGGACGCTAGAGATCGAGAACATGCGGAGGCTCGCCTCACATTTTGGCTGGCTGACCGGAATGCCATAGTACAACATCGCCCACTCGCCCCATAGAATGACAGGGCCTATGCCGGCCTGTGCAAGGATGCTAGTCAAGTGCGCGGAGACGTCCTTGCGCAGGTTGTCGGTAAACACGTCTCCTGGAGTCTGAGTAGATGTGAGAATGTTCGTAGAGTGACCCATTGAGAGCTATAACTCCCCGATGTACGCGCAGTGGCAGAATAAGTATGCACAAGATGGTTTGGTTGAGTAGCTCAGTGAACAGGCTTGAACAACGTATATGATAACGGCTGACAGAATTCGAAACGGCTTCTCCATCGGCCTGGAATGGCTTAGTAATCAACTCACGCGCCGGCCCGGCCCGGACTCGGTGAAGCGCGCCGTAGCTTTTTTGTACTCTGTCAGTGTTCAGTTCATTTTTGACGTTCGTTATTCCGCAAATTTCGGCAAGCGTGCACCGAGGGCTGAGCAGGTAGAGTACTTGAGTATGCCTTTAACGATTGCTGGACCCGAAGTTCAAAAAAAGAGCAGTTTGGGAATAAACATAAGTAAGGACATATAGCATACTTACAGTCTGTTGCCCTTCGAAGGAACCGCGCTGTTCTACGCGCACGGGATAAAGTCAATGCTGGTGCACCCCTTTGTGGCATCAGCCAATGTAATGATACAAATATGGTATACAGGTGATGTACATACATGTTCTGTACAAACAACACAACCTCGACTTGCTACCTCTCAATATAAGATACTATTAGCCGCTTCAACGAGTATCTTCTCCGCTGGGGACGCGTCGGCTGGTGTGTTGAACGGAGCGAGGCCAAACATACGCCGCGCTTTCTCGCCCTTGACATCATTAACAGTGACTCGGCCGACGAACTGAGACTCGCCCTCGCCGCCAGGGAAGTCCCTGCGCGGCACCGTCAGTCGAAGGCCACTAAGATGCCCGCAAGCTTCAGCGACTTACGGAGAAGGAACACCACGTGTGAACGTATCCCGTTGGTCGCGCAGATACAACGCACTGGAACGTTCATCAGAAAAGATCGCTCGTTGCGGCAACACACTCACTTCTGCATCGTCAGCGGAATAGCTGGGATATACAGCACAGACGAGTCCCCAACCCCACTGTGCTCGCTCTCAACCGCATGTATAACGTCGCAGTGCCCTACCCAGCCGCCCAACGGATCAGTCAGCACGCCGGACACCCGCGTGGCGCAGTACTTACAGTACACCTGGTCGCCAGGCTCGACCCTCGGGATGCTCACCAGCGTCTTCTCCAGGCACAGATGCGGGTGCGTCGTCGAGTTCATCTCCTGCGCCTTCCCGGGTACACTCCCGGGGAACGCTGTGCTTTCCAGATCGAGCACCCAATCGTCCGCGGCGAGCGAGTGCGCTGGGGCCCCAGGGCGGCGGGAGAAGAACGGGCGGAGCATAACGTACGCCGACGCGAGCGTAAGCATTGGGACGACCTGCAGCGTGCCCTCGCGCGGGCCGGTGCTCGAGAGCGCCGTCCAGCCCTGCCACGGGCGGAACACCGAGCACTGGTTCCTATATCGCACCAAGGGCGCCTCAGTCACACACTACCCGAGTCGCATACTCCGCGGAAACGAGCGGGCGGCACTCACGGGGCATCGTACAAGTCCTGCTTCGCTCCCAGCCTAGGCATGACGTCGAAAGCATCGTGTTCCTTCCACGCCTCGACGGCGGGGCGCCCGTCCGCATCCGTGAGCTCGAGGATCTTAGTGAAACACGCGCGGAAGCCGGGGTCCTCCCAGCGCTCGACGCCGCCGCTGTCGACGTGTGGGCCGAGCGTCCACACGCTCGGGCCGGGCGCGCGGATGCGCAGGCGGTCGAAATACGCGATGGGCGTGCGCAGGCTCGCGGCCCACGATGCACTCGTCGACGTCGCGGAGTTGTGCCAGAGCCCGAGCAGCGCCGTCTGCGTCGCGACGAGCGCGGGGTGCGCGCGTGCGCGCAGCTGCGCCGAACTCTGGTAGAGCTCGTAGAAGACGATCCGGTCGGGCGGTGCGCCTGCGTTCCGCGCGGCGAGCAGGCGGGGTAAGATGATGAGGTAATGATATAAGAAGCGGACGTACCTTTGACGCGGCCCCCATTCGCTGCTACGTAATCCAGGATGGACTGCTTCCACCCTAACGCTTCCTATGGAGGCGTCAGTGCAACAGCATGTATGGAAACCGGCGCGTCTCTATACGAACCTCTCGCGGCACGCCACCTCTGACGATGACGACGCCACGCTTCTTGATGTCCTGGACTTGTTCCTCTGACAACCCGTTCACAATATCGGAATACGAAACCTGCGGTACAACCTGCAGCATCGCTCGATGAGTCGCACCCTAACTCTTCACAAGCAATATGGTATCGAACACCTGCTCAAGCGGAGAAAACTCACCGCATTGCCGTTCTGAGCGATCACCCCGACTTCCTTCTCAAGTTCGCTCAGAATACTCCGCCATCTCGCCTCCATCAGCCCTGGATCTGTGCAGAGTTGTCGCTTGAGCGCAGCAAACCGCTCCGGGAGCGCGACAGGATCCCCCTCCAGCGCGCCAAAGACATTTGTGATGTTCCCCTCCTTCTTGGGACGACGAGGGGTGCCCAAGACCCTCGAAGGGACATGATCTGCGACACCGACAGGCTCAGTTGGGTGCGATGTTACAGTCTTCAACGAACGAGCGAGGGTTACACCCCTAGGACGCAGCGGCCCCCTGACTGTGGACAACATAGTGGTCAAGGATAAAAGGGAGATAGCGAGCTCGAGCGTACCGACGCGTACGGCATTGATATACGGTTCGGATAAGTTGATCGAAATGCACTAGATGTCATAGCATACTTAGTGTCATGCGACAATGGTGAGGCCCATCATGTATGGCTTCTCCTATTGCTGCGGGTAGCGGCACGCCCACTGATTGCTCTTTGGCCAGGGCCCAGAGTGATCATGATTTCCCATGACAATTGCAGCACGCTTGCATGTGCAAGAAAGCGAGACCCCATGCACGAGGCTCTCAGCGCCCAGCATTGCTTTTGTGCTTGAGCTTGAGCTTGAGGCCTTGAGGTTTTGCCTTGAATGCACCTTGAAGCCCAGGAGCCATGATTGATGAGCAGTGAGTCGACACACAATATACAGTATGATATTTGAGTAGCAGCACGCTCTAGCGCTCAAGGCAAGAGCGGGGCGGGCGTACTTGATTCTGCCGAGATCCTCCCGGAAAACGCGTCACGCGCAGACTGATTCTTTTTTAATTAGATTCTGCGTGTTTAAAGCCCTAGGTAAGTACTTAAACTGATGCGGGCTAATTGCGAGCGAAGCGAGCATATCTCAGCTAGGGGGTGAACCCAGGCAACAAACATGTACAAACATTCCGTTCGCAACAATATTTTTCGTTGAA